>RDEW01000010.1:1296998-1373237 GCA_011109175.1 Dicyema japonicum | reverse complement strand
ATCACAAATGTTCATGAGATTTATTTATTAACCTCAGGATTACCGAGAAAGAAAGACTGAAGTCAACTATTTAAGTGATCCCAGTTGACCTAAGATGCGTTTGTTGGTCCACCTGTCTCAGGTGATGCAAAAAACCTTATTTGCATCCAAGAAGTAGAAACACTTCTTGGATACCATCACTGCGGCCTTTCTAAAAGAAATAGGATGGAAACTAGCGAGCCAAAAAATGAACCCCGCGAATCTTTGTGGCTAAGACAACGAATTGGGAT
The DNA here is from genome assembly GCA_011109175.1 of Dicyema japonicum. Taxonomy (NCBI): domain Eukaryota; kingdom Metazoa; phylum Dicyemida; class Rhombozoa; family Dicyemidae; genus Dicyema; species Dicyema japonicum. The sequence continues at coordinate 1,372,968 of RDEW01000010.1, read as the reverse complement.
TTCCTTATTACGTGGAAACGTATACGCAATCCTATCTGCAAAGGATTATTTAAATCTTTTTTGGTGAAAATTGTTTTATTATTTTAAAAAATCAAATGCTTTCAGGTCCCACGATCAAATATGTAGTAACTCCTTCCAATATCTCAAGTCCATCAAGAACCAACGGGAAGAGAAGAAAGCATGCAATCGATCAACTTGATAATATTTTTAAATATAGTGAGAAAGAACAACCATTCTTCTTCGGTACTGACGCTAACTGAGAATGGTGAATCAAATTACGAAACTCAGGGAAATATCATGAACAGAATGAAGTAGAATAAATTTTCAACCAAATAGCCACATGACAGCACCCTTCTCTATCATATTTCTACACAATATTCCACATCCTAAGATAATCAATTCCTTGCTGTTGACTTGATTATTGGATGTTGTAGCAGTTCTACAAACGGGACTGCGACAGAACTGCGAGTTTTCAAGGCCTAGTTAAAAGCGAACCGACTGTCAGTGTCGTCTAAAGAATCTTCCTATAAGATCATCTCTATCTATCGAAGATTGAAAAGAAGATTTGGATTCATGTTATATGGAAAGCCTATCCCACATAAATGAAATCCTAAATTATTGGGAGTAACTTTTGGTCTATTATTTTCGTTCTCCACCAAAAAGGTTCTGATTACCTGACTTTGTAAACTGAATATTATAAAATCGCTATTTACGTATCTGCGCCAACCGTCGAGGAATGTTCGGTTCTCACATGCATTCAACTTCTTAAGCACACAGTAATGTATGCATTTGCCTCTTGGAGTTTCGGTCTTCTAATTTCCAATGTAAATAAACCCTATTCTCACAAATAAACACTGATCCGCACTGAATACCTCCTTCTTTGTTCATCAGTAATTTATGTTTGTGTCGGCATGGTAGCCGCAGAATCCTGTACTTTTCATTTTTGGGGTTAAATAAATAAAATTCCTGTTATTTATTTCGTTTGTGACTTTTGGGAAATTATTTTCTCAATAAAACTTAGTTCTGTAATAAAGCACAAAGATACTTCCAGTTCGACGCTAACGTACACACAGTACATCAACCATCAACTACGGTTGCTACTGTTGAACAAACTCGCAAAGGCATATCTTAAAAAAGACTGACCTTCAATCAAAACCCACTAAATGGACTTTTGAGGCCATTACTCCATTAGTGGAAAATCCCCTGTCAGTCATACCTACTAAAGTGTGTTGTATCTCAAGAAAAACATCAATAAGAATGAAGAAACTACTAATCGCCTGATGGTCATCATTCCTAGTATTATCTCACCAGGTGTTACTAATTGTTATATTTTCAACATTCTTGACTAAAACAATGTTACAACAATTATTACTCATAAATTGATGAGTACTAATGACTATAATAATCCTGATAATCTTTGTTCAAATAATCACTGGTATATTGGATTTTACTACATTTCACAAAATATTCAGTTATTTAGACTCCACTTGGGGACAATTAGAATGCATTCTCAAGATACCAATATTGAGAAAGTTGTTTTGTCTTGGATATTCTCTGAGCACTACATATGAACTGATTATTTTAAATAAAAATTTAATCCAATAACTAATCCATAAATTATAATCGGAATTACCACAACCACAGCCACGTTCAATAATGCACTATTACTTTTTGCACGTGCGTAGTTTATCCTAAAATACAATATATTACAGTCGCCAATCGAAATCAAAAAGGTACCCGAGTAAAGAGTTTAGGTCCCCAAAGGCAGCATTCATGGAATTTCAACTGTTTAACCTAAGAGAATGAAAGTCAAGTGGTTTTGTAGAAATCAAATTAATTTCAAAGACCACTGTTAAACCGAAAAAACTAAACTAAGTGATCCCGACGAATTGGATCAAGGCTCTCATCTTTGCTCGGTGTTGATCCCTTGAGCCTACATAAGATCAATTTAATGGAAATATCATGTACTATAGATGACCACAATGTTTTATTTATATTAATAAAATTAAAAAACAAAAACTCAAAAATAATAGAATTCAAATCCCCTCAAATTGTAAATTACGACTTTAGTGGAGAATATAAAAAATCTGACTGTCCATAATAATTATCAAAGGCCAGTCTTTTGGGAGAACTGTCATCACTTTCAGTAAACCCAAAACTCCCAGTATCGTAATTCTCAACAGAATCCCTGATTTTGGTAGAATAGTCACACGTGGTGTCTCGTTTGGAGAAGGAATATATCCCATAGTTGTGTTCCTTCAACAAACTCTCATTGAATGTCTTTCCAAAAGACTCGGAAATGTCGAACTTTACATCCGAACCTTCGTCACTCCCCAAAGGAAGCCCATCAGACGTCAGCAACTGGGGAACTCCAGTGAATGACCAACTCTTTATCAAATAGAAGGACACAAAAATAATGAATATCATGTAAGGGACCCTTCCAACGGTTGGGAAATAATTCCTTTTCTTGGAGTCATCAATATTTCTCAACAAATCCCTACAAATAACCAAACTCATGACTGTTTGTCCTCGTTGGCGTGTCTCAGCTTCGTCAAAATATAATCTCCTTGTTTCCTCAGTAAATCATTTTCCAGTTCAACTTCTATTTTCTTGTCCCTTTCGTAGTCCACCAAATCCTTCAGAGAGTCACATTCCCTCACAAGTTCCTGCACCCTCATTTCCAATGACAAATGCTTCTGTTTACGAGTGTCCCTACTTCGTTTGGCTGATTTCTACCAATTATGCCTATTTAAACTCGGTTTCTTATTCTTCGGTTAATCTGGGCTATCATTTTCTCGGTTTTCTTGCTTATAGGCAAAAGTAGGTCAGAATTTGGGAGTTTCATTGAATTGAAAATATCCTGCTGTTCCTCTGTTAGTTGAAAGTAATTCTTAGAGTCCTCACTTGTCCTGCTATGAGAGACGTTCTTCCCCTTTGAACCATTCGTGGCTCTGATTGGAAAGTTATAGTCCCTAGAGTTCACACGTGTTTTCAGTTTAGAAAAGCCAGAGTCCTCGGTTGTCTTGAGTTGAGAGAAGTAATCTTGGGGGTCCTCGGTTAGTCTGAGAGGTGGGAAGTCGTCTTTGGGGTCCTCATTTGTTCTGAGAGGAGGGAAGTCGTATAGAAGACCATTGTCGGCAGATGTCTCAGGAAAATCGAATTTTAAATTATTTTTAAACAATTCATTAGAATCGTCTGAGAATGACAATTTAATTTACCAGAATATCCCTCGTGAAATGGGTTATATTCAGAGAATAGGTCATTACAGTCAAACGGGTCGTAATTATTGAACATGTCTTCTTTCACAAGGTAATTCATTTATGTAGTAACAATATACGTATAAATTATTTAAATTTATTATATTTTATTTATATTTGAATTTTTAATTAGATTAAATAATTAATATTTTTAAATAAAAATATTTTATTTTTAAATTATTAATTTTATTATATAATTATTTGCTTGAATTTTAATTTGAGTGGCAGCCATATGACTTTAAATCGATACTCTCTCATAATTTAAACAATATTGAATTATCTCCATGGGAGTCCAATTGTTATGAAGTGCTGTTTTGTTTATAGTTTGTTGGTTAATTAAATTAACCTTATGTTACTACTACTTATGAATTAGTCTTAGAAGAGTTTATTGTAAACTTTCTCTCTCATCAAAATGACCACTTTTTCTCTTTCATGAGGGGACACATGTCAGTTCTAATATATGATTAGGGATTAACTCTCAAGATTTTAAAAGGGTATTTTTGTTGACGCTTCTTGCAGCACAAGTCCTGCGAACTCATTCCTCATCCTCATATTTCATTTTGACTGTTATGTAAAAATAAAGGATCCCATTTCTTTTTATGTTCCCTCATCCTTTTCTTTACTACCTCTCCGATCGACTTCTTGTTTTTAACAAAGTACCATTCCACTGAGGAACGATTCAATGATCGTCTTCAACCAGCATACATAGATTCGTAGTTTAAACTATCAAAAGCCTTAAAATGTCAAGAAATATGACATTTAAAATATTTGGAGTCTCTGGCCTTGGCTAATTTGGAGTTAAGATGGAATCGCCTCTGCAAATACCTTAATATTAAATCACCATAATTCTAGTTTTATTGACTATTTAATGAATTAATCTAAATTAGTGTTTCTTTCCTTAATTAGGTGGATTTGATTGCATTACATTGATTTGTTACTTTGAAATAAGAAAATGTGCAGACTTTACCTCGTGTAGGTTAAAATCCGAATGGAATTTTTGAGATTGGAAATACGAATAGCGTTTCTCGATCGATAATTAGAACTCTCATTCAACATTACGCAGTTCATTTATCCAAAGTTTTTTCAGAAAACTCCAATTTCTAGGCGAGAACATTGTCAGCATAAGAAAGCAATTATGTATCATCGTATTTTAACTGTGAGTATTCATCCATAAAAAATTTTGAAATTAAGCGGGTTCAGGGCAGATCTAGCAGCCTTTTATAAAGAAATATGTTTAAATATATTAAGTTAATGCTTTACAATCGATTTTATTGCACACAGGAAAGCTTAAACTTAATCATACAGACAAATCAGTGTACTTGCACGCCAAAGCTGTTTCGGTAGGGCCTTATAACAATCTAGAATGTCACATAATGTCTCATCTTAGAGTGGAATAATTTTTTAAGTAATCTTCATTCCAATATGATTTGGAGTCATTACTGTCTTTATTATAAACTATCCATGTAAATCGTTCCAGATATTTCTTTAAGAGGTCAGTGACGTAGTTATTTGTTGGTCGTAGTTATTTTCCTTAGTTCTCCATATAATTTAAGTAAAGAGAACAAATAACACCAATCCACACGTCCAATTTAATATCCAAGGACAACATCTTTTCAATTTCCAACAATAATACCATTTGGGCTTATAGTAAAAGAACTTTTAATATAATCACAATAAGTATTCAATGACTTGATCTAATCATACAGGCAATTAGATGTACTATTTGAGACTAGGGATGCAACCGTTTATTTTTATGCTTTATTGATTTGATTAACCAATATAAATTGATTAATCATGAGTACAAGTCAATTATAACTTCCAATGATGATTTCATAATAGAATGGGGACTAACTCATTCATGTGTTGATAACTTGAATGCTGTTCACAGAAAACAACTAAGGAATCTACTAGGATACACTACAATGATCAATAACTAAGACTTATACACAGCTTGCAAATAGGAGCACTTGGATACAATTATTACACAGACCCAATAGGGATTATTTGGGCACTAATTACAGATGAATCATGCCGTTCCCGCTTACGATACTATAAAATCATACTTCCTCTGCTCAAGGGCTTTTAGAAGGAAGCCACGAACAATTTAGTTAACAATAATGAACATATATCTAAAACATGTTAAAATGGCATTAGAAGACGTATATGATCTATAGCAGGCATGTGAGTCCATAAGTGTCTAAACACTGTAACTGGATTCTTGGATCTCGCACACAAACAAAAAGAAAATAACGACAAATCAATAACACTTTCAATGTCTTGGATATTCCTTGGATTAATTAACATCACTGTTCTTACTTCTTAAAGTAAAGTCGAGCTCTGCATAATTATTATTATTAATAGCACTTTCGAAGAACCAAAAATGTAATTTATTTAATTAAGGTTCCGCTTGTGCCGTATTTTTCTTCAGGTTATTCTTTCTCCCACAATTCTCTTAGCTAACTTCCTCATGCTCCACGGTTACTGGTAATTATTCTGAGCGTATCCAGATCATCTCCTGTTTTCAGCTTTCGTCTTACATTGGTCAGATCCTTGTGCAAAGTTATGCGAGGTCTTCCACGGAACGAGGTATTCACTTTTGGGCAGAAATAGTTCTTTATTTAAGCAGGCGTCATCTGGCTCATTCGAAGGATGTGACCAAACAGACGCCATCTTGATTCAAGGATATCCAGATTCAATGGTCTTGTATTACATACTTTTTATAGATTCTTGTTTTTGATTTTTTTCGGCCAGTTGATGCCAAGCAACAGTCGGAGTTGTTTACGATGGAATGCATCTAGTTTATCCATTACCGCTTCTGAGACTCCCCAGGTTGCAGCGTTGTACATTATAACTGGTTTCACGAAGGCATTGTATAGTCTTACACGTAATTGTGTGCTAATTTGTTTACGATGATTCCAGACTACTCCTATTTTTCTAAAGGCCGCGACGGCCAACATCTTCCTGTTAGTGATATCCTCAGCACCTCCGAGCAACGACCCCAATTTTTTAAAGTATCTCCATTTTTATCAGTTCGGGTTAATTCACGGCGTATGGTTGTTGTCTCCGTCTCTTCCGTATTGATTTTGATGAACCATTTTTCTAGGACATCTGGCATCCTTGTCCGTATATAGTTTAATGTTTTCTCGTCCCTGGATATATAGTCGATATCATCTGCATAAATCACTTCAGTTTGAGGGTAAATCGCCAATTAATAGTCTGAAGTCTCTGAGTGCTGCCTCCAGATATGTCACAAAAAGTACCGGTGACAAGCGGTACTCTGAACGTTGTCTCAAATGTCTCCAGACCACATCAGCTGTAGATTTCTTTGACCTGAATCCGCTTTGATTGTGAAAGAGAAAGTTATCGATGTCAGGTCTAATCCTGTTCAGCACTATAAGTGATAGTGTCTTGCGTAGAGTCGTCAATAGTACGATGGGTCTTAAATTCGTTAAGGGGCCTTTAGCTTTGCCCGGTTTTTGTAGTGCAATTTATTACCAGTGGTGAGTTGTATTTGAATGTTTTGTTGTTTATTTCAGTTAATAGCTCAGAAATCTCGGTCATATTTGAGAAGTTCTGCATTTATGTTGTCAGGGCCAGCAGCTCTATTGTTGTTCTGTTTATCCAGGGCTTTTTTTGTTTCCAGAATCGTTATCGGAATATTCAGTTCTCGTGCTTCACCATCGAATTGTTTGATGTTTTCCCCGTGGTTTTGATTGAAGGCCTGCTGATAGTGCCTGGATATGGACGATAAAATTTCATTTTTGTACTTTCCAAACTGATCATGTATTGTGATTTTTGATGACTGCGTGTTTTTATGTAGTAGGTGAACAGCCTTGAACATCTGCGCTCCGTTTTTGAGCCTTTCTATTTCTTTAAAATTCCAACAAGTTTATTTTCCTTTATTTCCCTCGTTCTTATCTTTATTTTATACAGGGTTTGGTTCCGCATGACTCTTCGAGTGTGTTCATTTGCCTGGTTTTGACAGGTTTCGACCTGTAAACGTAGGTTCCTCTGCAATTTGGATAGTTCTTCAATCTCGTGGTTATAGTGTCCGTTGAAATGCTTCGGTTTTACTCCAGCACGCCACGGTTACCTTGTACGATCCTAGATCCACGCATAAATTTCTTCTTTTAGTATCCGATTTTAATCGTCTTACATTGAACAAGCTAACAGTTAAAGATCCGAAGAAAAGCACGAAAAAGACATGTGTGCAATAGAGCCACATCACCAGCTCAACCAGCTCTGCCTAAGGTGAGGTTTAAATAATGAAAATATTACCTATTACTTATCGGGTGGGCTGTTTTTTAATAAATTGTATTTTTATAAAGCAGTGCGCAAACTGACCCCATTTAGAATGGCGTCTTCAGCTAAGAAGTAAAGGAAATCGAAGAAGTCATTATATTGATTTTAGTAATTTATAAAACTTATAAATAATTCCATATGTATTAAATTCCATTAAACTATACTCAAATAGCAATGTTGGATAATTTGTACCCTTTTTGAAGATTCTATATGGATTTGATCCGTCTTATTTTTAAAAACCTAAGACAGATGATTCTTGGACATTTCCTTATTTCTATCTGACAAATAATAGATATTACTATAGGCTATAAAACATGGTGAACCAATTAACTACAATCATACATAAACTAATCTTATTACTGGACTTCAATATCACCATTCGGCATGAGAGATCAGATTTTTTAGTCAGCATTTCACTTCAACCTTTTAATAACCCGGATATGTCTGATTTATGTAGTTCCCACGGTCGGAGTGGGACGCGTACTTATTCAGCATCCCATCTAATCATATCTGCCATTATGACAACCCCTTAACTGAGATGGAAGATGCGAGTATGTCAGGTACTATGAATTTTATTGAGTTAAATAAGTTCCATGACACTTCCCCTAACCTTTAGTTTATCGATTTTCATTAGTTCTTAATAGAGTTGAGAAGTTATGATAATTTATATATCACATCAAAAATTGACCTGATTAGTAACATAACTCTAAATCATAAGAAATATTATATTTTGTGAATTTAAAGTCATTTAAAATTAGGAGTATCATCATTCCAATAGATAATCCACAAAATAGCATCACTTTCTTCTCTAATTTGAGTTTTTTTCATTAAAAGTAAGGTGATTATAGCGTCCACGAGAAGCATTCTTTTATTTAACAACCCAAGACCACTGAAAACCAAATAATTATCACGTGATTCCGATACATTTTAACAGCGATCTCATTTTTGCCCGGTGTTCTTCCTTCGTGCTCGCGCACGAATGTACAGGACTGATTGATTTTTCAGGGCCAACTACCCGTGATTTCGAGTCTAGTCTCATAGGCTCCTCCAGAGGGTGTCGGCCCGGTTCGGTGATCTCCACAAATCCGACGCTCTGTTACTCTGAAAGCACTCTTTTGCATTTCCTCGATTTTCCTCATAATTGTCCAAGATTGACTCTTATTGACTATTTTCGCCTATTGAGACTATTCTCCTATTCTTGATTTTCGCCTATTGAGATTATTCCCCTATTCTTGATTTTCGCCTATTGTTGATTCAGTGGAATGTTACTCGAAAAGTCATCGTCTAATTGCTCTGCCTGCAACATGAGCAATTTGAGAAAGTTTGGAATTTCTTGTTCTGCCTGTGGAGTCTTCTTTCACCTCGGGTGTTTGAAGCTCTCTCAGGCCTCTATCCGTGCTCTTGGGGTATGGCACTGCCGCTCGTGCCTTGGAATTGGTTCGGGGTTTCCTAATGGTCACGCGAGTGCATGTACCTCCGGGGCAGACCTTTCCCATTTGGATCCAGATTCGCTGCTCAAAATTATCAATGAACGCCGGTCATCGAGGAGTATCCCGGTGAAGATCCCTAAAGCAGCCCGCCCCCTAGCTACCGAAGCCTTAACCAAAGCAATCGACGATGCACTCCGCTCCGACTCTATAAACGACTGGATACGTTTGTTTAATTTTGCTCCTTTCGCTCTTGGCTCCTCTAGAGATCGCAATGGGAAGGAGTCTCTCTCGATTGAGATGAAGAACAACATCCGCGCATTTATGGATGGAACTCACTTTACGGACCTCACGTCCTTCTGCATCCGTTCAACTGAGACTCGGAGTTCAACTCGGGAAACGGAGATTCTTCGCCTAAGAAAGACCGTACGATCGAAGTTGCTTGAAGGAGGAACCCGATCCGCATTGAAGGCCCTCTCACTCTCAGATGGACCACGCAATCCAACCATTGATACTTACAAGACGCTATTGGGGAAACATCCACCCTCTCCGAATGACCTACGCCATTGCTCGCCCCCATTGACCACGTCGCCTGAGGATGTCATCACGGCGTTATGGAACTTTGCACCAAGTAGCTGTGGAGGTCTCGATGGCTTAAGGCCCGGCCATCTTAAAGACCTTATTTCACCGACTATTGGAGACCAAGCAAGTCGTCTTTCATACTCACTCACTTCTCTTATGAACAGGATATTATCTGGACATTTGCCTGATTTGATACGCCATATCCTGTTTTCGGCTAGTCTGATTGCCGTCGACAAGAAGGGAGGTGGAATCCGCCCGATCGCGGTCGGATTCACTTTCAGAAGACTAGCAGCCAAGATTGCTTCCAGATTTTCTACGTCAATCTTGTCAAAATCCTTACCTCCCAGTCAAGTTGGAGTCGGAGTTCGTCTTGGATGTGAGGCAGCCGTTCACTCCGTCAGAAGATTCAGGAACAGCAGCATTCAAGACTTTAAAAGGCACATTATGGTAAAACTGGACATCAAGAACGCTTTTAACAGCTTAAGAAGAGACTGCATTCTGGAGGCCTGCAAGGAAAGATGTCCGTACATATTTGAACTGGTCAATTATTCATACGGAAAACCTTCATCACTATTGCACGGGGATTTCATAGTTCCATCGTCCTCAGGTGTTCAACAGGGCGACCCCCTCGGACCACTGCTGTTCTCCCTCGGCATTGAGAGGATCACGAAGCTCTCTAGATGCCCACTCAACATCTGGTACCTCGATGACGCTGTCTTAGGAGGTCCCCCGGAAACGGTCTTCCAGGACTTAGAAGTACTCACCCCCGCGCTGTCCGAGGTGGGTCTTCAGTTGAATATAACGAAATGTGAAATAACAAACTGTGGTCTTGCTGACGATGACTTCTCTTCAATTGTTCAAAAATTTTACTCCTTGTTTCCGGTGGGATTTCGACCCCTGAAAATGAATTGATTTTTCTTGGATCCCCGATCACTAGTAATGCGATGAAGCATGTCCTCCTTGACAAAAAACGACTCCTATGCGATTCGCTGGAAAGATTACAGCTGCTGGACTTGCACACAGCACTATTCCTATTGAAAAGAAGTCTCAACATCCAGAGAATCTCCTATCTACTAAGGACAGCTCCATATTATTCTCAACTGGAGCTGCTCGAGAATTTTGATTTGTCTCTCCTCAGCTCGACGGAGCAAATATTTAATGTCCGATTCGACGATGATACATGGATGCAGGCTACACTCCCAGTTAGATTCGGGGGTCTTGGAATCCGTCGAACTTTGGACGTCTCACTTCCCGCTCATTTATCATCACTCACGGCCTGCGAACCTTTGGTCAGGAGGATTCTACACTCCCCACCCGAATTCTCAACTGACCAAGAGATAATCCACGCACGAGAAGCCTGGAATGCCACCAACCTCCCCCTGCCTCCTTCCCAAGATCGCCAGCGAAACCTGGACAACTTATTATGCTGGAAATCATTTGGACTCCTACTAGAATCTGCCAATCAGCACCGACGCGCTTGTTTGCTTTCGGGGGCTTCCCCTGAGAGCGGAGCTTGGCTAAACGCCATCCCAATGGAGCTTTGGGCACTTTTCTGGATGATGAATGCGTTAGAACTGGTATCTCTCTGCGGCTGGGACTAAAAGTATGTGTACCTCACCCGTGCCGATGTGGCATCCTGATAGACTGCTATGGCCTGCACCCTCTCGCCTGCAGGAGGAGCGCTGGCAGATCCCCAAGGCACAAGGCTCTGAATGAAATTGTCAGGCGAGCTATGGATGCTGCTGGATACTCGGCCATTCTTGAACCGGTCGGGTTATGCAGAAGTGACGGGAAACGACCGGACGGGATGACCATATTTCCATTTGAGGCCGGGAAACCACTGGTTTGGGATGTGACATGTACAGACACGTTCGCCCAGAAAAATCTTCACGAGAGTGCTACAAGGGCCTGTTCAGCATCCGTAAAGGCGGAGAAGGCCAAACTCGTTAAATACGCCGACCTTCCCGATGATGTCAAATTTGTTCCCCTTGCTATGGAGACTTCCGGATCCTACTCCCCCTCTACACTCGAGTTTTTCGGACGTCTTGGAAACCGGATCACCTCATGCACTGGAGATCTCCGCGAACGCCGCTGGCTATTTGAGCGAATTTCGCTCGCAATTTTGAGAGGGAACAGCCACGCGGTGAGGGCGGCAAGTACCTGACTTCTATTGTTTAAATTAATAAATAAATTTAAATTGTCCAAGATATGGAGGTCCCAACGAAACGCATGCATATGAGAAACATGTCTTTATGTACTGTGTGTACAAGTTCATCAGGATCGAGTGAGAACCACTTCTCAATATTTCCAATAAACTTTTCACTATGTTCAGTTTATTCTCGCATTTCAAAAGGATGTTTTCTACGTGTGGTGTCAGACAGAAAGGCACATCAAGTGTCACACCCACGATCATTTGTCATCTGTTGAAAAGGATGTCGACCTTGTATAACTAAAAGACATGAATCATTGAAAGACGTACCAATAAAATTATTATTTTTCCAATTTGTGTTAAAAACTAAATTAAAAATACTGGCCAATTAATAAGTGAATAGGATTTTTAGAAAATTTAAAAAAAATGGACAATTTAAAGATTTGCGATTTGCGAGGGTTTACTGTTTATGGTTATTTTAACATTACTTACCCAATTTTAATAACAAGATGACAGCAGAATAAACCATGAAAAAATTTAAAATAAATATTAAAAATTAAGTAATATTGATCTACTAAGTTCTAGGTTTCCCTTCTCTTTTGAAATAAACAATGGCATGATTATAATAAATATTATAATAATACTGACGATTATCACTGTTCGATTATGTGATTTACTTTTAATTGGAGAGACAATATTATGAGACGAATTTGAACAAAATCCCACTAAAATAAATAAAAACTGTTACGGAATTTATTGGTTCCTTCACCATAGATTATTATGGTTTTTAAACAAGAAATATTGAGGGAAACATCAAAAGAAAACCTTTTAAAAATTATTTGACAAGTATAATCATTTAAATAATGAATCAATTGTCTATTAAGAGTAATCGTATAATTAATATTATCTACGAATAAATAATTATAATTACAAATAGATAGTTCTATCTTTTCAAGGTAATATTGTCTACCAGACAACAAACAAAATGTAAAATACACATTACACTCTTGTGATGACAAAACAAGGACAATTTTATGTTTTAATGAAATTCTACTCAATTTTGCATTTTCATTATTCAACATATAATTCATTATCTAATAATTCAAAGTAAAATACGACTTTTTTATAATTTACATTTATATTCGCATATAAAAATGATTCATTTTTTACATTCCAACTAATGGATTTTGATTCTATAGGATGGCATACACTCTTATAGTTATTCAAATGATTCGTGTTCAAATCAGTATATACCGTTTGATATAGAATTGCACGGTTTATTAAAATAATTAATAATTCACATCCACATGAGAATAAAGTCATTTATAGGTTATCTTTTATTATTTTATAATAATTATTAATATAAATTATTATTATTATAAGCACTTATCCCCTTGCCATAATGGTTTAGTTCCTCCGGACCTGCCTGCAGACATTGACAAGAACTTCCTACTGCGTTCTTATGCTGACGACATCATCATTGCAACAAGAAGCAGTTCGACATCAGAAGCAGTCTAACTCGCACGGAAGAAAGTGGATTGTATCCACGATTGATTGATAACTAACCGTCTCTCGGTATCGGCTTCAAAGAAGAACCAGAAATCTTCATCGGACATAATCGGATACCTGTCACAAGAAACCTTTCAATCCTGGGAGTGACATACAACAGGCTGCTTAATTTTACCTACCATGCCAAACAGGTCATCACCTCATCCAGAAGACCCCAGTGAATATGAATAAAGCAATCAAAATCATATAGCGCCAGACAATCGCGCTGGCCGTGAAATATGCCTATGCTGCGTCGAGACTCGCGTTATCAGAGGCCACTATCCAAAAACTAAACTTACTGCAAAGGAAAACAATACGTATGCTGGGACCACAATGTGGAACAAAAATAAAAACAATACGTATGCTGGGACCACAATGTGGAACAATAATCAACATATTATTATTGCAAGTAGGCATTCTACCAAAGATAATGCAACCTGTCTAGTAGACGAAATAAATCAGAATTAAGGCCTGAATTTATGTCACTAGAAAACAACATGATTAAAAAGACAGCCAAACTAATCAGGATATAATTAGAAAATGAAAATTTATAGATTTTTTATGATGATCGAAGAAAAACAAAATAACATGAAAATGACCAGATTTTTTTTATCAATGAGCCATGTCCGATATAAAGAGTTGTACATAATTTTCGACCCCGCTGGACTCGTACTCGCCCTTGTTTGCCTGGAATCACTTAGTTAGTTGAGAACTTTGATTTATGTCTTATGACACATTGATCATGGGAGTAATAATAAAAATGTCTGTTTTATCAATTTTTGTGATTTTCTATCTTTGAACCTTCAACTAAGTTTAATTTACTAATTAATTTATAAAGTTAAAATAAAAATTTTAGTAATTAAATTAACCATTATAATTCTTACCATTCCCACATTCCATATTTCCCCTTGGAATCTTTATCTAATTTCGAACAATTCTTTGAATCTCTTATTTGCTCAGGAGTCGAACAATTCAAAAAATAAAGATCTTAAGTTTTCACAAAATTTATTTGCAAACTTATTAGAGTGGTCTGACAAATGCAAATCTATTAAAATTATTTAAAGACGAGGTCGCTGTCGGAATGTATCACGTGTTAATTAGTTTCGTCTTATAGTGGTTTTGGGTTGTTAAATAAAATAAATAAAAAACCAGCATACTATGTCAATGACTGCTAAGATCTATTCTGTTATCTAGAAATAACATGTAAAAAATCTTTCATATTGGGTTTACGGGGAGTATGGAACCAAAGTATAGGAATTAGCTCCCTACCTGTCAGGGGGTGAATTCCGGAACGTTCGTACATACGATGATTTTCGTTTAATCTTTCATTCGTCCAAGAAGCAAAAATATGGTGATTTATATGTCTAATCCACAATTTAAAAAAATCAAAATTTTTAATGGATACGAAAATTTACAAACTTTACATTTTCGAGTGACTTTTCTGATAATTACATTATTTTTCATTATATTTTCTTTGCCTCGTAATATGTTCAGGGAATTTATTTTGCACATCATCTTTCAAAATTTCTTACTCCAAACTATCTTTTACGAAACCTCTGTAGGAAGCCACTACAAAAAATATTCTGAATCACGCTGGAAATCAAACTAGATATTTATGGTTGTCACTATAAAAAATAAAATTTAAAGTTATTTGAATTTACCTTTTCAAAGTAAAAAATGTAACCGTCTGCCCATAGGTCCCCAGTTGACAGTGTAGTTATCGAGTAGGATATTTGATTGGATATGAAAGTGTTTTGCCCGTAGTGATAAGTGTCATAAACGATTTGGAAGGAGCATGTGTTAGCTGATGTAACATGTCTGGACAACTCCATGGCAACTTAATAGTCTTGATGTCTGGAAGCATGGACAATGTTGTCGGCGTAATAAAACAAGAAAATCATATTATGTACAAGTTGAAAGGATTTTGGGGAACTCTATTCGACAGAAATTGCGGCTTTTTACTTTATACCGTGACTTAGGATATATTTCTTAGGAAACCGTGTGGCTGTTCTAAAGGATTTCTCTGGCAGTTGGCAGGGGAAACAAGCAGTCAATTATCTCAGTTGGATTACTTTGATTGTTTTGTTACATAATTCCAATTCATTATGCATTTTTTACTGCAGAGCAAGAAGACAGTTGGCTTTCTATGAAATTCCTCTGTTTCCTCGAAAAAGTGTCTTCAATTCACCTGAAGCATTGATGGATTAAATACGTGTGTATACAACTTATCAGTTAATATGAACACCCTCCAGTTCTTATGACGATTATTCTCGACCTGCCGGGTCTATCTGTTCACTTCCAAATTAGTAGATCTACTACAACGCACTTGACAACTTTATCGGAATTTATTATGGACACCTTTAATGTTCTAAATCCCCCTATGCACAAGGGTTGACTTCTATTCATGTTCAAAAAGAGTTAACTATGTCTTAAGGACATATCGTTACAGAAAAGATTTTTGACTCCAACATCATCCCTATTATTCCGACAAACGTGGGAGAGTATACCTGGGTAACAGCAGGTCAAGATCTTGACTTTTTCCATATGGAGTCTTATAGGACTTGCCGCAAATTATTTAATTTGTTCCTTCTCCAACATATTGACTATTCACAAACATTAATTTTATCCTATGCTGATGATATCACTTGTGGGAACAGTTCCCACTCCATGGTGATCATGGTAGTTCAGGTATATTGTGACAGTCTCACGTAATAAACTGTGCGCTATTAACTTATTAGCTCCTTACACAACAGGACTACACATTTTACAGAGTCGAACAGACCCTACCTTCTCACTTCCCTGTCGGAGTCATCGATTCTAAGGAATGACTGCATATTCCTCCATCTGTCCAGTCCTCTATGTTCATATATTAAAATCTGAAAATGAACCTTCCATAATATATACGTAGTATAAATCAATCTTACTAATCTCAATAAGAGACCCACAACAAACTCTCAATCTTACAATAACTAACAAATTATTCATTAAGAAAAAACATAATAAACTATAGGTTTAACTAAGAATATCCACGTGGGCTCTACAGACGGGACATTCAGGGGTATAATGAACCTACAATAAGGAGATTGGTTACTGTGAGCCATTTGCAAATACAGAATTGATGAAAGTAGTGCTTACATCCAATTCAATGACTTGGGATCTCGGTAACAGGTCTTTCAGACAAATAGAACAACATCCCATTTCCTTTGGGTTCAGATCTGGCCTCAGGGTACGCAGGTATACAATCTTGAAGTTCTCCAATATTTTCTTCCGTGTGAGAGGTCTATGCTACAAATTTTACTACAAAACTACGAATGGGGAATTTATTTCCAAGACATTCACAAAAAATGAAAGACTTCCGACAGAAATGTACTGTAATCGATGTCTTTGTGGGGTTTGCTCTATTCTAGGGATTTGACGTGAATGAACTCGGGGTCTACTGCTTTTTCTCGCTGTAGGCATCTTCTATAGTACAAATAAGACAGATTGTAATAAAATGTTAAAAACCGGAGACAAACCACACAAAGAATAACTCTCAATAACCCAGTTTAAATTAATTAAATAAATTCATTAATATATTTTAAAATATAAATAATCAATAACCAGGAGGATATTCAGTAGCAGTCAAACTTGGGGGATCATAGGCATCCGAAAGTATTTCCAGTATAGGTTTATCCTTTCATGCATAAAATAGTCATTGAAATTCGATTAATTAGAATTTATTAGCATTTTCATAATTTATTAGCAGAACTTTATAATTAGCATAACTTGCAATGCAGTAATTCATCATTTATTTAGAACCACGGGATGACCGAGAAAGAAAGAAAAAGTCAGACATTTAGGTAATCCCAGTAAACCCTCATTATTCCAAACAAAACAAATTTCGATGCCTTTTAGATTGTGAAGGGAATAAATATACTAAATTCATTGTAATTTATTTGTATTCATATATAAGAATAATAATAATAATCAAAAAGTAGCACCACATAACGCCACGCGACGATTTTTGAAAAATTTTAAATTTAAAATGTAAATCCGTTTAAATGTAGAATAAACACAAAATAAATTAATTTGAAATTTTTAATTTTAATTATTCGTCATGTGGTACGCTGTTTTTGGTGACGTAAACTGTGGACTATATATCCCAGACAAAAGAACCATGCACTACGTTCAATCCAAGAGGAATGTCCTTCTCGGACGGTCGCCCACTGACCTCTCTCCTGTCTTGATGGAAGCCCACCTAATGCTTTGCCGGCGATGTAAACCCTAATCCTGGACCTCTAAAACCCCTTATTTTTATTCAACTAAACATAAATGGAGTGAAAGGGAAAATCATCGAATTTAGAAACCTCTTAAAAAGTATAATACTGACATTTGCCTACTCCAAGAAACAAGACAAACTACGTCTTCTTCCACTCCCGTCTTCAGGCGTGACCGCCCAGCTGGGCGGGGGTGGACTGCTTACCTTATCAAAAAAGAAATTCCGTACGCAAACGAAACTTTTGTCAATCTCATGTCTCCCGTCGAATATATTGGTATTTCAGTCAGACAAGTATCGGAAACATAAACATTTTGAATGTGTATGTTCCACCCTAACTCATGCCCCAAGGAATTCAGTTTCTTTCGAAGACAAATCAAAAAATATGTTACTTTGTGGAGATCTAAACGCAAAGCATTCGACATGGTTCAAGAACCAATCATGCGATGTCAGAGGAAAAATTGTTATCAAATCTGGATGACCTGGTAATATTTTACAACTCTATTCAATACAAGGACTCCCCCTTACAGAGCGAATGACAAGACATCGTCCCCCGATCTCACTCTTGCCTCACCAAACATCTCAACATTAACAAAATGGACAGTGCTATACGAGACCAGCAGTGACCATAATCCCGTTATGATTACGTTTGAAGGAAGAGTGTCAATTGTAAAGAAACCTGTTATTTTTACCGACTACAAAAATGTCGACTGGAAAATTTATCAAATTTTGTCGACTATTATGTATTTGACTTTCATTTATCTAATTTCAACATCGATAAAGCACTACACTATTTTAATAGAGTGGTACGCGAGGGAATGAAAATTTGTATTAAAAGAAGGCCACTGAGTTCAAGAAAGATGCCTTCTCCCAGAGCCGATCCACTCATAAAAAAAGAAATTACCTAAAAAGCCTCCAAAAACAATCCTGGGAAACAAGATTGAGAATTCGTAAATTAGAAAGAGAGATCAGGAACAATGCAAAAAAAACAAGAGAAAGTTTGGAAAAACCTCATGTCCAATCTAAACAAGCAGAACTCCCTTACAAAAATGTGGAAAACACTTAGAAGCTTTATTAACGCTGACAACCCGGCCGCACGTGAAGAAATGGAAACAAGATCTTCCTAAACAAACTTATGAAGTACTACTCCTCCACGAGTTTCATCCCACACAAGAAATTAGAAGGTCCACCCATCCTAGCCCTCAAACCTAAAAAAGCCACCTCCCCGATTATCCTCTCTGTGGAGAACGTGCAGAAATTGGTTAAGGGTCAAAAGTCGACTTATTCCTGCGGTCCGGGCGGAATCCCTGCAATAGTTCTGAAAAATATAGGCCCCTTGCTATCATAGACCTCACCAAATTTTTCAATCAACGAAAATTGTATTCCTACTATATGGAAGCTGAAACCCAGGCGACCAAAGGGATCACCAGCCTCATACAGACCAATATCTCTCCTATGTGTTACATCAAAAATTTTGGAAAAGCTGATTCTTGAACTAATCAAACCATTTGGATGCACCTTTTCAACACGGATTCAGAAAAGGGCACTCTACAGAAACGTATCTTACATGCCTTACAAATTTCATCAAGGATGGCCTAAAACGCAAACCTCATCAGAAGTCATTGATATGCCCCATCGATATAGAAAAAGCTTTCGACACTGTCTCAAGAAAGCTTTTGATAAGGAAGATCTTCACGTCAAAAATCCCAAACAACCTGAAAATCTGGATGCTAATTTTCTAAATGGAAGAAGAGGAAGAGTGAAAAACTAGGTCGATGATCAAGGTCCTTCAGGGATCTCACTGTCACCACACAATGAAGCTAAATTCTATTAAAACACTCCTTGGACAATATAAGGGGTGTTTCAACTCAAATTTGGACTCGCTTTACGTGCAGTATATTCAACCGTCTCTAACTTACTGGTGTGCTGCATGGGGAACCACACTATCAAACGCGAATATGAAAAAAATCCATACATTCCAAAAAACGGCCAGTAAGGCTCTGCAAAGGTTTTCCCAATAACCTCTAAACCCTACACCATTTGAGGAATTAGTGAGGAAAATCGGAGCCTTACTACCCCCAAAAAAGATAGAAACCCCCACCCGATCGGGAAATGCGTTGGATCCTTGGAGGAACACCGAGCAAGAATGAGATGGCTAGTCGAGGCGACCGGAATCACCTGACGGATATGTATTTATTTAATTTGTCGGTGATTTTTGGTTTCAATAATAATAAATGTCATTCGGACTGCGGATTTCAGTTTCAGGTTTATTGAAGCCTGTTTTATGGAATCATCGTTAAAGTTCGATTCATTAATGTGGTTTACTGTATTTAATTGTTTTTTATTACAAAATTTTATCAATTGAATAATCATTGGAATAGTTAGTTAAAGCACATCCGCGTTACCAGTAAACACTGTTTATGGTTTCCCTTATACCATGTTTTCGACTATCCTTTCCGTTAGTCTTCTCCATCTTTTCGTTGTCGTGCTCGTCTCCTGATCATTGGAATACAATTTGAAAATAAAGAATTTTGAATATATTTCTGAATAATAGCTGCAATTCCATATTCTGGCAGTTATTCTATTCATTTATCTTTTGTACCCCACAAACTGTCATAAATTATTAATATTTTTTATTTTTTTGTTATTTTTTCAAAAAAATGGTCCAAGGAAAAAACTCAGAGAATTTATTTTTGTGTCGACCGATTTATCTTTCATATTCCATTACAGGCTTCCGAAGAGAGGTCAAGTTGGTCGCCCTCTTGCATTTTCATCACACGCCCTACCTTTCCGGAGATCACCATTAATGACGGAAGAGTTTGGATAATGGTAATCTTCACCAGTGGATTTTGTAGGGGGATATTGTGGCATACCCAATTACTCTATAAATCCAAATGATAAATATATTTAATTACTATGCTTTAATAATTCACTTGGAATATTCAAGTTAACAAAAATATATTCTGATGTTTCGAGGAGACTGGCTAGAATATGAACTGTCGAGATTTTTTGTATTTCTTTTTCCTAAGGATATCGACTCTTCCGACCCTGGGTGAGTTCCGTATACGAAAGGCTGAAGGAGGAAATGCAATCCATCCACACAGTTGGCATCCAAGGCGACTACCCCTTTCCCATAGGAAGATAGTTGTCAGGTCTTTTGTTGGATAGTCCAGTCAGAATGTCTCCAATAAATTAGTTGATATGGTGGAGTTATCTCTCGCTCTACGACTATTCTCTGTTTTCTTCGAAATATAAATATATTTTTTTAAATTCAAATCCCAACCGTTTACAGTGTATTAGAGGTCCACCACACCAGCACCTGTGAGTCTGACAAATCTTCAGTCCAAGTCTGATGGAGATACAGGTGCGGACAGTATCGTCATCAAGGTCCTGACACTAACAACGGGGAGGGCAAGAAAAAGTAATTAAAATGATTTTAATAAAACCATATCTCTATAAACCACCTTAGACAAAGTCAAAGCAACCGGTTAATAATATGGAGGATGAAATTACATAATTTAATAATATGGGGATGAAATTACATAATTTAATAATTGAAATATAATTAAATTGAATATTATAATATTTCATTTAATATATAATAGTCACTTATTTTTGTAATAAAATGATGAGTACAATTTTAATTGGTAGAATTTAAAGTTAACATAGGCTTTTTATTATTTTGTCCTTCTTCATCAGGAACTATAATCGCAGGAATTATTATCAGTCTTACAGCTGATGCAATTTTTAACCCACCATCAGGAGGATCAGAACCAGAAACTACTACAACCATTAATAGCACGACTACCACTACAACAGAAAAACTCACCACAATTCCAATAATTTCTGATTTTATTATGAGTATGATGCATCTGGAAAATGCTGAAACTGATATAAAATCATCTTCTGAAAAACCCAATAGATTCCTAAATTACTTACTACCATCCTTACTTCTATTATCCTTAGTTTAATATTAATTCTTTTATATTTTAATTTGGACAAAATGATTATTTTTTTATACATTTTTACTTCATTTTGTTTTTGCCCTGACTGCGTGGCTATCATTCTGGCAGTTATATTCAATCAAAGACTATCTTTCGCCTGGCGAATAGATAACTGGGTGACAGCAGCACTTAGAGACTGACAGTTTTAGAAATCATCTCAAGTTTATCCAGCTAATACAGATCTATACAGGTCCATAGTTCTCAGTTGACATTCTCCGTTTTTCTCAATTCATAATTTTTGATAATAATTCTTTCAGCTCGTATTTAGACTCTATCCATATTTCTCGTTGTTGTTTTGCCAGTAATAACGATTTTGGGTGGCCCAGTGACATGTTTCCAGCAGTCCGTTGTCGCATTCCAAGGTGTGTGTTAGCGGCAAGGCAAATAATGTTCATAGTCCCATAGGTCTTGTATACTAGTGTATTCATGTGGTTCTCAATATGCTATTGTCATGATTAAGTAATAAATAATATTATTCGGAAATAACAGAAAAGTGACAATCAGCGTCGTCTTTATGCCCAGCAAATCCATTTTTCAACTGTCCATGAGGAAGTACTCCCATGAATGATTTCTTGTATCCTTCATTCTCGAATGACACAAACTTCCCACTAGTAGATCTGCCCAAAAACATACACGACGGGGGTATTCGACATTCACCACCCTAAAGCGTGAGTAATCAAAAATTACAAAGTTTATCACAATCAGGGATCCCTCTCTCATACACAAATAGTTGCTGTTGTTATGTAAAGCCACCACATTTCTTCCAAAGTTGATGACCTCCCACAAAACAGCGTCCTTCTCTTCTACCGTCAAATCAATGGCAAGTCCAGCATTATCAGTCCTTATTATTCTCAAGAACATACCGCTTGAACGGGAGAGAAGTCGCACGCGTTTGTCGTTGTTTAGTTTTTCCTGTTTGTTAATAATTTGATTACCAAAGCCTCAGATGTTAAGATTGAACTAAAATTCCGTTCAACAACGTCAAATATTCTGTAAGTTTCTTTTACTGAGCTTTTCCAAAACGATGAGAATGACATCACAATGAATATTAATTATTTAAAAATTATACAATAAATTAGATTAATAATGAGGGTCTAACATTTATTATTTAAGCACTTCACGAGAGCCATACTAATTATGTGCAGCAAAAGAAACAAGGTTAAATGTCATCCTTTTCCATGCTCCCCTGTTCCTAGCCAAGGCTCTCATGTTGTCCAGGTCGTCGGCATTTTTTAGATTTCTTTTGATATTGACCAGGTCTTTTTGTAAGGCTATTGGCAGTGTTGTTCTAGGTCTTCCACGATAGCTGCCTTCTTGACTAACATAGTATGTTTCCATAGATATGTTCGGTGGGGATTTAATTTCATCCTCAGTACGTGTCCGAAGAGCATCCATCGGGATTCCAGTACTTCTAAGCTGATAGGTCTAGTAATGCATCTCTTATATAAAGCATTTCTCGATATTCTCGTAGTCCAAGTAGTTCTGTTATTTTTCTCAACTGACCTCTGTGGAACGAGTCTAGTTATTCCATATCCGCTGATGAGGTCGCCCAAGTTCCAGCGTTATATAAAAGTACGGGTTTTATGAATGAGTCGTATAATAGGATTCTCATTTTCGTGTCGATACCTCTTTGATAAAGCCATATTTTCTTCAGTTTATATAACGCAGCATTGGCTAGAGTTTTCCTACGTAAGATATCTTCGCTATCTCCCATAAGTGAACCGAGTTTCTTTACTTGTCGCCACTTCTCTTCTAGGACGTTACTCATCCTTCTTATCTCTGTGAGTTCTGTTTTCATTCTGTTCACAGTAAGAAACCATTTTCCTAGTACATCTGGTGCTTTTTCTAATAGGTTTTCCAGGACCACTTTGTCTTCAGAAATTAGGTATACATCGTTCGCGTAGATCACTTCTTTCGTCTTTCCTTGGTATAACGGTCTAAGTTCCTTCATTTATTTATTAACCCCGGATACACCGAGAAAGAAGTTAAAGTAAACAACTAATTAAGTGTATCCAGTTTCCACTTCTACAGAGTCCATCCGGAATCAGCATAAAAGGTAAGACGTCCATTACATGCAGTTGTGGAAACCCCTCCACTGGAGTGGGGAAGAGCAAATGATCCTTTTTCGTGCCGGCCTGACACTGGGCGTCACCTAGACAGGTGGATCACATGACGCCACTCTAATAGGAAGAGAGAGGAGGAACAGACAAGCAAGCGGAAAACTTCAACCAATTAACCACGCAGCACCACATGCGCCACGCGGCTTTTTCGATGTTTTTTCCTTTTTGAAGTTCCTTCATAGCGGCTTCCAAATAAATTGTGAAGGGTCTAACATTTATTTAAAAATGAATAGAAATTAAACTCAGAAGTGCGAACACAACTTCAAAATTTCCTGGATACTCAGTTATCCGCAGAGATAGACGTGGAAAACTTGGGAGAGGCTTACTAATTATCATACGAAACGGGATCCTTTATGAAGATATCACCAAATACGTCTACAACCATCTCCAAAACCATGAAAGTATCGAAATTCTGTACACAAAAATCCAACTCCCTCTGATCAATTCATATCTACTCCTTCATCATCAGCCAATTGCCTAAAACTTTCGTCGATCAGCTCAAGAACGTTCTTATTTGCGATGATCTAAATACAAAATATCCGCTATTGCTGAGAGGTCAGACGTCAAACAGGCGGGGAGATATGCTAATCGAAGACTTGGGAACCTTTTGCATCCTAAACGACCCTAACTTTCACAAAAGAACCCCTTCAAGACAAAATGATAAACTGTCATCCCCTGACGTTTCAATCGCGTCTCCCAATCTGGCTTCTTCAATTTCATGGAGCGTGAAATACGAAACTCTGAGTGATCATAATCCGATCATTTTACAAATAAAAACAAGATCAACTTATCGAAGGTCACTCCATACTTTGATAAACTATAACCTTGCTGACTGGACAAGATTTGCGAGTTATTGACATGCAGATCAAGTCATCAAAACTACATGATGCCTCATCACTAAACAGCATTATAAAGCTCACGTTAATTCAAGAAGCTAGAAAAATATAAATTCCAATGGGAAGTCAACCGACAAACAGGCAATTCAATTCAACAACCAAACATTTAGTCAAAGAAAAACTATTTAAAGAAAAAGAACATACCGTCGAATGAGGATATAATAAGAATTCGTACACTAAACAAGGAGATCAACAAATATATTAGTAAAACAAACGAGAAACGCTGGACAGAACTATCAAAGTCCTAACAGAAAATCCGTCGGTACAGAAGGTCTGGAACAAAATCAAGTCTATCAAAAGGTCTTTAGATGAAATGGGATATCACTAAAACCAAACACCTTAATGAAATACTATGCTTCCATAGCACACAAAAACTACTCCAAAGAACACTAAGTACTCTTAAACAGAATAAAACCGAAAAGATCATATGTGTGGACCATATTTACGGCGAAGGACGTCCAGTGAGCAATATCAAAGGCCCGAAACTCCAAAGCCCGAGGTCCAGAAAATATTTATACAACGGAACTAATGCATCTAGAACCACTTGTTTTAGATTTAATTGCTTACATATTCACAATATCAATAAATAGGAACATTATTCCGGATGTCTGGAAGAGATCATACATCAAACCGATCTTGAAGCCAGGAAAATCCGAAAATAACTCCTCTTCCTATAGACCAATCTAGATCCTATGTTCATTTTCCCGAATACTCCAAAGATTAGTTTTTTTAAATATCAAAGACTACATCCTGCTCTCTCTTTTCCAACGTGGATTCCGGGCTAAACACTCCACAGCAACATACCTAACGTCCCTGTGCCAGTTCATTGCGGAGGGATTCAATTACACTAAACCAGACCAACGAACAGTCTTGGTCTCTGCTGATTTAACAAAGGCTTTCGACACAGTCTCAAGAAAACTCCTTACTGAGAAAATTTACGATACATGCATCCACCCAAACATAAAACTATGGATTGCCAATTTCTTAAGTGGGAGACGTGGAAAAGTGATTTGCAATAACATAAAGTCAAAATCCCGTCTCCTACCAAATAGAATCCCTCGAGGATCCCCACTATCGCCAGCCCTTTTCAACCTGTACATCAATGACATTCCGAAACCGCACTACGAAAATTGTCTTCTACTATCATACTCGGACGATATCATTATCGCTGCAAAGGAAAAAAAGTCTGCTACCACGATTGCCCAGAACATGCTTAACAATTTAATTTCTTAGCTTAAGAAACTCCCTCTTGAAGCTTCCCCTACAAAATCCTACATTATTCTATTTACAACGTGCAAGAGGGACTATTTATTGAAACCTAACATTTCTCTCAATAACAGAGTAATTCCCATCAATTACACACCAAATATACTTGGAGTGACACTCGACCAAGGACTCTATTTCCCAAAGCATTTGGATAACCGAGTAACGGCTGCACTGAAAGGATGACGATTATTAAAAGTCGTTTCAAGGCTCTCAGAAGTGACGCTAGATGCTTTCAGATGATCTACAAATAGTTTGTCCAGCCGACGTTGCCCCATGCAAGTGAGGCTTGGTCTTTGTTTGTTTCAAGAACATCGACCATCAACTATTCAAAAGGCATCAAAGACTATTATTGGCCCAACATTCTCCCATATATCTACATGATGGGAACATCGTTAACCAGTCTATTTATTGAATAACAAGCGTTATAATACTGGAAATCTCTTTCGAGGACCTTGTAAAGAGGTCACGTCGCGTGCATCTTACGTGGGAAATCACTGGAGCAACGTACCTATCGAGACTTTGTTGGATCTAGAGAGGATGAGGACGCCTCTGAGAGAAGATGGGTTCATCTGGTGTCTTTTTTATAATTAACTTTTTGGTTATTTCTTTAATTCCCAAGAATGATCATGTGATTTACCTTACAAGGAACGCTAAGCAAATTCTATTCATTATTTATTTCATGGTCATTTATAACATTTATAGATGATGTTGAAACATTCAGTGACCATAAATCGGTAATTACTCGCTTCTTAAGACAATTGTATATAAGAAAACAAGGATGATTACTGAAAAGGATTGGTAAAATTTGACACAACATTAAAGCAAGAAATTTGTGGGGAGATGTTAACTCGCAATGAAGCAAACTGCTTTGATAAACACTGTCACCAAATTAGTAAGTACAACAGTAAAGAAATATTATCCTTATTTTTATAAAAACGAATTTGAAATTACAAATGAACACGCTGATTATTAATATGAGTTACTGGTTGTCCACTGTTTCTGCGGAAATCAAGAGTTAGAAAAGACCAGATGTAAAAAAAGACAACAAACAGATCAAACAAGTCGATAAATATAAGATTGGAATTAAAATGTTAAAAGTCAAATAAATTATAAGGTAAAAGGCTGGAAAACACAATAGTTCATAACAAATCTGCACAAACAGTGATTAGTGATATAAAAAATAATAAACGATAACTGCCTAGCACCAAAAACGTGTATCAGAATAATTCTCAAAATCAAAAAAATGTTTTGGAAACTGTAGGGATAATAGAATAAGTAAACTGCAGGAGAGCGGTTGAGCAGATACAGTCTAAGGTTTTATGCCAAAAATATAATAAATGTATAGTAGGACTTAAAGTGATGCTCATAAATCTCATAAAGGGCTTTTCTAATTAATTAAAATGAACTGCTTATTGGTAGAGACCCACTACTAACAGTCTAAATTATAGAATTTACTTCAAATTTCTTATCAACAACACTTACCCTTCCAGTTTCTCCCCTATCATTTTTGTCATCTACCAATAGGACTAACGCAGTATAGGATTGGTGCACCGCACTGGGACTTGATCGAGACGGTCACAGAAAGGAGTCTCTCTCTACCACCATGGAGACTAACATTTGTTCTTTTATGGGAAGAACCCACATCCCCAGTTGCCCCACACCTTCAAACCGTACGCGGGAGACACGTAGTTTGAACGAGGAAGTCGAATTGCTCCGTCTCAAAAGAACTGTTCGGTCGAAGTTAATCGAAGATGGTACGCGCAGCCATCAAGGCGCTTTCCTTAAGTGGACCGACACCTACAATATTTTATTGAACAAGAATCCTCTGCCACCCCACAACCTACGTCTAGTCGCTCCCCCATTCGGAGGGAGTCCCCTGACTGCATCGAACGATGAAGTTCTCCTCGCAATACGGAATTTTGGCCCTAGTAGCAGCCGGGTGGGATAGTGGTTAGGTGTCGGGCTAAAGTGACTTAGGTTACGGGTTCAAATCTCGCTGCTGTTCACCTGGTGGAAGGTTCCACGCATCTACGATGCTGAAAAGGCTTTACGAGTGACGCCGTCATCAGTGAACTCTCACTGCGGAACTGGATTGTCTAGAAAAGGACCCACACACAAGAAAAAGAAAAAAAAAATGAAGATCATTCCTTGGTTCTACGATTAGTTAAAATTAACTGTTCTTTACTTAAATAAAGTGTGTGTCCTGCCTATGCGAAGCTAATACCATGGCTCCGTGAAATAGGCTGTTATTATTATTAGCAGTGACGGGCTCGATGGAATGAGACCTGGCTATCTGAAAAATCTAACCTCTTTATCCGTAGGCGACCAGGGACTTCGTCTTACGAACTTCACTTATGAACCGGATCCTGTTTGGATTACTTCCCGTAGATATCCGCCAATTTGATAGCCTTCAATAAAAAAGGCGGCAGAGTACTACCTGTTGAGGTCGGGTTTGTCTTCAGAAGACTGGCTGCTAAAATTTCCTCCAGACATTCTATTTCACTCGTCACAAAATTCTTGAGCTCACCTGGGATGCGAGACCGCTGTCCATTCAGTGAGGACACTCCTAAACCGCAGTATAAAAGATTCCCGGAGGCATGTCCTGGTAAAACTGGACATCAAGAACGCCTTCAATTGTCTAAGGAGAGACAATACCCTGGAGGCGTGTATTGAGAGATGCCTAACATTTTCGAATTTGTGAATCAGTCATACAGTCTACCTTTATCCTTACTTTTCGGGAACTACTTAATTCCTTCGTATTCCGACTTGCAACAGGAAGATCCTTTTGGATTCTTTTGTTTTGTCTTGCAATAGAGAAAATCACCAAACTTTCGCTAATGGCTTGTAGCAGGCTTGTCAAGAGGATTCTACATTCCCTCCCTAAATTCTCTATTGACCAAAACACCGATTAGCCTCGTGAGGCCTGGAGCCTTACTTATCGGCTTTCCCAGTCTTCCGCGTTCTCTCAGCGGGGCCTGGACGATGCTATATGCTGGAATTCTTTTGAAGATTTACTAATGTCATCTAGCCAACATCGACGTGCCTGTTTGTTGTCGGGGGCGTCTTCCGAGAGCGGTGCCTAGCTCAACGCCATTCCCAATCGTGTTTTGGGTACCTTACTTGATGTTAAATACCTCCGTATTGGGATTAAAAGTCTTTTTTCCACATCCTTGCCAATGCGGAGACCAGGTCTACTGTTTTGGTCTACACCCTTTCTCCTTAAGGGAAAGTGCAGACACATGCCCTTGAACAAAGTCGTTAGGTGAGCTTTGGATGCTGCCGGATACTCTTCGATGCTTGAACTAGTTGGTCTTTGCAGGTGTGACGGAAAAAGACCAGATGGGATGACAATCTTCCTTCTTGAAACCGCCTGGAACGTCACCTGCACCAACACATTTGCCCTTGCGACCTACTCCAGAGTGCCTCTTGAGCCTGTTCTGCCACTGAAGAGGCCGAGAGGTTGAAACTTGCAAAGTACACGATCCTACTCAATGATTTTTTGTTCGTTCCGATCGCCGTTGAGACGTCTGGTTCATTGCGCCTGCGACTCTGGAATTCTTGAGTCGTCTAGGGAATCGGATTTATACACGATCAGGAGACCCCCGTGAGCGCTGCTGGTTATTTGAGAGAATCTCGCTTGCAATCATGACAGCAATTAAATTTCTGAATATATTTATTATCAAATAAAGGCTTTGAAGAAAAACCGCAAAATTTAATTAACTTTTTAAAAATAAAACAATTATTCCCTTTTTCTTAAAAGTTAATTCTAATTAAAATGTTGTCTATCCAATTCGTTTCCTTTTCGAGCAACTACATTCCTTTTCCTCAATATATATTGTCATCACTTCGCTCACACTCTTCTCTTGGATTTCTTTCTAATCAGACCGAAAGTGAATATCCTTTATCCCATCATTAAGTTGATCATAGCACCGCGAAACTTCGACTTGATTCCTTTATGATACAATCATACTCTCCAAAGTATTCTTGATTACCAGCGATTGAAACATACGCATACGTTCTTTCACTTATATTCAAAGATCTGGCATACTTCCACGAATGTCCATCCCAACTGATTACAATCGGGACAATCTTGACCTCTGCGTGGTGTATAAAAACTTTTAAAAAATTAATCACAAAATTAAATTACATAAAATAAGTCATAAATATAAAAATTAAATTAAGGCATCTGAATGGCGATCTTACGAACCAACTCATCGGGGGCCAAGGATTCCTGACGTTTCCACCGCGAATGGAACAAAAAGATACTCCTCCGAAATTCTCTGGTACTTCCTCCTCTTTCGTTCCTCGGCCTGCTTTGAAGCATGTCCTGGGTCTGAAGCAGAAGCAACCAAATTAGACGGGGAATAAGTATCGACACATGTCGCGTCCCAGATCAGGTTTCGTCCGTATAAATTAACATCGGGCATTTGAAAATCAATTTAAACAAGGTCAACTATTAAAATTATTGAAAATATTTAAAAATTGACAAAATTAACTCGATTTAATAAAAACTGGCGTTAAATTAAATTATTAACCAAGTTTCGCTAATATGTAGAAACCTGGCAAACTGACGTTAATTTATTTTTGACATAAAAATTTACTTGAATTATTATTATTATTATAAAGCACAACGTCTTGCCATTGGAAATGACAAAACCAGTGCAGTACCAAACATTAATTTTTTAGTTAATTTTCTCCACTTCCACGATCCTGAGCCAAATCCCTCGAGTAATCCAGGTCATCTCCCGTAGTTAGAGATAATCCTATTCTTTTCAGGTCTTCATTCAGTGTCGTGGCCAGTGATGCTCTCGGACGTCCTCGGAAATTCACCTCCTCGGTTTGAAAGTATTCCTCCATGGCAATATTAGTTGGAGTTTCGATATTTCCCCGTAGGATGTGTCCAAATAAACTCCAACGAAATTCCATGATGTCTAGTGAAATCGGTTTAGAAGACGTAATAGAGTATAGTTCTTGACTTTTTGTTCTCATACGGTCCCAGCACGAATGAATCTTCCGTAGTTGTCCCCGATGGAAGGAGTTTAGTTTTTCAATGTCATTTAGGGTTAATGACCAAGAACTTGCATTATATAGGAGTATTGGTTTGACTAACGAATTGTATAGTCGAGTTCTGATCTCTCGATTCAAGCCCTTCTTTCTTAGAAACCAATTTCTTCTCAAGTTGTATAAGGCCGTATTTGCTTTAATCTTCCGTGCAATGATGTCTTCTTTATCACCAAGCAGGGATCTACTTGAATAAATATTGAATTAGATAAAAATTATTTTTATAATATTAAAATGTATTATTAAAATTATAATATTATTTTTTATTGGCGAACCAAATTAATTGATACGATATAACATCACCATTATGTTGGTAAATATTCAATTTACTTGAATGAACGGAAGAGGAGAAGGAATTGAGGGAACTATATATGATATATAGGTTTGGTGGCTCTACAGGTGCTGGTGATGATCAAATCTCGGGAATTGTTAGAGCGATCAAATTGGAATCATTGAAGTATCATTTCATTTCAAGCAATAGAAAGCCTCTCTGATTTATAAAGGGAAAAGACTCAACCGATGACTTATTCCGTTATTCCAATATTCTCCACGTGGAAGGAGTCCACAACAACAGTCCGGTTTACTCATCTAGTTTGTCTGAAGCCCTAAAAAACATGGCATTAAAAAAATAGAACAAAGAATTCGTTACCCTCACACGTTAACCTTTAAATTTATTATTGAACATGTCTTTTGTTTAATGTTATATAATTTGGTTTATTTGGTAATATAGGTCACGTGTGATTGATTGGTGACCTCAGTGGTGAGTGCATCAACCAGAAGACCAATCTACTTTATAGCGGTTTTGGTTGGTTAACTGTCAGACTGGTTGAATAGACCTTGGTGTGTATAGTGAATGTATTCCTCTTACGCTTTCAGTTTGCTACTCCTAAGTGGGGTGTAGATAAGTATCAAATACTAAGTAGAGGTGATGAGGGCCATGTATATCATAAGATAGATTGGTGTGAACTGTTAATTGATAACCAAATGATAAAGTACATATTTAATGATTATTGTTAATATCTGCAGTGTTGTGGTCACAAATAGAGATAACCAATTTCCACAAATTTAGTTTTGTAGGAAATATTTTATTAATTGGGCTAACAAAAATTTATGTTTTTGAGGTAATATTAACCATATTTACAATTCCTCAGGCTTTCCCACTAAATATAAAAATGTAGTAGTTTACAGAATCAATGAAGGTTGCTGGTGAGTTTGAGTCCATTAAAGAGTTCATTGAGGGAGAAAAGCTTGCATTGGAAAAATGCTATAAAATGTTTTAGGAATAAGGTAAATTTTGTTGATTAGAATGTTTGGTTTAGAAGACTCTACTATAAATAATCCAAAGGAAGGCAGGACGAGAATGCAAGAAATTTATGGAAATAGTAAAAATAGTATTATCAGGACTATCATTGGGACTGATGGTTGCAGAATACAACGAAGTGATATCATCAACAGTCATTACTAGACAATTGACTCATTAGTTAACAATTTATCACATAGTCGCAGTTTTAGTTCACAGACATTTAATCTTGTAAAAGGATAGTTCACTATTTTCACAGATCGTTGGTAGCAAAAAGAGAGACAGCTGAGAAGAGGGATGGTTGATTGAGGGCATTTCTATGGAAATCGTAGGGGAAAGCTTTTGCAATCAGGATGGCTGCTTAGTATTATTATTACCTTCAGGATCACTATCAAAGAGAAAGAAATAAAAAGTTCTCAACTAACTAAGTGATCCCAGACCGACAAAGGAGAGGACGAGTCTGGTGGGGTTAAAAAAAGGAAAAAAGTGCTTTGTGGTTGGTTGAATATAACTCACCAAACTGGATATATTTTAAAGAAAAGAGTTACACTGCTCCTATCCTACAAGGATGGACTGACAAGGGCTGCTTAGTAGTAACACTTTGGAAGTTTAATAAATCTTTATTATTTGTCGTTTGTTGATATTTCGTTTATATTTAGATCTTCAATTTTATGTTTATTTTTTTTATTTTTAACTCATTATTATTATAAGGAAAAGGAAAAAGAATAGTTAATTCAGCTGTTGGGAGATGCACAAGCTATTCCCACGGACAACAGCCAACGAGAGCTTCTCCTTGAGCCATCTCGTCTCACGAAGATCACCAGTTTTGTCAGTGAGTAATTTTCCCAAATGGTTCAGGAACTTCAGCGTTTTAGGGCCAAAGTTCCCCGAAGTTTCAATCGCGACAGGTGCGAAAATGTACCTGTCGCTGATATCCGAATATTTAGCGTTTTTTACTTCCTCTGCTTGAGAAGAAGGTCTGCCTGGTGAATTATTTTTTTTGCTTGGGGCGAAAGAGCAGACACAGGTCACATCCCATACAAGGTTTCGCCCTCGCTCAAAAGGAAAGGAGGTCATGCCGTCAGGGCGTCTTCCGTTGTCAAATAGACCAGTCGGTTCGATCCGGCAACGGAATCCAGCCGATTCTAATGCCCTCTTAATGATGTCGTTCATTGCCGAATGTCGAGAAGATCTGCCAATTCCGCTCCGGCATGAGAGGAGGTGGAGACCCAGTTCGTCCGATAGACAGCCACATTTGCACTTCGATTTGGTGCAAACAGGCAATCCGAGGTGTAGACATACAGCTGTACGAAGTGAGTCATCATCCAACAATCCACCAACTTCTTGACATGGGTAAACCCCAAGCCAAGATCCATCAACCGCCTCCCTCGAATTTTGGAAACAATCCAGGCGATGTCCAGAGAGCCGGCTGACTAGGTTGGATGCCAGAGCATTCCATCTATGGATCATCCAAGACGATTGTTGGTCTGGGTTACGCGGCTCGCTAAGCCCTTCACTTCGCCACACGTCCATGTATTCAACCAAGTCATTGGACAGTTTCCGAGATGGAAGCTTTGAAAGAATTGAGTCCACTTGGTTTTTGCATGAAAGTTTTGAGGCAAAATACGCCGGGCCAGCAATTTGGCAGGGAGTAGTAAGACCGATTCCACCCAATGATATCGGTAATTGAGTCTGTATCCATCCAGGGGTGTCAAGAGAAACGTTAAGTACGAATTCAGTACATCTTTTGAGGCAATCAGAGTATTCCATTTTATGTTTATTTACTATTTTAAGTACAAAGATAAAAAACGACATTCAAAGTTTAATATATACATTGAATTAATAATAAATAAAACATTTGAAGTGGGTATTACATCAACCCAAAATCTCCAACAAGTAGAATTCGAAAAATTGAGAAAGTATGATTTTTTATCGAAAGAACTGGAATCAATACACCATGCGAAAGTGAGGATTGTCTCAATAGTACTGACCTGGGATGGATTGGTAACACTCGTGGGAACATTCCAGATCTCTGAACATAAGCGAAAGAACCTATACGTATATTCAATCATTGGTTATACGTAAAACTTTAGAGTCGATGATTGTTTCATACAGGAATAAAACGGGTTTTGTGAGAGAACTAAGGAGCTAAACAAGGAAACGAGAATAGATAACAAAGACTCTCAGGACGACGGAACAAGTAATTTGGTCTGCTCAGAACCGAAATTTGTGGATGATCTAGAGTGTGTTGGAGAACCCCAAATACTAAATTGCTCGTAGAAAAGACGTCTTTGCTAAAAAAAGGAAATATTTCTAACTAAATTATTAACATTACTTTTGTAAAATAAACTGGTTACATAGTTATAAAACATTCCTTAGAATTATGTTAAATTGACCATTGCCATGTGGCTAATTGATTAAAGTTTTTCTTCCTTCTCTCTGGTGCTGTCGTTAGATCTACCTTACTCGGGGGCGCCTATTGTCTGATCGGCAGATTAACTCCACCGGGAGACAATTTCACTCTTTGGCGACGAGTTCTGGAAACGACATCATCTTCATGGACAACGTCCTCTGGATTACTATGCTTGGGTGAGGGTTCTATTGCAAGGGGTCAGGATAAAGGAATTAGTATGGTTTTTCCTTTGATCTTTGGAATAATTTATTAATTCCTTTACTTTGGGGATTTATCAATGTAATCCTAACTTTGATTTGTTATCTATTAACCACGAGAACCACAAAAAGAAGATAAGAGTTATCAGCTAATTCAGTGGTTTCAATGATTAACTTCTTCCTACGGTTTGTCTTGAGAATTCTCCATTTTAAGAGAATCTTATCCATTCTTTGTTCTACCATGTTCATTTCAGTAGTCGTAATAATACTCTAAGGGATGATTTATCCACTATTATTATTTGCTAGTAAATACACAATTTCTTAGACCAAAATCATTATGCCTTTACTAAAATGAACTATTCTAATGTTACTAGCAACATGAAACACATTGAGTTATATTTTAAAGTTACTACTTACTCAAGTTTTATCTATTATTAGTGAGGTTGCAATCCCTCTCACATTGAATGTTATTAGCACGAGTTTTCTAGTGTGTGCATTAGACATAGTACAGAAGAGGGACGTCACAACCTCAACCAACAATACAATAAAAGTTAGTTAGTTAAGTAACCCCAGTCTCACTAACTTGTAGGAGGCCAGCAGCTATTAAGTAGGACGCAGCAGATGTTGGTCGCTCCCATAGATCGGTCAGTTCCGGCATTGTGGAGAAGTGTTGTGCCAATTCATGACATTGAAATAGATGATTTGTTGTCAGCACATGGAAGTTGCAAAAGGGGCAGAGTACATCATATGTTGGTAGATATGGGTGGTGCCCACATCGTAGACGAGGCAGGTTTACTCGCACGTCCCTTGAAAAAGAATATTCTGATTGGTCTATTGGAGGAGGGGGTCGCTGTAGTATTTTATTGTCTCCGAGTCTTCGGATGCTTCTCGTAGAAACAAAATCGTGTATCTGTTTCAGACGACTCCTGTCATTGGGGATGGAAGGAATGGATGATAACATTCGAGACAAATCACTGGTTGTCATAATAATTTTCCTTTTGTTTTGCTGCTTGCATAGGGATTGGCAGGGATGTTCTAGATTGTAGGCTTGAGAGAGGAACTGCTGGGCTCTCATTTCCAGATGGTCTCCAATTGGAAGGATCTTTGACTCCCAATGTAGATGATCGACAGGAGTTTATCTGAGACATCCAGTAATTATCCTGAGCGCGATGTTTTGTACTTTTTGTAGTTTGTCAATAGAAGTAAGAGAGGCAGAGGTCGACCAGCAAGGGCTTGCATAGTTAATAGTTGTTCGAATAAATTGTTTATGATGGTTAGGGCTTTTTTGCTTTGACCAAAGGAATGGACTGACACAGCTTTAAGTATGTTAATCTTTTGAAAGGCCTTTGTACATTGTTCCTCCACATGTTTAGAAAAGGTTAGTAGTTGGTCATAAATAACTCCAAGTATTTTGGGATGTTTCGTAAAGGTGAGTGGTTGTCCATGGATTGTTAAAATAGGTTGAAAATTTAGTTGGCGACGGTTGGACGTGAATACAGTGACGGTGGATTTCGATGGAGAGAGGGATAGGTGGTTAGCTCCATGCCACTCTTTAAGAGTGTTCAAGTGGATCTGAACATCCTTCGTTGCTTCGTTGACGACTATGTCTTTAGAGGCAACAATCATGTCATCCACATACAATAGGAGAAGTGTCTTGGAATTGATTGGAATGTCGCTTAGGTGTAAGTTGAATAAGGTGGGTGATAAAACGGAGCCTTGGGGAACTCCATTTGGAAGGAGTCTGTAATAAGATAGACATGACATAATTTCAGCTCGACCAATTCTTCCAGAGAGGAAATTTGTTAACCAATTCTGAAGACGTGGAGAAATTCCAGATACAAGAATTTTGTTGTTTATCACGCGCCTTGATGTTCGATCGAACGCCTTGGTTAGGTCGATCGATGCAAGGATAGTCCGTTTTGAAGGATTATAATTGTTAAAACCATCAGCGATATTGAGTTAAGGTAGAGAGATGTGTTAATGTTGAGTATTGTGGACGAAAGCCATGTTGAAAATCAGGGAAGAAAAGATACTTCGATATTAGTTTCAGTACAACACATTCGACAATTTTCGATCCTACAGATAGTAGTGAAATTGGTCTGAAAGATCCCGGATCCGAAGGATCTTTCTTGGGTTTCAGGATTGGGATTATTTTGGATTTTTCCATAGTGCAGGAATTCTGCAGATGGACACAGAAATTATGTCTGTTATTGATTTAAGTCCTTGCATTCCCAGGTGCTTTAAATGCAGATTCCATCAAGCCCTTTGGAAGGAGAGTTTTTGGCGTTTTTGATTAGTTTTACGACATCCAACGTACTAATTTCAATTGGTTTTTCTTTGAGGAGTTTGAACGTTTTTCAATTTGCATGGACGAGAGTATTTGTTCATATCTATGTGACTCACTTTTGAGTAGTGGTCCATCATGACATTTGCCTGATGAGTGAAATCACGTGGTGTTTGATTCTTGTCAATACTGGTGGCCTGGGTTGTCTCCATTCTATTTTGTTTCGACTGAATTCCACGTAAAGTGCCCCAAAAATCTTTTAGTTTTGTTCGGTGGTTAATTTTTGTGATGAAATTGTTCCAACGGTCCAATTTCCTCTTGTTGATTAATTCTGTAATATCGCTATTAAGGTTGGATAGTTCGGCCGTATAAATTCTTGATTTTTTGAGTCGCCGTCTTGTAAATCTTTTCGATAATTTCCATAGTGAAATTGGGATTATATTCTGCAATGAGTACTCTTGGAATGTACTTCTTGTCGGCACTGAGGATGACCTCATTAAAAAATTTCATTGCGGCGTCAAGCGATTTGAAATTCTCAACGGAAAAGTCGGATAGAAATTTTTCTGTTTCTTTTCTGAATGAATCCCATTTTGCACGCTTGTAATTCGTTATAGTTTTCCGATGCCTAACAATAGGCGAGAGTAGTTCGATTGACAGTTGAATTGGATTATGGTCCAAGTGTAGGTCATATACAATTCTCCAAGATATCGTCGAAGATAGTGATGGAGAACATAGTGTGAAGTCAGGTGATGTATTAGAGTCTTCAGGTCTAAAAGCTGTTCGAGTGTGTGATTTCCTGTCATTGAGGATAACTAATTGTTCTAGTTGAGAGAGGACCTGAAGCCCCCTTCCATTAATCTTTTGGCCGATTAGCCAGATAGGATCTTTTGCATTTAGGTGTCCGCAGATTATCACATTTTCAATCTTTTGCAATTCGGTTAGTTTTGGGAGTAATGTTTCATACTGGGACTTGGTGGCGGGATGTAGATATTTACAAATGTATACCTTGTGTGGTTTATTTTCACCAAGACGGAAGTAAGTTCGATGTGATCGTCATCTTCAAACAGAGCTTGTGTCTGAGCGAAAGTATCGGAAAATGGAATAGATTTGTGTATGAGAACACCGCCTCCTCTGTTTGAATTTGGTCGACCATGGCGGACGATTGAGTAGTCTTTGTAGTGTGGAAGCGTTGACTTTCTTGATAGTTTCGTTTCCTGTAGCATGGCAATATCTATTTTGTGGGAAGTTAGAAATGCAAAAAGTTCATTTGATTTGTGTGTGAGGCCGTTTATGTTGAATTGCATGATATTGAGGATTTTCCCGTTCTTTTGGGTTCCGGGGTTCTGTTTGATGTCCCCAGCAAGGATTAGGAGTAGCCAATCCGATCTTTGGGAGCGAAAGCTACGCGCCCGCTCAATAGCAACCATCATCCAGTCCGACTTCCCAGAGGTCGTTGAAAAGGTTGACAGGGGAATAATTGTGGTTCTTTTAGTTGCCAGATTGATACTGGTATCCAATTTTCTCCACGTAAAGGTGAACACATCGAAAATTATAAAAAATAAAAGTTAATAACTTTACTCAATACAATAAAACGTTAATAACTTTATTTTTTGGATATATTAATTTATTTTTATATGCATTTAGTTTGTATAATGAAATATAATTCTGTGAGCTACAACACTACCGATCATTATTGTCAGGCCAACTTAATGAAATTAGTTTAATTTAGACAAAAATGGAAATCAATATAAATACTTGATTTTTGACGTTTTAAATCAAAAAATATAACTCTCGTTAAAGTCTAAAGTGGACTAAACAAATACGACTAATTTGTATATTGATATTGTTGGATACACCAAGACTCAAAGTTATAGTCTCATCCTTGAGAGAAATATCAATTGTTAAACAGATATTCTAATTATGATTTTTATATAAAAATCATCATTATTTTACAAAAGAAGCGAATCAGGTATTAACTACCAAGAGACAGTGCGGCAAGCAATGGAATTTCTAAGACGTTCGCACGACCAACACTGCTCCGAGAATTCCCAAACCTGAACGAGATTGTGCTTCCAAGAGCACCTCTGGTGACAGGCCTGCCCACATTCAAAGTCTCAAATGCTATTAGGACAAAACAGAAAGGCCCCAAACGCAGTCTGAGTATATATTAGTCATGGAAAAGGTATAAACACAAGTAACATCATATATGAGAGAACATCCTTGGAAATGAAAAGATTGCCATCCTTCTGGTCACATCAAGTACAACAGGTTCAATGATAAAAGGGAAACCAGCACCTTCAAGAGCATATTTAATAATATCATTTAGGGCCGCAAGCTGGAAAATCTTCCAGAACTTTTCTTGCAGAAGTGAATGTGGAGTCTCACAGACATCATGAGATGCCAATGAGAGGGCTCTCGTTGTTGAGCAGAGTCCTCATCTCAGAAATTGGGTAGGCATCTTCACGACTACTATTCTCCATTCCTTCGCTTTAGAGAGTGTCAAGTGATTGCTATGTTGACTATTGCTAAAAGTGTGGAGTTTTTACATCCACGATCATGACATTTATAACATCTTCCACTAAGGATTTTAAGGTTAAATCGACGGTGTTTACAGTGCCTGAAAGCAAGCAAGCACCTAAGAGCAAAAATTAACTTGTGGATGAATAGATAATTTTTCCACAAGAACGAATCGAGGATCCTCAGCCTCTCGTTAAAAAGTGCAGAAGGAAATCCTTCGAGAAAAAAGCCTTTAAGAAACACAATTCCATCACTTCCGGGTTTTTGCCCTGGTTAATAAATTTTTGAAAGCTCATTCAACGAAAACAAAATCTAGGTCGAACTTAGAGGTATAACCAAGACCATCAAAAACAGGAGAATGACACGGAGGTCTTCTAAAACCGTGGATACCTCCGATCGTGTGATTATAGTGTGAACATGATGTATTTTGTCAATTAAGCTATGAATGGTAATAACTTAATTTGTAAACTTTACCCGGTTAATCAGTGTTTTAAGTAACGAGGGACCTGTCAATGTAAAAATAATTTTATTACTTAACCTCTTTAATGAGATACACCTGTTTTCCAATAATTTATGCACAATGTGTCGCAAACGTGTGGTCACAAGTGAATATTCATTACCTAACACTATAAATACAAACTGTCGAGTGGACGTTTTGATTGACATAATAATTTATTAACTTGTAAAACTCCAATAAAGCATGAAAATAATTAAACATGTCGACTACCATTCATTCCGTAATATAAGGGATCCTCCCTGGTTTCACTGAAGGGATTGTCCAAGGAAAAATTC
The DNA here is from genome assembly GCA_011109175.1 of Dicyema japonicum. Classification (NCBI taxonomy): domain Eukaryota; kingdom Metazoa; phylum Dicyemida; class Rhombozoa; family Dicyemidae; genus Dicyema; species Dicyema japonicum. The sequence goes on along the minus strand of RDEW01000010.1, from coordinate 1,332,598 downwards.
CCTTCGCCCGGTAAGGAATGGTTGTATCCTAAGTTTCTCTTCTCTTTCTGTCGACGATTACAAAACCAGACTCGAATTACATCCTTGTCGAGTTTTAAGGTATTAGCAATCTGGCGGATAATCAACGATCCAGGCTTTTGATTTTGAGAGAAGTACTTTTCAAGCATATATTTCACGGAACTGTCGATCGGAGTCCTCTTTTTCCGTTTACTTCCCAATATAAACTGTTTTTCTGATCCATTAAAATCAACATTATTGAACGTGATTTCCTTTATCCACTTTTCCATTAGGGGTTTCAGTTTACACATATTCTTTGAGGAGAGTTGCAGGGATTCGAAACGACACACGGTCGTCTGGGAGAGGAAGGTTCCATAGAGATTCCCCAATGAGTTCCCCACGTCAGCCTGAGTGTATCCATTTCTAATTCTGATTTGTTTGAATTTGTTTGCAAACTCAATAAGTTCTTCTGAGGTGATTTTAACATATTCCTCATTGCAAGTATTTTTATCACTGCACAGTGTTACAATGTTGAACTTTTGATCTTCCATTTGTGGTTTTGTGTGACACAAAAAGTTAAAATTATTTATTTCATTTACTTGGTACGAATTCCAATAGTCCTCCCCTCCCCCATGTGGGATCTCATACAGTCTAGGGTAGTAATCTTGGTTGCGGATGAGTCCGAATACATCATCATTATTTATTGGGGGTTCAGATGGGTAAAAGAAATTGTTGTAAAATAACTTTGGATTTCCATATTGGCTGGAGAATTGGTTTTCCGGCTTGTTACCATTGTCGAGATCATAATTGTGTGGATAATCCATTTACACGTCTCCAAATCATCATTTCCGTATATATAATAATTCCGAATCGAACTTTTGCGCTGAAATTTCGTAAAATATATGAAATTATCAATTTTCACAAAAATTATATTTTGACTGTTTTGACTACTTCGACACCATGCATTTTGATGAATTTAATCACAAAATATCCAAAAATCTAAATTTTCCACACAAAAGTTAAAACTGTATGATTCAAATTTGTTGAATATAATTTGAGACTAAAATTATATCATGTAATGATTTTTAAGATTTTGGTTGTCAACGGCTGTCGATAAAAACACGGAAATGATCAATTTTAAGAATAATTAAAAATGCATATTTAAATTAATTATTTTAATTAATTTTCTGGATTCAAATGACAATATTAAAAACCAAGGTTTCCATTCAGAAATGATGTAAAATGTCCTATTTGTAGTGTTTAATGTTATTTGCTTAGAGAGAACATTGAGAGACATTTCTATGGGAGTAATCAAAGGGAGATCCCACAAAGTGTTCCACTGAGATTTGACCACCGCAATGAGTTGGAAACGCGGAGACGGCAAAAGTATTAAACGTTAACATAATTTTAATTTAATGGAATATAATTGTAGAAATTACGAAGAAAAGAAACTCCGACAACAAGCCGAGGAAGAAGAGTACAGAAAGAAGGTCCTGGCAGAACGTCACCAACGTATTCAGGAGATCACGGAAAAGTACCAAAGGGCCACGTACGTTAAGAAACGGCAACAAACGCCGTCATCCAGGCTCCGTAATGATTTTCCAAAAGTATTATTTTAGTGCATTTGAAATCGATTTATTCCCAAAGAATGATGAAGATTAATACACAACGTCAAATATCCTCGGCCTCACATTCCATTCCAATTCAGAATACCAGCAGTACTGATTGGTTTAGTATTACAGACAAATCAGCAAAATATGACGTTTATAGAATAACCTCGGCCTCATCATGTGGGAGTGAAAGATCTACAAGATCATTTCACCATAGTCCTATTGCACAAATTCGAGAAGAAGTAACCAACGGATTAAGGAGAAATAAAACTGATTGGGAAGATAAGAGATATAGGAGTACTCCTGAACCTACAATGAGGACCAACACGCATATCATCAGATCTCCTGTGTTTCAACCTCCAAAGGATACATTCGATATTTTAAAAGAAAATACGAGAAAAACAGATGCAAGTGAACCACAGTTTAAAAATCATCAGCTATCAACATATTCCCGAAGTCCGTTGAGTCAAACTATGTTTCAACGTCCTCAGTTACTCATTACTTCTCATCCTCAATCAACCACGGTTACTCAACGAGCATGCCCCGAGGATTGCAGTAATCAAAAAACAGAGACATCGCATCTTATGAATGAAAAGGCAAAGTCATCGAATCCCAACGATTTGATCAAAACTACGTCTGAAATTCCACAAACTGTTAAGGAAGAAGTTAAAAATATAATAATGAGACCAAAGTCATCAAGGCCCACGAAAAATGTTTCTAAGATGCCAGAACTGATAACAGAAATCCCCGAGGACATATCAATTGATCTTGTAATTCCGTCTTCCGATCTGTCAAAAACTCAGCCAACGACAACTCAAAACAAGTTTTATAAACCAAAGACTGGTCTCACAAAGAGCTACACACAGCCAAAATTGGAAGAAAATGTTCCCGATAAAGAATTTGGCATTTGTGATAACTCATTCCTCAGTCCTCGACTACATTATCCAAAGAGCAATACGACTGAGCAGGTAATGAATATTCTTGAAAGAATCAGAGTAGTAAAATCATAAAAGGAATCTTAAAAAAATCACCAGGACAGTTTAAAAAGTCCAAAACAGTTATATTCGACAGCATTGAAGTAATGAAAGTCCGTTCAAAGACCACCATTGAGGAGAACGTATCCACTATTGTAATATTGAAGGTCAAATCTGTTCGATTTGCGGATCAGCATCCTCCACGTGTCCAATCAAAAAATATATTACAAACAAGTAAATGTATAATTACTAAAAGCTCAACATTTACTAGAACCATCAGAAAATGTAGATACCATGGAACAACAAACCAAGGAAGAAGTGAAACAAGTGCAAACTTATAGAGAAAAATATAAAAGTAAAGGAATGTAGTTGATGTTACAGAAATCCCATTCCACGTGCCTCTGATAATAGACAAGAAACCATTCCTCAACCCACTGTATGAGAACCAGCAATTGAGGATGCCTAACCTCGTTGATTTCGATGGAAGCCTTCTATCAGGGAGAGAAGTTAGTGAGAGACGTCCCCAAACAGCTGTATTTAATAGAACGAGTCCAACCTCTGACAAACGACCTGCCTGTACAATGAGTGGAAGGTAATACAGGTATACAATTAAAGACATGGATCATCTCATTCACTCAATTACTTGGTTAATCCTCCCAAGTCATCGTCTATTCCAAAGAAATCGAATACAAGAGTCAATTCCCTCCCAAGTAGTTGAATATGAGATTAAGTAGCATTGGACAGTATAGCCTTCTTCAATGCAGCCGAAAAGTACGTAAACTACGACAATCTATCTATGAGTTTGATGAACAGACTTGTGAGTACCGCATCTTCTCCACAAACCAGTTATTATTGTTTAATTAGTCAGATCCATCAGTTCTTTCAATAGAGGAGAACCGTTTGTTGGAATCACTGGATAAATTGGACGAAAAGTTAAAAAGTATTAAATGAATTGATGTCAAACATTTAATTTAATCATTAACAGTATTATGTATATTTTAACATACAAAATATGTTATTACAAATATTAACTACCATTATTCACATAAGTTTGTTAACAACTAAGTTTATCCAGTTTCCTCTTAACAGAGTCCTTCCACACGAGTCGATCACACTATTCTATTAGAAAAAGAACATAAGAAACAACCATAAATCTTCCACATAGCATCACTAACGTTTACACCACGGGAGTATCCACGTGTAGTTAATAATAATTTGATGTTCTGTTAATAGTTGATTTGTGACATTTGGTTTCCAGACTTATAATTATAATCCCAGGAACATAAAATAGAAAATTAAAGTGATCCTGGTGTCTCTTCCCACATTTCGGTGTTGTCTAAAGTCTTTCATTAGCCTCCAGAGAGGAGATTTTTTATTTTCAAATATATATTAATATTCCATGTACACAAGTATCTATTCTTTATGGTCGATTTCGTATTTTTAATAAAATTCCGTTGTTTGTCCGTCAAATGTTCACTGTTTTAACATTAATCGTTCACCTTAATAAGGTAGGCGTTTTTTTGTTGCAGAATTCGAAGATTGATTTAAATTCAAGTTTGCTTTGTGCGAATATAGACAACGGTGTAATTTATGCTGGACATGTGTGTTTGATATTTGGGAGGATATATTGTTTGTATATGAGGGAAGGAATGGAAAAAATCAGAATCTGGAAAAGTTGTTGGTCTTGAGTTTCCAGACTTATTCTGTTAATATTGAACAATGGTAAAATAACTGATTATCCTATCAGGTAAATGTTGCAATTACGAAAATACATGGTGTTGTTATTGTTTCTCCCCAAAAAGAAACAAGACTTCCGACCACTCTCTTCCCGGATAGCCTCCTCTGCCAAATTTGTGCCCAAACGAGGAACATCAAAATCAATTACTACTATTCCCCTAACTGATATGAAGGAAGAAAATCTCAACTCAGCCGTCTAGAAGAAAGCCTCAGAGTACGAAAACGTAAACATATAGACTATGCTCGACAATCTATCAATTATTTACTCCTTTTTTCAAGGTTAAAGAGTACAAGCGAAATTTAGGTACCTGGTCAGGCAGGCTCTTTCTTTGGCCAAACTGAAATCTCTAAAACTTACAAAAAGTAAGATAATTTATGTAAAGCGTTCACTCAAAAATGATACTGTTAATGTGGATATAATAGTGGACGAATTTACTTCCTTTACACTTTCATTGCATCTCTGAAAAACGTAGATCATGAATATAATATGAAAGTCTCAAATAGAATGAAATTATTGAAAATGATAAAACATCGGTTTCTAGCTTTACCAGACCCTTCTTTTCAATACAAATTATACAATGTTCGATTTCCATCACTGATGACAAGATCTCTATTTGAGGGAACTTATTCAGCCATAAAAGTGATGTTCGTCAGCTATTATAAAGTACGTTGAACACCAACATGCCTAACTTTATCAAATTATGATCTTTCGTAGAGCCATGACAGGCTTTTCAGTGGATTTATCGTCGAAGGTTACTCCCAAGGTATTTCGTAATTTACTAAAGAGGATTTCGGTATCTTTTACAGTGAGATTACTGCTTATTTTCACTGATCTCGTCCAAGGTTAAAAATGAAGTATTGACTGTTTTCTATTTAAGGAATATTATTTTCAATTGTGGAATAACAAGAGTGGGGATACCACTTACCCTTAAGGGAACCCAATTAACAGAGAAATTGCATTTATATGATTTTCCTTTTGATCTCGATTCCAGTATATTTTTTGAACATATCTCTTTTTTAGGCTCATTGTTTTAATGTTCTCGGGGATCCTAGGCTTAGAAACGTCCAAATTTCTTAAGTTACGCTGCTACTGTTCAACTTTTAAATACTAGAACCTGACGAATAAGACCAATACTGGCAGAAAAAAACAATTATTATAGCGTGGTGGTTTATTTTTTATTTCATTAGAGGTAAACCATTCTAAAAAATTAAAATTTTCTATGTTAATTAAATTAATTCTAAAGACCACTGTTAAACCGAAAAAACTAAACAAAGTGATCTCGACGAAATGGATCTGGTCCCCATAAAGCAAACGCATATGAAATGCATGGTTCGAAGAACTGTGAGTAGAGCGTTGCAATGGCACAAACGATTTTTGCGGAACTTACTCATCCTAAACTTTTTCTCAACTGTCACAATTAATATCATTAATATTTTTTGTGATTTCTGAAAAACGTGTTAAGTCGGGTATAGACCTCATCGCAATATTTAAGAATGTCAACTATTATAATTTTGGAGTAGAATTTTAATTTAAAATATTCAAATTGGTTATGATTGCGTATGAAAATGCATCTGTTTTTGGATCAAACGTATGTTTGTGAAGCTCTGTTTCAGCAGATCACATGGATAAATAAAATTTCGCAACCAATTAACTGATGAACATCTTATGCAACTCTTTCGTACGTCGTCATCAAATTAGAGTCCCTGTTTTAAAAGAATAGTTAAGGAAAGCAGATTCAATGCTCACATTAATTAGTTAATAAAGTTTAATTTTCTTTAAAAAAAATTTTGTGGCCCGCGAACCAATTGTTAATTATTGATTTGGCCTGCAGAACAAAAAAAGTTGAGAACCACTGGTTTAAAAAATTCGTCTCTGACCTCAACCGTGGTAATGCTTGGTCGGTTGAATACTAAATATTTCTCTGTCTACTGTCAATCGACAAAGTTAATAAATTTGTCCCCCGATAGTGCTAACACGAATTACTTTCAAATTTTCCTAATCGCTTATATTTTATATTATTAATCAACTATCGTAGAAAAATAATTTTTTATATTTCCACACGTGCGGCACTTAAGCAATTTATCGGACCAATCTTGTACATCCTCCCCTGTTACACACCAAACTTCTTATAGCATCAGATCCTCTAGCCTCCGGTTGGTTGCCTTGAGATCTTCATACAGCTGTTTGGTTGAGGTGGTGACGTGCCTCTATTGTATAAACGCACTTCATCAATTGGAGACCTTATCCGACAAAATGGTAAGGGATTTGCTGCCTTGTGCAGCAGTGCAGCTATCAACAATACACAGCCACGACGTGTCTTATGAGAAAAGTATGCATCACCCCCTCTCCAATTCCTATTTCCCGAAACCACCCTGCCACAGAAAAGTTGTGTTGGATCCCAGAAGGCGCACGAGGAGAAAATGAGAATTCTGATTGGGGCCTTTGAGATCACTTAATTAATTTAGTAGTTAAATTTTTTTTTTTTTAATAAAAGAAATTTATTATCAAAATAATAAAAATTAAATTAAGCATCTGAATGGCCATGCTATTTCCCCTAACAATAGCCAACGAGATACGTTCTCGGAACCAACCAGTCTCTCGCGGATCCTTGGTCACAGCTTGAATCATGGAGCCGATCTTACGAAACCAACTCATCTGCTTGTGGGGCCAAGGATTCCTGACGTTTCCACCGCGAATGGAACAAATATATACTCCTCAGAAAATTCTCTGGTACTTCCTCCTCTTTCGTTCCTCGGCCTGCTTCGAAGCATGTCCTGGGTCTGAAGCAGAAGCAACCAAATTAGACGGGGAATAAGTATCAATACACGTCGCGTCCCAGATCAGGTTTCGTCCGTTGGCGAATGGAAAAGTCGTCATCCCATCAGGGCGTTTTCCATCGTTTCGAGAAAGACCAGCAGGTTCTAACAGGCAATGGTGTCCAGCAGAGGCAAGGGAATTCTTTAATGTCATGTTAAGGCAGGAGTGCCTGGGGAAACGACCCGCACTCATCTTGCATGACAAGGGATGATAACCAAAAGGATCGATCCAACGTCCACAGCGGCATTTTCTTCGGCACACAATTTAAGACCAAGACGAAGCGAGGTAGCTATTCTCACAGCCTCATCATCCAACAGGTTTCCAATTTCAGCAGATGGAAAAGCGTTCATCCAGGCCCCCGTCGAGTGACAACTGGCTGTCTTGAGGCAAGCAAGCCTTCTTATATCTTCCGTCTTTTCAAGGGATTCTTTCTTCTTTTCGAAGACACAAAACAAATAGGACTTTTGCTTATCACAATTGACCGGAGCATTTAGGTACAAATTCATCCATTCATCCCAGGCTCCCGACGGCGTCAGCGGTACGTTTAGTCCGGAAGTAGAGTGAAGGACCGTTAAATTAACTATTGGTGTTCTTGGGTTAATAATAATAATTTCATATCAGTTTTGAAAACTAATTAACCAACTCCAATCAATGTTAATATCAGTTAAATTAATATGACAACTAACATCCAAGCAAGCATCAAGAAACTTACTTCAAAAGGACGAGTTTCAGAGGAAGTAGCTAATTTACGAGAATGAGTGCTTACTATCACTTAGAACTATTTGAACCTGTGTTGATTGAATCTTTAAATAAAATAATAATAATTATTTATAAAATTAAAAATTTTACCTTCAGTCAAAGGAAGAGTTGTGGTAATGGGAGAAGTCGTAGTTGACAATTCTATGAGTGAAGGTAACAATCAATAATTGATTAATCATAAAGATATCTTACTTTCTGTTGAAGTCGTGGGAGAAGTTATAGTAGGAGTTGTGTTTTCTACAAATAAAAAAATATAATTAAAATAAATTTTAGGTACCAGTTATTGGTTCAATAGGTTCATCACTCGATAATACAGAACTGCAATTATCAGCTCGAAATAATTATAGGAATAACCTTGCTCGGAAAATGATGAAATTTCAAGGGTTTGAAACACTTGCAACTTTAAGTAAAGCACGTTGAGAATAAAATGTTCCCTAAACTGGTGTTTTAAATAATTGCATTGATAAGAATTTCCAATGTCGAAACTTTCAGTTAGGTCAGTAGAAGATTGCCGAATAAAATCCCCTACTTTCAACCAACACTAAACCCCTAACGACGACATAAATGTTATCCACAAAAGTCGTATTATCAGTAATTCTAATTCTAAACCCAACGAGTTTATTTTCAACGATGAATTTTAAGACAAGTACTCCATTTCCAAAATTACTATACTCGACGTCTGAGTCATCGAAATTAATAACTTGATCCTACTATAATAATATTTGCTTACATTTTCATCGTACATCAGTCTCAAGTTAATGATTCCGGAAAATAACAGGGATAACTCGTCATGTATAATAATTTTCCACGTTGGAACGGTCGCATTTGATATTTTAATAGTAAAAGTGTTAACAACTGCTATAATACTTAAGGACAGCACAATTGCTAAAAATTTAATATAACAAACTTGTGATTATAAAGTTCATCAATGGGATTTATATTTATTTTTATATATTTTATGAATGATAAATATTTTATATAAATACATAATTTATATAAAAATTATTAAAATTTAATTTAATTAAAATTTTATAAAATTTATTATTTTTTTTTTTAATCACTTTATTGTAGTAAATTAAATACAAGAATGAGTAACACTCTTGAAGAAAACCAGTGACATGTAAAAAGTCTTCATGGAAATCAACGATATTATGCAAAAAACTCATTGGAAATGCGGCAATCCATATATTTAAGAATTTGTGTTTAAATTAAAATGCTTTAGCATTATTATTATAAGCAACATTAGTAAAATTATAATAGTTACAATTTTACTTGTGCAGAATTCAAAACAATCCTCCGAACCAGCTTCTTCTAACCTTTTTGATTGTAACAGAGTTTCCTCAACTCGTCCAGGTCGTCCCCACTTCTTAGACTTTTGTTCACAAGCTTTAGATATCCGTCAAGTGTTTCAGGTAGTGTAATACGCCGGCGTCCACGAAAACACGGTCCCTGTCACATGAAGTAATCCTCCATTGCAATGTTTGCTGGAGAGCTTAAGTCCATACGCAAGATATGTCCAAATAGCCTCCAGCGCATATCAGCAATTTCGAGACTCAGTGGACCCGTGCAACATTTCTTGTACAGCGATTACTTTTATTAAATCTTGCTGGCCAGTTTAGTCCAGTAGGGATCTAAGTTGTCTTCGATGGTAAGTGTCTAGTCCAAGTTGTTCGGTTTTGGACGTTCCCCAGGTAGATGAATTGTAAATTAGGATCGGCTTGACAAAGGCTTCATACAGTCTCAAGCGAAGTGATGTGAAGGATCGTCGTTTGCCAATCCACTTTTTCTTCAACTTGTTTATTGTTACCCAAGCGAGGGCCTTCCATCTGGCAAAATCTTGACTGTCTTCAAGTAAAGAGCCAAGTTTGTTTTTCGCCATGTTTCACTCGATCTGCTTTTCATTCTTTTGATTTCCACAATGTCAGTTTTTGCTTAATTAGTGTTAGTCAATAACCTATATTTGCCTCTTCTGTGACATAACACAATGACTGTGATATTTATTTTCCTTATTAAACATAAACTTCATTTTCTAATATTAATATAAAATTATAATAACATACAGACAACCATTAATTACTTCGCCTGAAGTACCACGATTCTATGAACGACCGAGCATCACCCTTCAGATTGCCTTGACGGTACCTTCAAAAGATCGGGAAAAGCCTGAGATACTGAGAGGATGTGATATACTATGAGAGATTGCTTATGACAGATGAACGTGGAATAAGATGACTAGTTCTTAGATATGCACATGTTTTTTCATTACAATGTAAGAGTTCTTAATAATAATAAGCATGTGCATATAAATCATTATAATTAGACATATTCCATAAAGTAAAACTTGAATTAATTATATTTTCAATACTCCTTTTGAATTTATTATATTTGACCGATCAGATCCTATCCTCCTTTGAGGTAACGACGAACAGTCAAAAAATTGTATTTAAAATAAATGAAATTGGCAACCTGCTGATGATGAAGCAGTGTGATTAGTAGGACGAAATTGTCCTATTTGTCGTATTTCAAAGATAAAATTGTTCTAAAATAGAACATAATTATTATAATTATTTTTTAGTTTTTGTCCATTTCATTTAATTTACACCTTATAATTTGTTTTTTGTTGTAGCAGTCTTCATTTAATGACAGGTTTGTATTTTCTACATTATTAAAACTATTAGAACTCAACAAAACTAAGGAACGAATTTCAAAAGCAATTTCCAAAAACTCATACATATTCACAAGAACACCTATACGAGATTTATTTTGCCAAAATATTCAAAAATAATAAAATCATTTAACAATACTACACTGAACTTCATCTTAATAAAAAAAGACATCAGATTAATTACTAAATGTAGAGACCACTTAACCTTTTCTTACTAAAGATAACGAAGAAAACCGATATCTTTTTGGTTAAAGCATTTTTAAATGTCGATATTGCACTTCAAAAATAAGGGAATAGTTATATAAAAAAGCTATTCTTTAAACTAAATTATAATATCCCGTCTATTACAGCAATCCGAAAATAATATGCATAAACCATGATCTTCATATTATAAAACTACAGAAAATACTTTTAACAAACAATTATAGATGAAAGCAACATTAACGGTAAAATAATTTTATATTTAATTGTCGGGACAATTCGTAATACATAAACTTTGTACATTGTGAAATCATGTAAAAATTGAGTACATTAGAATTTGGATGTGAGAGGTATTAGCACATCACCATGTGGATAGTAGAGAAAAAGTCATCATGGGACTCTAACCAAATGGACTACGTAATCTGCAGGTAAGAGAGTAATAGTTAATTCAATATTCGCTTCTGCGATAAGACATGGAGCATATTAAGTAGATTATTAAATGATTGGATGGTAGATCAAGCTTATACAATTTAATATCAGCTTTTAATAAATCAGTGACCATATTTTTACAATAATCTGGTTCAGACTTTTCTCAAAACTACCAAAAAGTGACTTAGACTCAAAATATTGCTATTCAACATGCCTCTTCGCAAGGAAGAGGCATAGTGTGCTACCTCATTGACCAAACAAACAGACCCCATAATGAATCAAAAATCAAGTGTGGAGAAACTTCAAAATTTGATGTACATGACTCTGTGGACGTAAACTGGAACTGACACGTACTTTTCTGTGGCGAAAACCTGTGAATTGTCATTTTTTAGATCCAATATGATTTTGTGTCGATTGATATATGCTATAGGAAATGGTTTCTTTAAGAACGATAAGAGTCTCTACATAAACTTAGAAAAGCTCATTTAACTGACTCAACTCAATCCTCATCCCTTCCAACACAGAAAAGCTTAACCGTATATTGCCTACCAAATTAAACGACCTTAGAATGTTGACATTGTAAAGGCTGTTCACTCAATCCTAAGATTAATTCCCATCCTTATTAAGGGTCGGATGTGATTCTGTTTGACCAAGTAAACATGTTAAAGAACCACTAGACAAAGATTAAGAGATAATCAAGTAATGAGACTGGCACAAGTCGATCCAGAGACGGATTGATATCCTATTCGTTCTGTTTCAGAAATGAACCAATTGACGGTGATGGAACCGACGCTACAAGTCGTTCATGTCCAAAAGGGTTGAATGAGTATTCTCGTACATAATGCTGGTCCAGTTCCTCAGTCGGTGTATATCAAAAGGGGTTTCTTTAAAAGCCACTGACCAATTCTTCAACCAATCAGCAATTTTGTCCTCCAGAGCGGATTTGCTAAATCTCTAAGAATGGTCCGGATGAGAAATGCCATCTTGATAAAGAGGACATGAAGGATGCCATGAAACGTCCACGAGAGAAGTTAGGCAGATGCCCCAAATCTGAAGGGTAAGAATGCTTGCATCAATCGAATTTTATAGAACTATATATTCACAATTTATTCAATAGACTTGGCGATAAGAATATTTAAATTCTCCAGGCATTCCGAAAAGAGGTAACAAAGAGAGGAACGTCAAAAAACATTAATCTTGGAAGGAAAAGATAATTCTTCAAAAGAAAAAACGAATGTGTGGATCAAGCTCGTCTACTAACAGTGACTCCACTAATTTCCAATAATTCCCGTGGAAGTAGGTGATCCCAATATCATAAAATGTTACACATTGGTAATAGCTGTATCAGGGAGAAAAGACCTGCATAGTGATTTAAATAATTCATCTTGCGAAAGTTCCAGATTACAAATTTCAAATTGTCGCGCTTTAATGTTGATTCCATAACTGCTAAGAATGGAAAGAAGTATTCCTAGACTTTTCATAAACGACTCAGATGATCCAAGGATCGTAGCATCGTCTAAATGGCAGCCTCATCAACTGCCAAATCAAAAAGAAGCGGACAATAGATCACATTGTTGGATCCCAGTCGATGATTTATTGAGTCCATCACCAATAAAGAGATGGGTTGGAGTACCGTATTCAAGGTTCGTATTGTGGATAATTCACAGGGCTCTCCTCAAAAGGGGTTGAAGAAGATAGCTTTTCTCAGCAACAAATTTCTCATCCTGACTATTCTTATTTAATTTATAAATTAGATTTTGCTATGGAGACTTCCGGATCCTACTCCCCTCAACAGTATAGTTTTTCGGACGTCTTGGAAACCGGATCACCTCATGCACTGGAAATCTCCGCGAACGCCGCTGGCTGTTTGATGAATTTCGCTCGCAATTCTGAGAGGGACAGCCACGCAGTGAGGGCGACAGCTAACTAATGTTTTGTCCTTTTTTTTATTTGATTTAATAAAATATAATTAGATTTTATTAATTAAATGATGCAATATTAATTTCAAATTTATTTATTGCTTCTCGTAGAAACTAACGTGGCACAAATGAATGGATTAAAGTCGTCATTAGACATATGTAGTGACTTACTAAATTACCTGTCAAACAACGAGGGAGCATTATCTTCCATAAAATTAGCCTCTCAGCTCAATTTTGACCATCAAAAGATAGTTGGAGCAATCAAAAGCATATCCTCCATAGACTCGCAGGTTTGTTTATATTCTTACAAAGATTATAAATTTTGAATTAAAATCAGACATAGAAATCAAGCTCACCGACCATGGTCTAGAGACTATCAATGAAGGTACACTTGAAGCACGTGTCTTTTCACTTCTGAAATGCCAGCCCAAAATAACGAGGGTAATGATTGAAGTAGTTTTAATTTCACACTAAGAATGCCTTTCCGAACGCCTTGATTGGCTTAAACAACGCAATTTCCCTTGGATGGGTCAAAGTTGAGAAATGTGACGGGGACACGTGTTTCCTCACAAATGTTGATAAAATTGAGGACACTACAGTTGCTCTTCTACGAGACATTCAGTCATCTAAGGCCTGTCACGACGCTTCCGTGCTTCCTGAACTGATTAAACGGAAACTTGTCACTAAAAAGCACGTGTTAAACTAATCTGTAGTAAAGTGAGCTACTATCTCTTGACACGTGGACCAGATTTTAGAACGTGTGTTTCTAAGCAGCAGACTGATTTGACGACCTCTATGATTGCAGAGTAGGATCTCTTTGGTTATATTATAGTGATTCGTGGAAAATTGCTAATCTGAAACCATTCAATTTTTCCTCACTCGGGGTACCACCACAAGTGGGTTGCCTACACCCTTTGATGAAAGTGAAAAGTGCTATTAGGCAGATCTTCTTCGAAATGGGGTACCATTAGGCTAATTTGTGAGTTTTCAGGAAATGGAAACCGACAATTACGTTGAGAGCTTTCTGGAACTTTGACGCGCTCTTTCAGCCTCAGAAGCACCCCGCACGTGACATGCACGATACCTTCTTCCTTTCAAACCCCTCGGAATCTTCGCTTAGAGAGAAGGAGTACTGCGAGAAGGTGAGGGAGATGCATATGTCTGGAGGTAGTGGGTCGTCTGGGTGAGGCACTCGGGTTATTATGAGATATCAGTCGGACTGGCATTACAAGGAGGCGAAGAAGAACATTTTAAGGACCCACACGACAGCTACAACTGCCAAGATGTTGTATAAACTGGCCCAGAATGAGTTTAAACCTATGAAGTATTTTTCGATCGACCGTGTTTTCCGTAATGAAGCAGTGGATGCGACACATTTGGCAGAATTCCACCAAATTGAGGGATCTGTGATCGATTATGATATATCTCTCTCAGATTTGATGGGATTAGTGACCGTTTTCTTTAATAAGCTGGGTTGTTGAGTTTGAATGAGTTTAGGGATAACGGATCTGCGGTTTAAGGCTGCCTATAATCCGTATACGGAACCAAGTATGGAGATATTCCACTACCATAAACGTTGGTGTTGTGTTATTGTAGAATTAAACAAGTTGGTGGAGATAGGGAACAGTGGAGTAATCAGAAGGGAGGTATTGTCACCAATGGGATTCCCAGATAATGTGAATTGTATTGCATGGGGGATTTCATTGGAGAGACCAACCATGATTTTATATGAAATGACTAATATAAGGGATTTGGTGGGACATCGTGTTGGACTTAATAATATAAGGAGTACTCCAATGTGCAGATTTAATGATTTAAGTGGTCATCTTTAATCTCATATTAATTGTTTGTCAGTGTTTTCTTATATAAGGGGAGTGTTTATAGTAGAATATTAGTATACTTGTCCCACAATGAGTGAGATGTACTAGTCAACAAATTCATTTCAGATATACCAGTGGTTAACCTTTTAAGTCAGCGCCCCCTTTTGATACAATTTTGAAGCTTTTCAGCACCCCCGTAAGATTTAATTTCTCCAATTGAAAATTTATTTGGTCATTTTTCTCAAATTTTATGTAGAAACTGTTTTGCCATCAATAGAGTGCAATGTTAACTCAAATTAGTTAAGAACCACTTAATTTTTTTTCTTAGTTATAACACGTTTTATTTAACAATCTTTTTTATAAAGACCAATTTCCTTCAGGAAAGAGGCTGTGAAACTTCCCGCCGTTCGATTACCACCAGCACAAAACGAAAGCGATCTCCAATTTCACCATAATTTTAATCTTGATTTTCTCGGCCAGATCGGCTGCCGTACCAGCAGACTGCGCCGAGCTTAGCATCATCTAGTTCGGGAAAGAATCCACAACAGTGCAGTCCTTTACGAGAGATTTTCCATCAATGAACGGAAAGATTGTTAGCCCATCCGGTCTTTTCCCGTCTCCGGAGTCCAATCCCACGGGCTCCATCACTGCCGGGAAGACGCATGATAATGTTGTTCATAGCAGCGTACGGGGTGTTCTACCCGCACTCCTCTTGCACGAAAGCGGATGCAGCCCTTTGGTATCGACGATCCCTTTAAAACGACATTAGTGTTCGACGCATGCATCAACTCCCAAGCGCTGTGCGGTTCCAATCCGAATGCAGTCATCGTCCAAAAAGGTCCCCATGGAGGAACACGAGAGTGCGTCCTGCCAAAGTTGTTCCCGCCGACATTACCGACGTTGCGTTACCTCTCACGATTTCAACAGAGATTAACTGGAGAGGCCACCGGGTCTCACATGCGTCGTGGTTTTTTAGTGTAGTTGGGCGTTTATGTTTCTTTAGGAAGCGAAGGATTTCCCACTTATTCCTCTAGTTGTCTCGACTACAATGGGATAGAACGCGAATCAGTCGCGTAGTTGTATTTGATGAGAATTTATCAATCCCTTTATGTCAGCTTCCATAGCTGACAGACTTAGTCTCAAATCTCCGCTAGTCATAATTTGTAATTTATTTCTTTTTTTGGTCAAAATATTAGAGACTGCACTAAATTCTCTTTCGACTTGATATGTTGGAGGAAATGCTATTATAAGTGATTCGATTTCATTCGACAATTGAGGATAAATTTTCTGAGTAATCCAGAATTGTTGATATCCATATTTGCTTCAAAGTCATATTTTAGATTTAATAAATTTTCTATTATTTCTGGAGATATTAACGTTTTCAGCTTCAAATGGATTAAAAATATCAACTAAAAAATTTCAAATTTTCTAAATCAATAAAGCGAATTTTCATGTCTTCCCTTAACTTTTTTATACGTCGTTTTACTTTTTTATCACACAATTAGAAATTATTTATAAAAATATCAGTAAATAATTTTTTTAGAAAAGTAAACACAAGACAAGTAGAATTCATTAGATAAGCGCGTGATAAATGATTTACAAAACCTAATGGAAATATTTATAACTAAAAAATTAGAACTCCAGCGCCCCCGTTGAGAACCACTAATTGTCTTCCATCTTTTTGTGATTATGGAGGAATGAGGTAAACATTTAATAAAACTTATTTCTGAACAGAGAAGGTAGACCAAAATTGAAGGAAATGTGAGGGAAAGAGACAACAAAATTATAATCAAATTAATCATCAAATTTAATAGAATGAACAGAAGTATCAATTACACCTCCTGAATATCTCCCTTTCTTATTCTTAGTCTTTTCTCTCTTGAAATCCTTCCCCTTCACTTTCTTTAATTTATCATTTGCTTTCTCTCCCCATGACCCCCTCGCTCCTGATTTAGCCTCAAATGAATTATTCCTCAGGTTATCGGGAATAACCACGTCATCCAATCTTTTCACAGGACTCTTCCTTGATTTTTCTACCACATCGACTGAATTGTCCACCTTGTCTTTTTTTGATGGCTTTTCCGTCTTTTTGTTTACTTTGTCGGACAACGAGGATTCACCGAGTTTTACAGGGATTATAGCCTATAAACTAAGAAATAACAATTCTACCTCTTTCGTCGGTTTCTTACTGGCAGAATGTTTCAATTCCTTCTTGGCTGGCCTCTTGATGGATTCACTAGTGGGGGTATTAAACTTTTTGGTAGTTTTATCAGTAAATTCTGATAATTTATTGACTTTCTTGGAAGTCTTTGATAATGGGGCCTTTTCAGCCTTAATTTGTTCACTTTTATTAAAAGCATCATCACTCGAACTATCAGAAGAGGTCGATTCCATAGAAGATTTAGTTACTTCTGTTGTTTTTGACGTGTTACCTGACTTAACAGGGACAGAATTTGAGTCACTTGAACTGTCAGATGAAGATCCTTCAATCTCCATCAGTTCACTCATTGTTTTAATTTTCTTCACATTTTTGGACACTGAGGACATTACAGACTTATTAGACTCCTCATTATTATTAGAAGCACCGTCACTTGAACTGTCAGAAGATGTCGAGTCTTCAGTAGGTTTGGCACTTGAGGAACCTTTAATGTGTTTCCAGGCTTCATGGGAGCAGAATCAGACTCACTTGAACTTTCAGACGAGGATTGTTCGACAAGATTTTTTGTTTCAGTGGAATTATTCTTCACATTTTTTAATACTGAGGACTTTCCAAATTTATTGGAAGTAGGGACTTTATCACTCGAACTATCAGAAGAGGTTGAATCCTCCTTAGGTTTGGTCTTTTCAATTGTCTTTGATTCGTTCGCCGAATTTACTGGAACAGAATCAGAGTCACTTGAACTCTCAGAGGAAGAATCATCAACAACATTCAAGGATTGAGTCACGTTTTGGATTTTGTTTACAGTTTTTGATGCTGAGGACTTGACATCTTTATTATGTTTTCCATTTTTATTAGAGGGTTGTAAGTCACTTGAACTGTCAGAAGATGTCGAGTCCTCGTTAGGTTTGGTCACTTCAGGTGTCTTTGCAGATTTAGTGGGGACACAGTCAGAGACACTCGAACTCTCAGAAGAGGATTCATCGGCAATAGAAGACTTTAAAGGAATAGGAGTAGACTTCTTATTGGAGACATTGATTTTGGGAGATTTAGGGGTCACAAATTTGGGAGGTTGTTGAACGAAGTCATTAATACTTCTGGAATTAATTGAGGGAGTCGAAATGTTATCATCGTTATTAACAGTTTTGTTAAACTCCTGTCTCTGAGGTTTCAGATGTTTACTTCGAAGAATAGAGACAGAAGACTCCTCACTTGTTGGTTCAATAATGGTCGAGTCAGTGTCTTGCTTCTTTCTATGGACTTTAGCAGGTGGTTGTTCATCCTTGCTGGGTTGTTTTGACTTTTTAAGGGATGAGTCTTTAGTTGTGTTAATAATAGACTTTGATTGTGTAGAATCTGTCTTAATTTGTGACATTAATTTGTCAGTTCTATGTAAATAAATCATTTAACTGTTTGTAAAAGTCGTACACGTTTGAGAGAGAGTACATGTAGTCACTTTTGTTCTAAAATTAGTTTATGGCTATACAATGTTCATTAGTTTGGATAGTTGTCGTGTTTGTTCAGGATATTTGCCATTTAAATAACCAAGAATAAGTTTATTAAGTTCAACGTTCATTACAAATAATCACGTGCAATATATAATTATTTATGAAATATTATTAAATTTGTTTAAAAATAATAATTTAAATATTTAAAATCATAATAAATTATTTGGATTTTAATCAAAATAATGAATTTATGATATATTGTCACGGTCGCAGGGTCCTCTGATGATGGAAGCAACACGAATGCAAGTTCATAATAAATAACTGTGATAAAGAATGTTAGTGTCAAACATGAAATGACTTGTAATTCTGTGAATGTGACACAATTGAACTGTGAGTTGCGTAATAAAGAATCGTCTAATATGTTATGTAATACTTATACAAGCTGTTATACATGGAAGACTATCAATGTCTCTAATAATATTCCTTGTCATACAGTAACTGTTTCTATTAATTTTCCTTCTACTGTTTCTCCTGTTAATTCTACAATGCTGAATAAGTCCTTGAACTCTCCGCTTTTAATGTTCATTGTCACAGTTATTTAAAAGAATTTGTTCTTCAGAATATGAATGGTTTGAAGGATTTTCAAGTCCTCCTTGATAAATATAATCCTAAAAAAGGCCATTCGTATTAGAAATCTTGTTCCTGTTGCAGTTGTGTTAAGGAACGTCCCTTTATGAATGAACACTTAGGAACTTGAAACTTTTTTAATGGGAAACTTTCGGGAAAGCAAACGATTTGTTAAAAAGGGAGTTAAATTACAATTAGTGAAAGTAGTCCAACAAAGGAGAAGCTCAATATCTTGTTAGATTGGGGATAAAATTGGTTTCTCAAAGGTGAGTGCTATGTGGTACAGGTAGTCAGAGATCCTATGTTACAGATGCCAGATTTCTCTGTGAGATTCAAACAAAGTGTTTGTTGTGTTCTGGGCCTTACTCTATGACAGAATGTAAAGTATGTGTAACTGAAATAAAAAAGTGTATA
The DNA here is from genome assembly GCA_011109175.1 of Dicyema japonicum. Lineage (NCBI taxonomy): Eukaryota > Metazoa > Dicyemida > Rhombozoa > Dicyemidae > Dicyema > Dicyema japonicum. The sequence continues at coordinate 1,313,022 of RDEW01000010.1, read as the reverse complement.
AACTGTAGTTTAGTGGTCACAGCAAATTATTAGGGTTCTCTGTGACAATCGAATCCAGAAAACGTAAAAATAAAAAAATTAATAATTTGTCCATAAAATTACAAGGATTTTACGAAATAAGTATCGTTCGGAAAAGTTGATAGAGAAACGGGTGAAATTCGTAAACAAATGAGTACTGATTCGTCTGACCAAATGTCCACAGATCTTTGTATTGTTAATAGTGCAAGAAATTCACTGATTAATGTATATAACCAGTTGGATAAAGGATTAAGAATTTGTAAGCAACAAGATACCAAATTTTTAATTGGTCTGATGGTGCTTTAAAAAAGAGGACAGCCACCTGTTAAATCTGAAGTAACCAAAATATTCCTGGTTAATGCCCACTCTCTTAGAAAACGGACTTTGTAGATGGTAACTCTTATCTTGTACAGTCATCCTAGTTATTAATGAGACATAATGAAGAAATCTGATTCCATGGGGACCTGTGCCCTTGGTCGTTCATCAATTAATTACAAGAAAAATTTAAACAAGTTAACAACGTGTGTAATGTCAATTAATAACCTCTATTGGAGTAATTTATGTTTGATGAGTTACCATAATAATCTGGTTTGTGAAAAATGAGGTTAGAAAACAAGTTGGGATTTTAAGAATTAAGTTTTCTTAAAGAAAAAATAAGCTCATTAAGACAAAAATTATCCAAGTTGCTAAGAAAAAGATGATAAAGTGGGAAGAGAATGCTTTTCGATTATTTTTTGAAACTCATTTCAAAAATATGCTGTTCCGATAAAAAGGGAAAAGAGATAATTATCAAATCTCATGATGGTGCTTTAATCACTAAAGAAATGCCAGTAACGTTATAAAAGATTCAAGGGGTGAATACATCATCCATTAGTCCACATGGGATTCAAAATGAGTTTGATAATAGTTTTGTAAGGAGAAGGTCTTGTAAAAAACGTGGGGGAGCGGTCTGGCTGAGGCAACGAATTGAGATTGCAGTTGTCCGCGGAAACGCTTACTCCGTAATGTCAGCAGCCGCTCTCCCCATAGTTAATGAATAATATTTTACTTTATGAAATAACTGGTCGATAAAGTCAAAATTTTATTTGATTTTTAGAAGGGTCGTTATTTGAAACCTTTTCTTTGGGAGAAATATAAGCTATAAATCAGAGAATGTAAAAAATAAGCTTCTGGTTAGGACATTATTTCAGTAATAAATTACAAAAAGGCATGTTTGTCACTATTAATTCATTGTTATGCGAAATTATGGAGATAAGGACATATTCCTTCTACTTGTAAGAGACAATAGTTAGAATTATTACAAAGTCAAGTCTACACCAAATGCATAAACTATAGGTCAAATAGTCTTATCCTCAATATTTAAAAGATTATGGAAAGAGTTATTATTATAGGCTTTCTTACCTTGAAGATAATAAATTTCTTTCCATTTACCAATAAGGGTTGTAGAAATGGAAGCTCTGGGGATTGTTTTACAGAGCTGATAGTGCATGCTGACCTTTACGGACTCTAGAGATTTTTAGTATTGGGAGAATGGTTTTTATCGAAAATTTTAGTATTGATATAGAGGTTATCTTTGTCTTAAGAAAAATGTATTTTTGTATATTGAAGAGAATAAAAGTTTCTACGATTATTTATCATAACTGTTCTTTACTCTAATAAAGTGTTTCTCCTGCTGCGGGAAGCAATAAGTATTATGGTTCTCAAAAAAAGCGCGTTTTATTTACGTAAATATATTATTAGTTTTAACAGTCTAAGAAAGTGTTAAAACCAACTAAACCACAATTTAAAAAACCAGGAAACTGAGACTATTGTTTCCTATTGACTCTTGTAAAATTAGGCTTCTAAACCTGGACATCACTGACTCCGATCACACCGATCCTGTTGAAAAAATTGGGCGCTGTGGTTGTTTCTGCACTAATGAACATTTTCAATCAATTTCAACTCAATCCCCGATATATGGAAACTTATTCATCCAATTCCGAAGCCTGGGAAACCAAAGTAGAATCCAGGTTCCTAAAAAACAGTGTCGCTTTTGTGTGTCCAGAAAAGAATCCACCCTTCCCCATAACGCCAGGTTTACCATGGCTTCAAAGAAGGGGGATCAACTAAATATATTAAAGGAATTCATAACACATGGCCTAAACAAAAAAGACAGGAAAAGTCGATTGTCTGCTAAATCGACATCCATAAGGCATTTGACTCTGTTCCTAAAAAGATCATCATTCACTATATTTATTCGCCGAAAATTGACGCAAACCTAAAGTTATGGTTGGGGAATTTTTTGAGCGGTCTCCGAGGGTAAGTATGCCAGGGTAATCGATGTTCCGCATTGAGACTATTACAAATGGTGTTCCTCAGGGTTCCATATTATCGTTCCTCTTTTCAATCTTATGACGAATGGCCTATCAATTGCATTAGGTGATAACCACATATTATTATCTTATGCAAATGATACAGTCGTTGCATCGAGGGATGAGTATTATCCACGCGAAGATTACAGGACTACCTTAATAATCTGAGTTTGTGGCTTTATGAAAATCAATTGAGAGCAAGCTGGAAAAGTTAGTTTTGACCTTCTTCACGTTAAACTGGGAATTCTATTAATTGATATCCCGCATAACAAAACCAAGATGATCCTCGAAATTGCCTTCAACACCTTAACCCTTTCAACATATATTTGAAAATATAGTAGCGACTTGTATGTGGAGGATTAACATCATGAAGGTTTTTCTGGAAAATCAGAGACTAAATAGGTCTAAATGGATTGGATACCCTCTACAAGCGGTATATTGAAACTACAATTTAGTATGCATGTGCTGTTTAATGAAAAACCTTACCTCAACCTACTTTTCCACAATCAATAATGTTCAATCAAAAACCAGGAAAAGCTTAGGGAGGCCGGGACCACCTGAATCTTTTAGTTTTGGCTATGGCAGTGGTTTCTGGTTCAATAATTTAAGTGACAAGTGAAGGGCTTAAAAAGGTAGTTTTTTATATTTTCGCGATCCCCAACGCGATCTACGTTACATCATGAAGATTCAGAATGTATTTGGGAGAAATCTCTTCTTTATAATAACCATTCCCAAGTCCATTAATCGTGACTTAATGACGTTTGAAGATTATCAAAGTATAGTGTAGGATGTTCTTGCAATAATAATGAAACAACACAGGTCCTTAAGCAAATATCTTTGCTTTTCCAAATTCTATTCATTCTCTGGAAGGAAAATTACCTCTTAATTTCCAAGCCTCCCTCACCATTCCGATTGATTAGACATCCCAGAAAGACAACATTATCGCTACTCTCTATTTTCTCATTCCCAGTTTTTAGTTCCATTATTCCATTATTAGCAGTCGTCATAATTTTGGTCTTTTTGATATTTAGCAATAAACCAAAGACAGTGCTCTCTTCTCTGAATCTTAGAATCAACTCCCTGAGGTCATCCTCTGTTTCAGCCAGTAAGGTTGTATCGTCAGCATAGCGAAACTTATTGATGTTCTTGCCTCCAATTTTAATCCCGTTATATACAGTATCCAATTTAGTCATGATCATTTCGGCATAAATATTGAATAGGATGGGAGATAATTAGCATCCTTGTATTACTCCTTTGCCAATTTTGATCGGTATCTCCATACACTGTTATAACTAGGGCAAGTTGTTTTTAGCACTTAAAAAAATTTTGTTAGCGCTAAAAAATCTATAAAATCTAGCAATTATAATTAAAAAAGTTAGCACTTAAAATGATAAAATCTATCATTTAAAATTGTAAAATCTATAACTTAAAATAATAAAATAAAACATTTAAATTTTATTTATTGTAATATAATAAAAGTTAATGCTTGATATTGTCTGGATGGAAGTTCCTATCCTTTTTTAAAAATTTTTTAGCATTTTAATAGCTCTTTCAACAGATGCATAGGATGCCTGACAGCGTGAAAGAGAAAAATAATCTTGTTGGCTAATTTTTGGTTCAGTCATTTCAATAATAAGTTTAAATCCATTTTCCTCCATTCTTTTATTTATATAATTTTTGATATTTGCCTTGTCATTATCAAAATGTAGTCTTTGTATAATAGTAATCTTCCATCATTTGATTGCAAGGAATCACTTCGTCCATTCTCAGAACATGTCCGATAAGTCGCCAGCGTGAGGTAATTACTTCTCTGCTTATCGGTTTGCATTTACATAATTTGTAAAGAGTGTCTTTTTTGATAATCTGTGGCCATTTAATTCCCGCAATTTTTCTCAATTGATTTCTATGAAATGTGTCTAGTCAGTCACGGTCCGTTTTTGATGTTCTCCATGTTCCCGAGTTGTATAATAGGACTGGTTGTATGAACGCGCTATATAAGCGCATCTGAAGATTTAAGGAGATAAGTTTTCTGCGAGTCCAAATACTCCACATCCTTTTCAGAGCACACGATACCAACATCTTTCTGCGAGCAATGACCTCAGCATCACCCAAAAACGAGCCGAGCCTCTTAGTAAATTTTCATTTCTTATCGAACCGCTGAATCGAAGTTAACTCCGTTTTTCTGAATTGATCTTCAAAGACCACCTCGCCAGAACTGTTGTGGCTTTATCTATTACAGTTCTTAGTACCACCACATCCTCAGACACAAAATTGATGTCATCAGCATACATTAATTCAACAAAATGATTATTTAAGTGACCTAATTCTTTCCTACGTCCCTCAACGCAGCTTCCAAATAGATTGCAAGGAGAACTGGCGAAAGCGAGTCCCCTTGCAGAATACCAATGCCGGTCGTGATTTTTTCCGAATAGCCCTTCCCCACTTTCACTATGAGGCTCGTGTCAGCCAGCAAAAAACGCACAATCATCAAACAGTCCTCATCAATTATGTCCTTGAGAACTTGCAATAGTTTATCTCGGCAGACACAGTCGAATGCTTTTGATTAGCCGACTCCCAAAGTATATATTGTTTTTCTGTACTTCTGACATATTGACGTAAGCTACCGATGACTCCATACTATATCAGCAGTTGATTTTCCTGGTCTGAATCCGCTTTTACTATGTGACAAGTATTGGTCAACTGAATTTGATATTCAATGTTGTAATCGAAAATGTTTATCGCAAAGTGGTCAAAAGCACGATCGGTTTGAAATTTTCGATTGGACCTGCAGGTTTCGGAATCCGTAAACACATTATTAACTGCAATTTAAATTAGCATTTAAACAAAAATTAGCATTTAAAATTAAAAATAGCACTTATAGCATTTATGTTTTTTAACAAAATTAAAAAATAATTATTCCAAATTCAATTGTATATTTAAAAAAGTATAAAAAATAAAAATAGCATTTTAGCACTTAAATTGCCCTAGTTATAACAATAGCTTCTTGATCCTTATAAAGAGATTTGATAATATCAGATGGGCATCGAATCCAAATTCTTTTAAAGCGGAACACAGCTTGTCATGTATAACGGAATCAAAAGCTTTCCGATAGTCAATGAAGCACATGTATGCATTCTTTTAGGATTCATGGGCTTTCTCCATAATCCACCGGACATTTGCTATATGGTCACGTGTGCCTCGTCCCTTCCTGAATCCTGCTTGGATATCCGGTAGAATCATTTCGGCATTTGGCATTAGACAATGTTGTAGTATTTTTAGAAGTATTTTGCTGACGTGGGGAATTAAGGCCATTGTAGTTTGAACTGTCTTTGCTATCCTTTTTTCGGTATTGGAATAAATATAGATCTTTTCCACTCGCGTGGCCAAATACCAGTTTCCCAAATTTTTTGACATAGACCGGTGATATCTGTAACCGGTATAGTTTTCAACAATTCGCTTGAGATGTAGTCAATCCTCAGTGCCTTGTTCTCCGTTAATTGCCGTGTAGCCCACACGCATTCTTCCTCAAGGATTTTATGCCCCTCACCCAACGTTGCTTCATCAACACATATGGGTGGGCACACAGTTTCTGAAAATAGCCGTTCCGTGTATTCTCTCCAACGATTTCGGATGTTCTGTTGGCCTAGCAATTCTACACCATCCTTGTCTTTGATTTTGCCTATTATTTTCGTAAAGGGAGTTCGTAATCCTTTTAGTTGTAAATACGCATTCGTAGTGTGACCTCTCTTGGATAAGTTTCAGAGAATGTATAAACACCAACACGTTGTAACAACACGTTTTTGATAAAACTTTGATGTAAGAATATCAAAATATCACAAGGGGTATTAGGATTTCCATAGAGGTTAATGACAATTATTACATTAATCAGCTTTTATATTACTTTGTACGACTTTGTCTGTATACTAATGATAAGATGGATGAACCCAACGAAAAGCATCCGCACTAAATACTAGTCTCAATGTACTGTTATTAATTATTGGATAGAATTGTTTAAAATCTTCCATAAGTTAGAAATATTTTTAAGTAGTTTGGTATTCTCCTATTTTTTCACTACAGAAACACGTGTGCATATCCAAGGTTACGCCAGGATTTGTGAGATTTATAAAAGGGCATTTTAGCATAGATTGATTGAGTAGATTGTTTGTCCTTTAGCCAAACGTGTAGTATATCTAAACGCTGATGCACTTATGTTAGTCTATATGTCCAGAACGCGTAAGGTCAGGATAATGTCATCGTTGTTTCAAGACCTCAAAGATTCTATCCTTTCTTAATAATGAGAATATTTTTATATCACGGTGTATGAATGTCAACCAAGACAACATATATTAAAATATTTTATTAAAAATTTATTTATGAGTAATTGTTTATAATAAAATGTTTTTAAATATATTTTATAACTTAAGGGTTACGTGTGTATGATGAATGAATCTTATTTTATTATTGAACTTAGCAATGATGAACTACATTCATGCAAAAATTCTTTTTCTGATACTATAACGTGTCAGATAACAGTTATTTTTCATTATTTTACATTAGGACATAAACACAACTAACCCTGTTGTACAAATTGGAGGACAGACATTTGTGGGGAAATATGAACAGTCAGCAGACACATTTATGTTTTTTAGAATTAATTCTTCTAACGTCAATTATGAATTCTCTACACATAAACATTTGCAAGTGACTCCCTTTTTAATAGAAGACTGATTAACTTTATTATTTGTATTTATCCTATAAATTTTCACTTGTCTTTATTCCTCTTAATTGTGGATTTTGGATATATCTAAATTTGGTTAAAGGTTATATTCAAACTTAATAAATGTATAGAAAATAATTTTATTTCTTGGTATCAAATGAATGGGAATCTAATCTCGTAATAGATGTGAAATATTACTAATTTACTTCTCAAAAGAAGAAATAACAAAATTAAATTATGTTAACTATTACTAGACTAAACTAAATATTTTTCCTTTACGATGATCTTCACCAGCCTGACTTTTATTTCCTCTCGGACTGTGAGTCCACAGCTTTGAAAATGAGCTGCTCCTTTTGCAGTCGCCTCGAAGCGTAAAGGATTTCGACAATAATATTTTCTAATGTTTTCTTTAACACTACCGATTGAATATAAGCTCTATTGGACAAAGCTTTCAAATGATTTATGTAGCACGTGGAGATAATCCCATGTCGAAACTGCAGGATTAATTATCAGAGGAGCATTATATAAAATCTTCAATTCTCCAGCTAACAATTCATACTTGTGTAATCTCTCCACATTTGCATGCTTGATTGCTTCTTGTTAGGTGACTCCAACTTGTATAATCAAAATCTCATTCTTCATTTGTCATACACGAAAATATCTGGCTTATTGTGTTGCATTTCAGTGTCAGATATGATGGAAATGTCCACTCGGTTTCCACCCTCTGCCTCGTAACACTTGGTCGAACTGAGTTTGTTTTTTTGATGTCATACATTCTACATAAATGCAGGTGAATGCATACAACTTGGTTATGCCTCCTCACATAGTCACCATTGAGCATTCTGCTACAACGTGTACCCAAATTATTTTTTAGTTTTTAATTCCAAAATTGTAGTTGGTTCTTTCAAGAATCTAGGCTTCCCTTTAGGGGGGGGGGATTGCGTAGTCACATTGAAAAGTTTCTCAAATGTGTTTCAATTACTTCGCTTGCTCTTCAGTATTGTCTTTCCATTTTTGTCTTTGATGATTATTTCTTCCGGTTTTTGTGACGTAGTAAACGAGTGGCCATATACATTTGTGAATTATCTTTTAGTTTGGATACTTTATTGATTTTGCGGAGCACTTCTTCATGGTGGAGTGTCTTGTTCAGTCTCCTGATTTTTTACGGATTTGGTCTCTCCCACCTGAAAAGCTTTTCTTTAGTTATATTCTTTTTTGTTTAGTTTTTTTATGGATTTCTTTTAACTCCTTTGCTAACTCTTTTGTTTGTTCTGTATGTATCGTCCGACCCTTACTGACCATCTCCCGCGTGCCGAGGTACTGGCTTGTTGCTTCGTTTATTATATACTTTGTGCGATCCCATGAAATTCTTAGTGTTAAATCCTTCAGATGAGAGCAGATGCATTTTTGGTAAATTATGACTGAATTTGGATGAGAAATCAGTTTTCCCGTTCCATTTCTTGTAATCTCATTATTATTGTTTGTAATGTTATTATGTTTGATGCCATGTTTCGCCAGGCTGAAGGTGACAATAACTATTCTGTGATCGCTGACAGTTGTTGAACCTTCGTATGAGCGTGCGTTTATAAGAGAGAGTTTGTCGTTAGAGTTTATAATATAATCAAATTGGTTGTATATAGTTTTCCATCTGGGTTTCTTCGTTCGCCCATCCAAGTTGTTATGTGGCATGCACAATGAGAGAATGCGGTGTACACAAGTGTACACACGAACAGTTTGTTTGCCGTGCAGAAATGGCCAAGTATGGTCCCAGGCAAGTTTCTTTTCCCACGTCCGTGGCTTCCCATGAAGGTATCTTCTGAGTTCTTTTTTGTTCCAATTTTCGCATTCAGATCGGCAGCAATGAATATAAGTGAGGACGACTCATATTCATTATACGTCTTTGATAATGCTGAGTAGAATTCATCCAGTTCGGTCGAGTTTTTTGCCACTCTTCCACAGTGTGGTGCATATACATTTATAATCGTTAGTGTATTTTTAGGAAAACATTGATTGTTCAGGTGGATCTGTATTACGCAGATCCTGTCATTCACCCGCCAAATGCGACTGATGTCAGATGATAGTTTTCTGTGAATGGCGAATCCAATAGTGTTTTGAGTCACTGGGTAGGCATATTAGTCGATATTTTCCATGATTTTCATCGAGATAGTACGTAATTTTCGTCTCCTGTATGCAGTCAATAGAAACGTTATATATTTCTAGGTCATCACAGAGAGTATTTCTTGACTGAAGCTTAGATATTCCTTAGCTTTGAACGTAAGAAGCTTTAGGGCAAGCATATTCTCTTGTATCTTCTGATTTTAGACATTTTTCTTAACCGTTGTACAGAGAAGAAACGAGGACGTCAGCACTTCACAAAAAACTCGATATATCCGGTTCTCGATGTATCCTAAGTTAATTTTTTTATTTAACCCATGACCACGGTAAAACCAAACTAACTATCACGTGATCCCGATGCATTCTAACAAAGACCTTATCATTGCTCGGTGTTCTTCCTTCGTGCCCGTGCATGAACGTACAGAACGGTCCTGAATTTTCAGGGCCACCTTCCCGTGATCTGGAGTCTAGTCTCATAAGGGCCTCCAGAGGTGTAGGTCCGGTTCGGTGATCTTCACAAATCCAACGTTCCGTTACTCTGTAAGCCCTCTTTTGCACTTCCTCAATTTTTCTCATATTTGTCCAAGAGTTGGAGCATGCATATGAGAAACATGGCTCGATGTACTGTTTGTACACGTTCATCAGGACTGGGTGAGTACCACTCTTCCATATTCCCGATAAACTTCTCAATACGTTCAGTTTCTTCTTGCATTTTAATAGAATGTTTTCTACGTCAAACAGAGATGCATGTCAATTGTCACACCCAAGATCCTTTGACATCTGTTGAAAAGGATTCCGACCTTGTTTAACTTCAAGGTGACTGTCTTCTTTCCCAATCTTTTGTCAGTGGTAAATAGTGACGTAGACGATTCTTTCTGTGGCTTCTGGATGTCCTGATCTCGCGAAGCCAACACAAAATCATCCGCATAGAAAAGTAGAACATCATTATCAGATTCTAGAGTCGGGAGATCGGCCAGAAAGAGGTTAAACAGAGCAGGGGATAAAGGAGATCCTTGAGGAACTTTGTTGGGGAGGATCCGTGAGATTGATTTAAGACATCCGAGGCATACAAGTCCCTTTCGTTTACTTAGGAAGTTAGTGATCAAAAGCTTTAGCTTCCCTGGGACCTCCGATTGAAATATTTTCTCGATAGAATCTTCTTTGAGACTGAATGTATATTAATCGAGCATAGCACTGTTTTTAACGTAGCAGGATATCTCGAATGCCATGGAATGGATGGCCATACTTGGCGGAGCTCTGCAGTGGCAGATTCAGTACTGCTATATCTGTAAGTGAACTCAAGAAGATGGCTGTAGGCAAAGAGGGTACTGGTCTAAAGGGGCGGGGACCAGGTGACCACAACTGTCAAAAGAGCACGAGCACCAGAGCTGTGATACGTTGCAGCTCAAGCATGTTTATGAGGTTTTGCGCGGCATCTCGCTGCAGCGGCAGATGTCCCACTTGAGGACCGTAGATTTACCCGCAAGATTCCTCATTGTAAGGTTAACGGTGTAGTGTTAACCTGCATCAATAAAGCTGTGGCTTATGCGGTGGAGACTAAGCCAGTAGAGTCATTGGGTGACATCCCCCTTGTGCTGTATGTAGCACAGATCACATATGAGGAATTGACGGACAAGCCCAGACCACCCAGTAAATGGAGGGAGCAGATCTCTGCCAAGATTGCTTGGAGACAGACTGAGCTGGAAGCACTGGAGGGCACATAAGTAGTGTGGCGAGAGGGGTTAAAGGAAAAGCACCGCCTATAGTAAAGGGGCTAATTAGTAAACTCCGTGTTCCCAAATGGGACCTCAAAGAGTTGAGGAGGGCAAAGGTGGAGTTAGAGGGGGCAATAATGGTGTATAAGAGGAAACTCTATACACATGAAAGTCGGTGTAAGAGAAGGAGAGAAAATAATCTGTTTGAGTTTAATCGCAGATTGTTTTACCGTCGCCTACACGAAAATGGCCATAGTGCATGTTCCCAGCAGGACGCGGAAATGCTTTCCACATGGGGTAGTATGTGGGAGGCTAAACCACGCAGAGGAAATGCGTGGAATGTCCCGTACAGCGCCGCTCCTTTCTTGGCAGAATCTTGCGGAATTTTCGATTTCCGCAAGAAATTTGAGGCGGTAGTGAGACATCTCCCTGATTGGAAAACGACCGGGGTCGATAAAGTTTATAATTTCTTTATCAAAAGATGCACTTCATTGCACGAGTCTATGTGTCGTGTATTACAGAAAAGCATCACTAACCCGGAAACGATTCCTGATTGGGCCTGCACAGGGACAACTTATTTGATCCCAAAGCTGGACAACCCTCAGTCTGCTGCAGATTATCGACCGATAACCTGCATGCCAACCCTGTATAAACTGATGACCAAATTGGTGGCTAATGAGGTCAGGAGCTTTGTAGAAGCAAATGGGATTCTCTCCGAGAATCAGTTGGGTACTGTGCGAAATTGTCAGGGAGCAAAAGAGCAGGCTTTGATCAACAAATGCCTTTCTGTGTCTCACGGAAACCCACTTTTGTCTATGTGGGTGGATGTGAAGAAGGCTTACGATTCAGTTGATCATTCTTACCTTGTCGAGTGCCTACACAGTCTGTGTATGCCTGTGTGGTTCATCAGCTTTGTAGTGGCTGTGATGAATAGGTGGAGTATTCATCTGAACTATAATAGGCACCGGATAGGCGAGGTAAAACTCAAGAGGGGGATCCTTCAGGGATAGCATGTCTCCGCTACTCTTTGTTCTCTGTTTGGAGCCATTGAGTCGCCGCCTCAATGACCGGTTTGAGCAAATACCAGTTCATTGTGAAGGGGTTGTTTCAGTACAAATCACCTTCTTTTTATCGATGACTGAAGATGTATGCTCGAACAGCCGAGGAGCTCTACTCCATGGGGGTCTGTGCCAGGGAATTCTTTGAGAGTATAGGGCTAGATTTGAATTATTCAAAGTCTGCGACTAACACGCAAGTATGTAGCGAGTTAGTAAGAGTCCTAGAGGAACACGAAGGATATAAGTATCTGGGTGTTACCGAATCTCCAAAGTCCCTTATAATGCCTGAGACAAAGCGACAAATTACTGAAGGCATCCGTAAAAGAGCAGCGTTATTGTGTAAGACGTCTCTAAATGCAAGGAATTTGTTCCTAGCATTAAATGAGTATGCTGTCTCGCTGCTAAACTACTACATAGGTGTTGTGGAGTTTGAGCCCAAAGAGTATGATGAGATGGATGTTATGATCCGTGGAGTACTCAGAGAGAACCATGTCCATGTGTTGGCAGCCAATAAGGAGAGACTATATTTACCCCGTGATAAATTCGGCCGTGGACTGTGTGGAGTAGTCCAACTAAGTGAGCGTATCCTAATGCGAATGCACGACACCCTGATAGCTGGGTCAAGTGTGTCTGCTAGGAAGCACGCCATAATAACGACCGAGAAAACACGGGCAACCCACCTAGGCACTATCAGACCTTTTTTGTCTGCTAAGTATGGTGTTGATGATGGTGGGCTAGTAAATGTGAAGGCGTTGATCGAATTACTATATAATAATTTGATGGAAAAGATCAACTTAAAAAGCCTTCATAAGGTCCTATTCAGAGCATTGGACAACCCACATGTCGACCTTAAGTCGTCGACAATATGGCTAAAATACGGTGACAACTCACCTCGATCGGAGGCGTTGTACACGTATATGCAAGACCGCAATATTTTTTGGGGTCGATCAACAAATACATGTCCCCACTGTAAGTCAAGGAGCATGTCGGTTGATCATTTAGCCACTCGATGTGGATCCATGCTCTGCCACGACTATGTGTGGAGGCATAACGAAGTAGTAAGGAGTCTTCATCTTCTACTATGCAATAAGTATGTTATTCGCCACACCAGAAAGTTGCGGACTCATAAGGTGCAATTTGTAGTAGAGAACACCAGGGTCCAAATTAAGGTAGACAGTGTTATCCGTACCTCGGTGCTAGTCAAGCACAATAAACCGGATATTGTGGTATACGATAAAGAGTCTGGCCAAGTTCTTATCATAGAGGTTGGCATTACGTCTCAAGACCGTTTGCAGACTGTGGAGGTGGAGAAAAAAAGGAAGTATGACTTTCTTGCAAACGAGATGGGTGCAAAGTCCTCGTTATTCCTATAATAATGACGTGGGAAGGAATTTCAACAAAGTACCACAAGGGTTATCTGAAGCAGTTGGGGATAGATAGGAAGCTCCAGGCCTATCTACAGTCCACTGTGTTAAAGAGGACGCTAGAGAGCTTGACACTAGAGTATAGGAGGCAGAGCCCTGAGATGCCATATGGGCAGAGGGTTCAATTTGACAATGCGCTCTCGGAGTTGTTTCAGCAACCAGAATCGAACCTGCCTGAGGAGGCTGGCGAACAGGCAGGCGAGGAAGGTTGTTGATTAATAAATATATTAACTTTTTTATTGTTTGTTAAATTTGGTTAAAGTTTTGTTTTAATAATTAAATTTTATTAAAAGTTTAAATTTAAAATTATGAGCGCAATTTGTCCTATCTGTTGCGATGTGTTGAACATTGGAGGAATTTTACCAATAGCCGCACTCAAATGTGGTCATGTTTACCACGAAAAATGTATTGATAGATGGATTGGAATTGGCAACAACACCTGTCCTTCCTGCAGAGATAGAATAACCAAAACATCCCTATTTCGACTTTTCTTTGATAAAAACACAACCGATTCAGAATTGGGGGACACTGAGTCTTTCAAAGAAAGGATTAGTATTTTTAAAGATGAGGCAGAAATGCTTTCAACAGAACTTAATCTCCTTAAAGAAAAAGCTATGGAAGATAAAGAGTTCATTGCTTCGTTATCAAAGCAACTACATGAGAGTGAATTATCTAAAAGAGGCTGTGAGGAGAAAAGGGACTGTTTAAAGAGGAGGGTTTTATTGGTGTTATCAAAGATTGAGTGTTTGGAGTCAGAAAATCACAGACTTCGGGAGTTTGAGATTAAAGAAGAAGAGGTTGGAATAAGAGAGAAGCAGTTGACCACAGTGAGATCATTTTTGAAGATAAAACCTGAGGAGGTCGAGGAGATGATTAGTGGTTATCCTGTCAATGACGAATCTGTGCGTCAGTTATGTCTGTTGGTGTCTGTGCTTACAGGAGAACGTCATCGGTAGTGATTGTTACTAAATTAGACTGTTAAAGGACCGATCAGCCTATAAGAGGAAGTGGCAGTTGGCTGAGAGTCGAGTGGAGTCATTGAGTGGTGACAAATTTGTGAGAGAAACCCCAATTTGTGATAGAACTGTGGAGTTGTTTGATGATATTCCCAAGTATAATCCTGTAAAGAGAGTTTGTGGATTTGTGAAAGATGGTAAACCACGTATTAAGAGTGGACAATTTAAATTTAAATGTGGACGATAATATTTGTTATATTTACTTTGATATTACAGAGAATTAATAATTGATGGTCCTCTGGTTCAGAGTTTGTAAGGGATTTAGTTTTGTTAATCATATAGTAGGCTTATTCACAAATTGAATACAAATAAAATATTGAAAAAAATCACTTATACGTTTTTTCCCATATTCAATCATTTTGACTTTCCAGAACTTGCATCCACCATGAATTTATAGGTGGTTAATCACCATCCTCTATTTCTCCTAGAAACCTTGTTCTCCCATAGCAAAAGTACTTCCACGTTCACCATCAATAATTATTCTCTGACCACAATCCAATCGTCATAGAAATAATCCTATCTTCTTTGCGCACTGCAATCAGAAAAGCCACTATAAACTAAAGAAAATCATGATGGGACGTCTTTAACTAAATTATACCTTTAAAGACAACAACTTTCCTTACTCAGGTAAATCACTGTTTGTTAAACTCCTCCATACTCTCAGTCAAACCAGACTACAATCCATACATTAACATGGAAATCATGTTTTATTCGCCTACAAGAGAAAACAGGAAAATGAAATGTTAATTCTAAAAGAACTACCCATTTTAAACAAAAGATGGATAATGATCTTTAACCAAAGATTTCTGCTATAAAGTCAACACTTAATTGCTCATTATTGTAAAATAAGTCATCTTCCAATTTCAAAACCTCCAGACCTCGTAGACACAGCTTACAAAGCTGAAGATTACAATAACATAAATTAAAGTCTCTAATTTTCTCATCAGGACAAAAACGCTTAAAACTCATTGCCAAAGGCTCCAATGGACTATTATTGGAAACATATTATGTCAAACTTATCATTCCAAAACAAATGGCCTATTTTCCGAGGAAAAACTAAATTTTTAATTTTGTCTAAAAACATGTTAGACGTACTATGGATGAAAATGGGAGACCTTTACCTACTTCATATATAGATTTTATAAATTTGCGAAAAAAACGTGGTTGTTGTGTGGTGATGCTTGTTGTTAAAAAGCTCCTGCAAAAAGATTTACTAAAATCAAAAAGGCTGCCTCTAGAAAGGTTTTAAGAAGACTAATATTGAAAGAATTAAGGATTTGTCTCTGGAACCGTTAACTGGCAAAGATAAACTCAAATCCCGACCAATGGAGTCGACAAATCATTGGGAAGAGAAACGAAATGTATTAACAGTTGAACTCTCGGCTATAGACAAGAGCATAGAGAGTATTAAACTTGCAAACCTATCATGTGAGTTGAAATCACTGAAGAACGCTAGAGTTACTGGAAAAGGTCTCGGGATTTTCCGATTGGAGTTTGTTCTAAAGAATGTGCCAATATGGAATGATGATAACTTACATGAAGGAAATTGCTCCAACCACTGAGTCGGTGAAATGTATTGTAAAAGATGGAAGAAAACTTCGTGTTGTGAA
>RDEW01000010.1:958795-1290280 GCA_011109175.1 Dicyema japonicum | reverse complement strand
GGGTAAATTAGTCAATGGACGAGGAAGGTTGTTAAACGTCAAATAGTAACTTTTTTGATTGGTTTAATAAAGTGTCTCTAAATTCAGACATATTAATCCATCATTTGAGATATTTTTAATAAATTTTATTAAATTAATAATAATCATCTTGGAAAACTACTATCCGACAAAACTGGTGATCTTCGTGAGACGAGATGGCTCAAGGAGAGGCTCTCGTTGGCTGTTGTCCGTGGGAATAGCTTATGCATCTCCCAACAGCTGAATAATTAAAATTAACTATTCTTTTTCCTTATAATAAAATAAAATTAATAATTTAATAATTATAAAATTAAATAAATAAATAACCTATAAATGACCCTATCTCTATGTGGATATGAATTATTAATTATTTTAATAAGTCCTGTAATTCTATATCAAATGGTTTATACTAATTTGGACTTTCATCATTCAAACTATTATCCATCTGTATGTCCTTATGTATATTCAAAAAAAATAAAATCGATTACTTGGAGTGTACAAAACGAAAGACTTTTAACTGCCATTATAACTGTAGAATTTATGAAGGATTATAAAGTTTGTAATTTTTTTATTAATATTAGGATATGAAGTTTATGTTCAATAAGGAAAATTCCAAATTAGATGGAATTTCATTAAAAGATAAAATTGTTCTAATTTTATCAGCGCAAGAGATTGATTTATCTTTATATATAACATTTCGCTTAACGCCTGATGGCCAATATTACCTTAAAAAGATAGAACTTTCTATTTGTAATTATAATTATACATTCTTAGATAATAATAAATATATGATGACAATTGATAGACAATTGATTAAAAATCATTATTTTTATCATTGTCAAATTATTTTTAAAAAGTTTTCTCGCCATATTTATCTCAATATTTCTTGTTTAATTACCACATTATTCATTAATGAAAGAACTGATAAATTTAGCAAAATTGGTTTTTTATATACATATTTTAGGACAATCTTGCATAAATACCACCATTAAAACAACAGTCTTTCCAGATACTAGTAGAACTAAAATTAAAACAGAGTCAACTCCAAATATTATTAGAACTGAAATTATAAATGTGTCAACTAAAGTGCTTACTCCAAATATTACTAGAACTAAATTTAAAACCAATTCAACTCCAAAAATGATAATTCCAAATTTTAATACTTCAATCAAAAGTAAATCACTTAATAGAACAGTGATAATCGTTAGTATTATTATAATATTTATTACTATAATCATGATTCCCATTGTCAATTACAAGAAGAGGAAAAAAATTACTGATGAACTTACAAGATCAATATTACTTAAATTTTAATATTTAATTTTAAAACTTTTAACTGGTTATTCCGTAGTTGACTGATGTTCATTGTGTGAATTTAAAAAAAGCAAATATTGTCAAATAGATAGGAAAACGGCATATTTAATGTATGAAAACACTGATAGTGGTAATCTTTGTTAAAACCTGTCAAGAATTTATCACAAACATTAATCTAGATAACTGAATAGTTGAATTTATATTATGATGATTCATTTAAAACATTGATAATACTTGTTTTTTAAATGACTGATAGAAATTCCAAAATATAAAATTAAGCATAATTTTGAATTTGTTTCATTAAAGATGATCTTGAATTTGTTTTTCACTTTAGTCGAGTAATATTATGTCGATAAAAAATGCAGCAGAAAAAAAGGAGGAAAACTTTTTAAAAAGAGATACCATCATTGACTCGTATGTTGCAGAATAAACGATTGGAGAGGTCTGAAAGCGCAGAAAAGAGTCCAAGCGTTTGCAGGACTTGATATCAACTGCTCCCTCTTTAATTTTCCTTGCTAATAAAGTTGTTAAAGTTAAATAGTAATATAAATAATCAATAGATTGTACAAGAAATGCTGGTCATTTATACTGAGGTTTAATTAAAGTCTCACAGTTTCTCCAATCTGAACAAAATCGGATCATTGTCTTATCCACTTTGCCTATCATCTCTTTTTGACGACCAGAATACCTCTTCTCTTGTCCGAGTCCGTCTCCAAGTTCTGCACAGCACCAAATACACATGTTGGATCTCTGGGATTGTCCGGTCTTTGTTGTAAGTTCTTGTTAGCCATCGGTTTCCTTCACTCGATGGTACTGAGTGTAAATAAATAGACTTAGGACAACTACATTTTTAAACGGAGATTATAGAATGGTTGATTTCTTTACAACTGGCAGATAAATCTTCTGGAACAGCCAATGCATTTCCCGAAGACCCTATCGGTCTCAAGAATGAGACTCGAGGATGAAGATTCCTGTCGTCGTAACGACAACCAGATGCAAATAAATCTGAAGAAAGGCTGGCGTGTTTTCTTATTTCAAAGTTTTCGATCCTCGTGCTGCTTGTTCAGCTTTCTATTCAGAATCAGATAACTTTGAATGGGCAAAGGTATCTGTGCATTGCCTATCCAGATCATTTATCTCTCCTAGAGAGAAGAGGAAAACCTTGATGTGTCGGGGTGGATTCTATCTCCACGGTTTAGGTTCACCGGTTCCAGAGTCTACGGGAATCTCTCCTCATCTAAAGACCATCTTATGACATCGTTAATGACAAAATGTTTCGATTGTCTACGAGAAAAGGGGAGGACCTCTTTGAGGTTAAAACCAAATCCACATCGGCAAGGATGAGGCTAGCATAGGTTGAATAAAAGACAGACCGATTTAAAAGGACATCCTGATCCAGTATGAATTCAATTGACAAAGAAGGGAGTGCATTCAGTCATGCACTAATGTAAAGGAAGAGGTGGACAAAATGCATTTCGGATTATGTAAATTGATTTTTTCAAAAAGGATATTGAGTGATCTTTTAATATATGGCAGCCCAGTTCTTTAATTTTTGTGAATCAGAGACAGTATTCTTAGACCATCTCCTCAACTCTACAGCCATTTTCTAAACCAGAGCAGTAATCTAGAAGAATAGTCTGGAGAGAATCTTGTAATAAGGATGTGGAAAGTCTCCAGGCTTTCGGGAAGGAAGTCTTAAAAACATCGGATGGAACGGATAATTTTTAATGTGAAAGAGGCAGTATGAGTATCAAACGTGTGCAGCTTAGCAGTGGCTCTACAATCTCTGATAGTTTCTTATCCAGAATATGATAAATAATCCTTGTGTAAATTAGTGAGCTCAATATCAAAAAGTGTTCATCAGTAATAGCAGCATTTTGGGAAAAAAACATGATCTTGAAACGCGAATTAAAGAAATCATCTAGCTAGAGTATTAGATTACTTTTCATAAGACAATACGAAAAAGATTGTGATAGTGGATGGGAACACTGTGATACTTCATTTGATGGAATGACTCTTTTTACTAAGTTAATTTCTCAAAACATAAAAAAGTAATTAACCGAAATACGAAAAAGTAAGCCGATTATTACATAACTACACAACCTCCATTATTCTTAGACAAAGGCACAAATCCCTCTACTCTCTTAATTTCCCGCTTAGAAGTTTCCTAGAAAATTCACTCAAATAATACAATTCCATCACTATCAATCAGTCTAATAATACAAGACTCCCCCGTCAACCATCTCTTCTCACAAACCAATCCATCCTCATTCATTCCAGCACTCCAAACCTTACAACTCTCATTCACTCCCAATTTTGTTCCCTCATTGAATCTATACGACACCATCTCTGCTCCTACCTTCTGACACAACAACCATCCACCAATGTCCTCAACCTTAGCTAATTCCAATCACCTACTCTGTCTCCATAATGCACACTGTCACAGACTCTCCCAACTCGTCCGCATCACTTATCACCACCTTACCCGTGGAGAATGATACAGAACGATAGTTACACGTGTCCAGTCGTCGTCGCTTCATCCCTGACCACTTATATTCAGCCTTCCTCCTCAGCCTCCACCAGATTACTGTACGCCGCAATCTCATAATCCAACCTCAACTTGGCATCAAACAGATCCTCCTGTTCCGCTAATGCAGAGTCAAGGGATCCTCTCAAGTCTTCGATCTCTGCCATTTTGGCTGAGAGGTTGCGCTTGTTGTCGATTCTGATCCCATCCAACTCATTTTGCTAATCCCTCAGTCTCCTCTCCAGGTTTTCCACTCTTTCAGACAGTCTCCCAGTCTCTGAGCTTGACTCCCGTAGTCTCGACTCAATTCCTCCACCCGGTCCACAGTTTAAGCGAATACTCCTCTTTACTGACCAGTTCTCGATTGAAATTCTCAATCTACCGTGATATGAAGGGGGTACCTTTGTTCTCTTAAGGGACTCCATCTTGGAGTTTATTTCACTCCATTCCTGATGTCGTCGTACGCTTCCTGCAGGCTGTATTGAGAGATTTCTGGGATTTTGAAGACATTGGAGACGTTTTGCGGCTGGGTTAGCCCTGATTGAAGGGAATTGTTGAAGGTTAAAGTCTCCCTAAGACTCTGCACTGTGTTCTTGGCCTCCACTCGTCTACTGTCTCAGCTTCCAGGTTGATTCCTGGCAATGGTGAGTTTGATTCTCAAGATTCTCTACATTTTTGGTTGTTTTCTGTACAAATAAAACAAATGACCACTTTTAGCAAATCTAAGTCTCATTTAAGGAAGATCAATAATGTGACATTTGGCGGTCTTTTTCGTCAATTCAACTGAATTTAACTTATTTTGACGCCTTAATTCATCCATACACTTTTCGAAGTCGCAGATTCTAAATAATGATAATTAAAACTTTTCTGCTTTTTCGTTAGACTCCGCCGTCAAACGGCCCACAGTGACTTGAAGTTGTGCCTTCTCACTAGAAATTGTGTCCAAAAGTCTTCTCACATCATTGAGTTCTGCCTCTTAGAGGGACCTGGCCTTTTCATTCTGAAATTGGAAAAAAAAAACCTCAGAGAAAGAATTTTCGAATTTTGCCGCTATTAGTGTTGAAAGATGGGCGTTTTTAATCCTCTATTTGGCGTGTGTGGTAGATAAAGTTAGCGAATCAGCTGTTGAGGTCTTGGAGATTTTCCTTTTCCTGCATTCTGAGTTGTCTGGCCGGTGATGGGGAACGTACTTTTTCACTGTTGTTTCTAGTTGGAATGTTAATCTTTTGCAATCTTGATAGTGTTTGTTTGATTGGCTACTTTGGAATTCGATTTCTACCACGAGGCTGCATTCTTTGATTTAAAATTTATTTTTTTAATTATTTTATTATTAAATAAATGTATTTAAATTTCGATTATTCTTATGTTTATGGAAATTATTAATAGTAGAGTCGAACAGAAACTACCCTTGACACTTTCCTGTCTGATTTGTCGATGCGTAGGAATGTCTACCAATTCTTTCAAAATCCAGGGAATTATGTTTATCCTTATCATAATCTGAAAATTTGGACCATCCTTCTCCATCGATATTCTTTGCATGCACATCCCAGGGTCTCTATGAGCACAAATAGTATTGTCGATAAGGGTAATTTTAAACTACCATGTACATGTTAGTGCATGTCTGTGTTATTACTAATTATTGATTTATACTAGCTAATTAGTGGTGTATAACTTGTATTACTAATCAAATGTTGTGTTAACTATTAAATTATATTATTTCTGTTATTTTATACACAGGCGTTTAATCTTTTTTGACATGACAGTTTGATAAATGACCCAGTCAGTAAAACATGAAGTGGTTGGAAAGTGTAAAGAATAGAAAGTATCAGTGATTTCATTATTAGATATGACTATTTTTTATTTAACCCAAGACCACAGTAAAATAAACTAATTTGAGTAGACATGACTGTATTTGAGAAATTAAAGAATTCGCAGTACAGGTTATTGCAGTAAAACAAATTATTCACTAACAAATTAAATGACAACCAAATCGATTATGTCATATGCCGGGCTAAAGACAAACACCTTCTAGTAAACGCACGTTCATATGAAGGTTCGACGACTGTCAGCGACCACAAGATGGTTATTGCGACCTTCACCCTGAAAAAACATGCCATTAAATACAGGAATGCAAAAAATCACGAATTTGAGAAAATCAGAGGCGACTACGCGACTGAAAGGCTGATTTCTCAACCGGAGACTACTGAGAGATATCAACAATACATTCAGACTAATTTGCAGGACGTATTGGTGGATACCACGCTAGAAGACGCCTGGAAACGCACAAAGGACACCATCAACGAAGCTGCTGAAGCATGTCTTGGCAAAAGGGAGAATAGTAAAATGCACCTGAAGGCTATTCATCCAGATGTTCCTGAGCTTGCGAAAAGTCTAAAAGAAATAAATATGAGAAAATCAAATGCCACTGACACTAATGCGATAAAAGCCCTTCAAGGCGAAAGACAACGTGTCAGAAGAAAAATAAAGGGTCTGAACAAGAAGCTTTTCATAGAAGAAATAGCCTCCTGTATAGAAGAAGTAAACAAAGTGAAAGACAACGCACAGGTGTACGTCGCTGCCCGTTTGCTGCGGCGAACAAACCGAAGTCGACTAACCATAAAAGACGAGAACGGTAAGCTGATACTGAACACCAAAGAACAAACTGAAGCCATCGCGGCTCACTTTGAGAAGCTTTTCAACATCAAAACCATAGAAATCCACCCATTTGATGGAAGGCCAAGACCCCTTAAGATACCAATCACGGCCGAGGAAATCAAAACGGCCTGCCGAAAACTCAAGAATAACAGAAGCCCCGGACCAGATGCGATAAACCCAGAACTACTGAAATACGGCCCTGACCTCCTTTTTGAAAAAATCGCTACACTACTAAATGAAATGTTTTCAACTAACTCAACTCTACCTCTGGGTACGGGACTACTAATCCCCATACAAAAAACTAACAAAAACAGAGGACCGCTCGAAAATTTGCGACCCATCATACTACTAAATTCATTACGCAAAGTCTTGGCAAACATTGTGCTTGAACGAATAAAAGGACCTGCTTACAAATACCTACCAGATAGTCAAAGTGGTTTTCGAGAAGGGAGATCCACAGCTGATGCGGTCTGGAGTCACAGATGGAGGTGTGCAACATATCAAAGATACCGTAACGCCACCAATATTTTGGGAATTGACCTATCAAGAGCTTTTGATACGGTTAACAGGAACAAATTAATGGGGGTACTGGCGGATTTCTTGATGAATCGAGTCTAAGGATGATCCGAATTCTACTTTCTAACACTGAGCTCCTTGTGAGAGTCGGAAAAACCTATTCAAGAAAATTTGAAACAAATACGGGCACTCCACAAGGAGACTCTCTTTCTCCTCTACTATTCACAATTTATTTGGAAGCCGCTATGAGGGAACTTAGACCGTCATACCAAGGAAAGACGGAAGAAGTAATCTACGCGGACGATGTAGACCTAATTTCTGAAGACAAAGAGGTCCTGGAAAACCTATTAGAAAAAGCACCAGATGTACTAGGGAAATGGTTTCTTACTGTGAACAGAGAAAAACAGAACTCACAGAGATAAGAAGGATGAGTAACGTCCTAGAAGAGAAGTGGCGACAAGTAAAGAAACTCGGTTCACTTATGGGAGATAGCGAAGATATTTTACGTAGGAAAACTCTAGCCAATGCTGCGTTATATAAACTGAAGAATTTATGGCTCAATCAAAAAGGCATCGACACGAAAATGAGAATCCTACTATACGACTCATTCATAAAACCCGTACTTTTATATAACGCTGGAACTTGGGCGACCTCATCAGCGGATATGAAAAAACTAGACTCGTTCCACAGAGGTCAGCTGAGAAAAATAACAGGAACTACTTGACCTACGAGAATATCTAGGAATGCTTTATATAAGAGATGCAGCACTAGACCTATCAGCTTAGAAGTACTGGAATCCCGATGGAGGCTCTTCGGACACGTGCTGAGGATGGAATTAACTTCCCCACCGAACATATCTATAGAAACATACTATGTTAGCAAAGAAGGCCGCTATCGGGAAGACCAAGAACAACACTGCCAATAGTCTTACAAAAAAGCCTGGTCAGTATAAAAAAAATCTAACAAATGCCGACGACCTGGACAGCATGAGAGCCTTGGCTAGGAACAGGGGAGCATGGAAAAGGATGACATCTAACCTTGTTTCTTTTGCTGCACATGCGGGGCTATAATTAGTATGGCTCTTGTGAAGTGCTTAAATAAATAATAAAATAAATTAAATGACGATAATTCGATTGCGATACTTAGAGGAGCTTTGGTACTACAATTGTCTACGGCAATTCACACTGTCTTTTGGCAGAATAATTATTTAATTTCCTTCAAAAAGTATTAAGGAAACTGGACAAATTATGAATTATTGAATATTAGCTAGAAATTCCCTCCCAAATAGAGTACTCGTTCAGCTGAGAAGCCATCAAGGAGACATTCCTCATTTCACCAACATCACACAAATTTGCAATAAAAGTAAAATTAACGTCATCACCACAATTATCATCAAATCTCACTTCCCCACTATCAGATACCTCCACAGATCCATCCAGGCTAGTAATGACTCCAGTTAATGTTAAGGAATCGGTTCCCGCCATACAGAACACTCCCACGGGAGCCGAACATCCAGCCTTCTACAGATAACACAGTTTTGTGACCAATTTGGACAGAAAGACCCTCTCAGCCAAAGACTCAAGGACTGCTGTCCTACAATTCAAAGATCTCAGCATTTCTATCATAAAGACATCATCCTTCCTCGTTTGTACAGCAATGACACCTTGTCCCACAGCATATGGATAACCCTCCATGAACTAATCATATTTCCCACAAAACTTGTCCTATTTTGTCTTCGACTCCCATTCGTTTGATCCCTGCAGCAGCCAAGATCAAGGCATCATACATTTTCGTGTGACTGTATAATTTAGAAAATCTTGTGTTCAAGTTTCCGCGCTTTTATTAATAAAACATAAAACCACGTCCTTGATCTTCAAATGAGGGTAATGTTTATTGATGAAGGCTTGTCTCTGTAGAGAACTAGTTCCAACAACTCTGCAAAGACTATGAAAGAGTACGAATTTGGAGGAAGTTGACTGAGATTACTATATTCCGAAGATCTAAACACAACAGCATCTCTTCGGTCCTCACGACTGAAAATAAAGATAATAACCAACGGAAGAATACACCCAATTACAAGATCACGGCTAAAAGTTGTTGGGAGATCCTTCATTGAATGAACGGCCATGTCAATTTTAAAGGAAGACAGATCCTCTTCGATTTCTTCTGTAAAAACTCCTCTCCCCCAATCTAGCTTAAAAACTAATAATACGCTTGGAAGAGGTTTATCCTGAATTTTATCTCCCAAACTTTGTCTGCTAACTAATTGTGAGCAAAATTAAAAACCAATTTCAATTTCCAAATCTGGGAGTTCCAAATCAGTGATGGCATTCACTACAATGTCGGTTTGAATAAGTGCAAGCTAAATTATAAAATATCCCCACTTTGCTCATTCTTGTACCAATTCTGACTTTACGCCTTTCTGTCATGTGTGCTACAATTGATTTTTAATTTAATAATATTTATTTATAATTGTAAAACTATTATTAATTTTTTAATAAATTATTATATAACCACAAAGGCAACACAAAGAATGAAGGGGTTAAACCATCTAATTGAGTGATCTCAGTAAGCCTCAACAATTTTTACATATAATTTAAGTTCTGATCAATTTCTCTATAATCAATCATTCTAAATTGATTTGTATACCAATAAAGACAATATTCTTTCCCTATCTTACCAATTTGTACTTCAATGCCCTTTGACATGAGAGTTTTACAACACAGCTTACAAGTTCAATTAATTTATTTAAAAAAAAACGTTACTAGAAGGCAGTGGAACTATATAGGAAGATAATACTATCCTCATGTCAGCATTTAAGAATATCGAGACAGTTGTGAATTTTATTAACCAAAAATAGTTTATTAAAAAACAAACTAAAACAATCCCTGTCTGCTGTCAGAACTGAGAACTCATTTCACCTGACGATTTGCAATAAAATGCGCTCAGTTCCTGTCTTTTTATCATTTTTCCTTTTCGCGATAGTGATCTGACTCTGTTTAGCATGGTCAGTCCTATTTCGGTTTAACAGTGGAATTAATTTAATAATTATAGTTTTCTATTATGCCGCATTCATTTGTTAACTGTTGTGTTAGTCTCATCAACGTTTTCTATTTGTGATAATGTCATATAGTTTTTAGTTATTAATAATTCTAATAACTTATCGGCTTTAATGATAATTTAATAAGTCATCTAATCACACTGCTGGTAGAAAAACCGGTTTTGCAGTTACAATTTTTTGACATAACTTTTAATTTTTCAACGCAAATCAAAAGCTTAATCTCTATTTTGGTATATTTTTTTAATTTAGCTCTAACCTTCTCAAGTTGCACCATTGCCCAATCTGGTCCACATACTCCCGGATTCTTGCTTCAAATATAGAAGATTCAAGAGATGTGTCCACCACGATTACGTCATCAGCATAAATAAGAAGACTAGTATTAATATTTCTCGGACGTGGGAAACTCGCCATGAAAACATTAAACAAAATAGGTTTCAATACTGAACCTTGTGGTACTCCTCTCTTGAATGATATTGCATCAGATATATTTCCACACACCTTCACAAAAGATTGTCTTTCCTGAAGATAATTTCTTAGCCAAACAGATAGGTACCTTGGAAACACATGCTGATACAAGCTGCGTTAACAACGCTTCATACACTGTCGAATGCTTTCGAAATATCAGGACATAAGTTTATTTGCCTCTTGGAATCCCTTGCTTTCATGATTTCAGAATTCAGTAGAAAGAAACAGTCTGCACAGCCTCTTCTGGGACGAAAACCCCACTGCTCCGGAATCAGAAAGTCATTCTCTTATATATGTTTGTTAGCCTTGTGAAAATGATACGTTCAATAACTTTCGCGAAAGAACATATTAAGCTAATTGGTCTGTAGCTTGCCGGATCTCTTTTTGGCTTCCCTGGAATCATCCTCACAACAGCTTTCTTCCATATTAAAGGGAGGTGGCCAAGTCGTAAACACCCATCATAGAAACATCGCAGATTGTCAAATAAAATATCCGGACCTTCTTGATAAGTTTCATTGATATGTGGTCATATCCTGGAGCATTGACCATGATAGCCGTCATCACTTCCAAGACGCTGACAGTGCTACCAGCAATAGGCAGTTCCTCGTCGGAGTGTTTAAATATATCGGCAGACACTTTCTTTTTGTCATGGATCCTCACTATGAATTTCTTGGAGCTGATCCCTGAATATCGAAGGTGTTTTGTCCGTTATGCATACTCCCCCGTCTGGTTTATTCAATTTAATTTTCTCTGCTCCCGACTTCTGATAGCATTTCCAAAAAAAGGGATACTTCATATCAATGTTCGCAGCCTTCCATATACGGTCAGTTTCCTCCTTCCATATACTACTTTCTGGCAAAATATTTTTATTTGAGAAATCAAGAATACTTAGTATCCCAGATTTTACAGCTTTTCTGATATATAATTTTTTAAATTGCACGATCTGATGAAAATTCTATGCTGTTCAGATCTGCATAAGATTTTCAATTGAATAATCGAGTAGTTCAGTATTTTAAATCACTTTAATAAAAACCAAATAGTTTGAGCTGATTTCGGTTAAACTTGAAAACATCGTGGGAATATTAACTGATTCTTTGGCCTAAAATAATTAAGGATCGAAACATTTTTGATTAAAATTCCATCTCCTTCAAATTCAGAGACAATTTTAATAATTTCTGAAGATTCTGGGAGTTATATTTGGCTCATTTTGTAAATTGGGATATTTGCCTCCAAAAATGTTTCTGTTACTTTCATAGCCCAAGTTTTCAAAGTATCGGTTATTTCGGAAAAGATGTTTGTGAACTCTGAGATGGGTTGGATTATTCTATAATTTTAAACTCAGAAAAAATACTGTGCCCTTTCAAATGTCTTTTTGTAGAACGATGTGCGTCAACAAAAGATTTGTGTCACATCGTACAACAGTCGAGCAATTTAAACAAAATAAATTCCTCTCTCCGTCAATAACAAACTTGAGAATTTTTTTGCATAAAAAGAAATTTTCTGTGAATTAGTCCTTTTACTGATACAAGAAAAAATTATAGCACGTTTCTTTTTAACTTTTTATTCTTAATTAATTTTAAATTATTTTGATTATTTTCAATTTTTTATGAAAAATTTATCTTTTTAAAATTATAAATAACTAAGACGACAGAGTGGAGAAGGCGTTACCTCTGATAATCGACATTTCGAGCCTCAGCCTCAACCAGAGCCTCTCCCGTGGCTCACACCTTTTTGAGGCTAGTTAGTTCCAATTCTGGAGAGAAAGGCGTCCGTCTGCGCTCCTACGGTTCCAGTTGTCTTCACAGCAATGTGGGTGAAATGGTATTGGTCTTCGAGGGATTCGTATTTACTGCGTCTCCAGTAGAGTGCGTCGCCGTCAGCGATCTGGCCCCTGAGAAAGTGTCCACACACGTTGCGTCCCAGACGAGTGATTTTCCGTGGGAGTTTGGGAATAACGTCCTCTTCCCGTCGCATCTGTCTAAGCCCAAAGGTTTCAATTAGGCCGGAAATCCCGCGGCCTTGAGGGCTCGAAAAATGATGTTATTGAAGGCTGCGTGACGCGGGGCTCGATTAGCGCTTCGTCGGCAATGGAGTGGATGTAAGCCTTTCGTATCAACGTCCCCTCCGCAACGGAATTTGTGTCTCTGGCATATGTCCAGTCCTAGGCGCAGTGTCAACCCGATCCTCAGTACGAATTCGGAGGCAGACCCGTTAGAAAATAGAAGTTCCTGTATTAGCAACTGCTCTTGTTTTCCATAAAACGTCCACGGAATTGTATCCAGTTATTATATTACTCTTCGCTTTCTTTAATCCCATGCCGTAGTGCTTGCATTCAGTTGGGAAGAGAATCAGTTGTTCCATGTCTGATCGCGTCCATTTTCGATTTTCGTCTCTTGTAGGCAGCCAATAGATATTTTGTATTTCTCGAGATCGTCACAAAGTACTTTCCAATCTTTCGATATTCCACGTACGTTGAACGTCATTAGCCTGAGTTCTCGATTGTATAATGAGTGTTTTTCAGACATTTTTCTCAACTGTTATCCAATTAAGAAACAAGGCACACCACCACCTCACAAAAAAAAGTGTGAGAAAAAATCTAAAGACGAGGGACGACCTGGACGAATTGAGATCACTAGCATTTGACAAAGGAAGATGGAAGAGATTAACTATAAATATTG
Organism: Dicyema japonicum; assembly: GCA_011109175.1. Lineage (NCBI taxonomy): Eukaryota > Metazoa > Dicyemida > Rhombozoa > Dicyemidae > Dicyema > Dicyema japonicum. The sequence continues at coordinate 1,277,046 of RDEW01000010.1, read as the reverse complement.
TTAATATGAGTGTTGCACATGCGGGGCTATAAACATTATGGCTTTCGTGAAAGTGCCTTAATAATAATTTGAGACGCATTCCCCCTTGAAACTTGGTGATAGAATTTTGATTCCTCTGCATAAACCAGGAGAAAAGAAACCGATTAAAAATTTAAGACTAGTGATATTACTGGGAACATCTAGGAAGATACTATCTCTGATAACCTTAGTCGGATATCTTCTAATGTTTATGAATTTTTGTCGCCGGGACAGAGTAGGTTCAGACGGGTACGCTCGACAGCAGATGCTGTTTGGTCCCATAGGTGGATATGTGCCATGTGTCAACGATACAGGAGTGATTTTAGGATTCTGGGAGTGGACATGTCCAGTGCGTTTGACAGTTCAGACGGGTACGCTCGACAGCAGATGCTGTTTGGTCCCATAGGTGGATATGTGCCATGTGTCAACGATACAGAAGTGATTTTAGGATTCTGGGAGTGGACATGTCCAGTGCGTTTGACAATGTCAACAGAAAAACATTGTTGACGTTGCTGGGAGTTTCTTTTATGAGGATAGAGTTTCCTGGGAGTTTCAAAATGTGAAGGATGCATGCCGATGGAGATTATATATGCAGATGATTTTGTGTCAGAAAATGATCTGGAACTTAGTATTGCTTTAGAGAAAATCCCAGGAGAATTGAAGAATTGGTCTCTGCGAGTTAATCAAAAAACTGAACACATAAGAATCACAAGGGAATTAATATATATTGATGAAAATTGGAGGAAAAAAAGGAAATTGGAATCCTTACTTAGTGATAGTGAGGACATGATGTATAAAAGAGTTCTAGCCACTGCCATGTATAAGAAAATGCAGAAGATATGGAGTCGACGAAAACTAATAAAAACAAACCTAAGAATGAGACTATACAACTCGGGTAGATGGCTGGTCACAGAGCTAGAGCTTAAGAAAATGGATATATTTCATCGAAAACAATTACGCAATTTAATGGGCCTAGGTTGATTCAAGAAGATTTCAAATAAGAAATTATACTCTGTGGCACAATCGAGGCCAGTAAGCATCGATATTATTGAATCTAGATGGAGACTGTTTGGGGACGTGCTTAGATTAGACATAAACGCCCCTGCAAATATAATGATGGACAATTACAATGAGAACAAACCATCATTCAGAGGAAGACCCAGAGTNAATAGGATTTCCAAGGTGAAATTATGCGCATATGTTCGAAAAAATAATTTATATTGAAGCTACATCTGAGGCCAATAAGCATCGACATTATTAAATCAAGGCGGAGACTGTTCGGGCACGTGCTCAGAATGGACATAAACGCCCCTGCAAATATAATAATGGACAATTACTTTAACAATGAGAACAAACCATCATTCAGAGGAAGACCCAGAGTCACTCTACCCGTGGCTCTGAACAAGGATCTTAATGGGATTAAAAGAAATCTTAAATCTGCAGACCTAGAAGATCTAAGGACAGATGCGCAAAGCAGAGGGCGATGGAGACGCCTAGTGAAGCAGATTGTGAAACGTGTGGCACTAACGGGACCTTAGTTAATATAACGTTCTTTGGTTCTGAAAGTGCTTTTTAATAATTTAATAATACATCTGAATTAAACGACAAATAAATAATAAATAAACGATTTTTGTTAATTAAATAATTTTATATTTTTAATTTATTAATTCTAGAATTTTCCAGAAGAAATTTAAATTATCACTCGTGGTTACGTTCGTGAAGTGGTAGTATTCTAATGTCTGGCTTTTTTGATGATGGAGATGAAAGTAATGTTGAGTTAATAGGCTTAGTGTTTAGTAGCGGATTTGGGTCCCTTTTGGAGGTGGAATTTTTGACCAATTTTTTGGCCGTTCTCGTTCTAGCAGATCTAGAGGTCCCCGCAAAACTAAGACAACCGTACTTCCATTCAAGTCATCTTAACTTTCATTTCCAGGCTATCCTTGGAGGATTCTTTCAAAGGGAAGAAAACCAAGTTGCTAATAAAACGTAAGAAAGTCTGCTCTTCTTGCAATGGGTTGGGTTTACTTCCTTTCATATTTTACTTTAATCATAATATTGTAGGACTGGGAGTAAGTCAGGTGCCAATACCACTTGTACCCAGTGTCGTGGAAAGGGGGTCGTGCTACACGTGCATAGGGTTGGGCCTGGGATGGTGTCTCAGACCCAGGGGATATGTGATGACTGCAGAGGCCAGGGTTCGCCAGTTTCTCAGCATGATAGGTACCACGGTAGAAAGTCACGACATTTGCGAGGAATGCCAAGGAAACCAAGTCGTCCCTGACTCAAAAACAGTGGAGGTAACTTTTCCCAGAGGAGCCTGTGATGACACGAATATTACCTTGAATGGTGAAGGTGATCATAACGTATTTTGTTTGAGCTCAGTTTAGCCTGGAATGGAGCCAGGGGATCTTGTTATTAAGGTGGAGTTGAAACCCCATGAGACGTTTAAATACGTTGACGGGAATCTTTACATGGAGAAGAATGTGTGCATGACTGAGGCACTCTGTGGTGTGAAATTCCCCGTTAAAAGACTGGACGGATCGGTTTTCCTAGTAAAAATCAGCAAAATGATAAGACAGGGTTTTTATTGGCTATTTACTGTAGGGGATGTCAAAGTCGTCGCCAGAGAAGGAATGCCTTCTTCTGAGAAACATCGCGGGAATTTGATAATCAAATTTGACGTGGACTATCCTTCTCCTGATTTGCCTCGATTCTGATATTCTGGTAGTATTTAGGGTTGATGAGTAGGCTCTGAAAGCTCTGCTTGGAGATGGCATGCGTGACAGCAATGAAGTTGATCCCAGTGCTGTTAAGGTGGAAATGGAAGAGTTCCATCGACCCACGCGCAGCTACGGATCTGATGATGATGACGATGGGGATGACAGGCAGCAGTTTAGGGGACATACTACCCAATGTTCATCTCAATAGATTATAAATTAATTTGTTTCTATTAAATTAATGATTTTTCTTTATATTGACTGTTTTTGTTATTTATTATTAAGGCAACCAGAAAATTGCAATTTCAAACTAAAAATTGCAAATAAAATTTTTTAATTGTAAAAATTGCAGTGTGGAAAAATAAACGAAATCATTTATTGTAATAAGAAATTAAATATTCCTGAACATTTTCACGTTTAAAGTTTCGATTTTTAGTAAGAATTCTCGTCAAAAGAATATCGCCCTTTTAACTGAGGCTGAGCTTCCACAACAATTTCGAAGGTATAAGTAAAATTCTGGCGAAATATTTTTTTTGAGAAATCAAGAATACTTAGTATCCCATATTTCTGAAGCTTTTTTGATATATATATTGCACCGATCAGATGAAAATTCTATATGTTCAGATCTGCATAAGATTTTTCAATTGAATAATCGAGTAGTTAGGTATTTAAATTATTTCAATTAAAATCAAATAGTTTGAGCTGAGTTTGGTTAAACTTGAAAAAAAAGTGGGAATATTAACTGATTCTTTGGCCTAAAATAATTAAAATCGAAACATTTTTGATTAAAACTCCATCTCCTTTAAATTCAGAGACAATTTTAATAATTTCTGGAAGACTTTGGGAGTAATATTTGTCTGCTTTTTGCCAGCTTCCACATCTTGTGACAACAACTTAGGGTGGATTTCCTATTTGTGAGAACATTTAACAGCGTCTATTGTTCTTCACCGTGGCAGCCCTTACAGAAGAAATCAGGTTGGCAACATCTGTGAAGTAAGATTTTATTATTAGAGCACAATTGTGTAACAGACGTGGAACACAGTGATGTGAAAAGGATTTGGATATAAAAATTTCATTGATGTCCCAGCTAAAATTAGATTTATTCCTACCACGTGTCATATTTTTTGGCATCTGTGGCGAATAAGACGAATTTTTCACGTTCAATTGAAAATTTTTTCATTATTTCATCAACTTCAACACCAATTGTTGAAGTGGTAGGCGGAGAATGTAGGTTGATGAAGATTTTTCGGAGCGGAGATTTTCCTAATCAGAGTAATTAAAAAGCGAGTTCCGTTGACTTGAGCTTCATCACAAACCAGAAAAACATTTTCCCCACTATTAAATAACTTCAAAAAATAACATTAATTGATTCTGAATAGTATCTATTTTACATTTTGAGATTTCTTTTTATATTTGACCTATTCGGATGGCAAATGATATGTTTCATCTTCAAAAAGGTGTATGAGAGAAGGGTGTCTCATGTTGTAAATTTTTTTTTTAAACAAAAAAATTTTTTTAACAATTAAACAAATGTCAGTTGAGGAAGCCTGCTGCGTGGATTGCGAACGAGTTCCCTCAGAGTATGGCTATTCCTATCTTTTGTCTTAGCCATAACCCTTCTCGTTGATCCCTTTTCTTTCTGGCAAGCAATCCTCCGAGTTCTTGCAAGAATTCAGCCGTCATTGGACCAACGGCTCCCGATGATTTGGTCGCAACAGGAGTAAATCGGTAGCGATCCCCGAGGCAAGCATATTTCTTGATTTTTAGGTTTTCCGCAGTCGAAGCTGCAAATTGGGATATTTGCCTCCAAAAATGCTTCTGTTACTTTCATAGCCCAAGTTTTCCGAGTATCGGTTATCTCGGAAGTGAATGTTTGTGAACTCTGAGATGGGTTGGACTCTTGTATAATTTTAAACTCAGAAAAATACTGTGCTCTTTCAAATGACTTTTTAAAGAACGATTTGCGTCAACAAAAAATTTTGCGTCACATCATACAACAGTCGAGCAATTGGAACAAAATAAATTCCCCTCTTCGTCAATAACAAACTTTGTGAATTTTTTTTGCATAAAAAGAATTAATTTTAAATTATTTAAAAAAAATTTTATTTGAAAAATAATTGCAAAAAATTTCAAACATTGACTAAAATTGCCAAAAGTTGCAATTTTAAATTGAAAAAATATAACTAAAATTAATTATTATTAACTACTTTATTAATTATTATTCGTTACTTTAATTTATCTAACTTTTATTAAATTATATTTAATTGCAATTTATTGCCCTACTTATTATAGTCATCGTAGTGTTTAGTGATGTTATTCTCGTCCCATTTAGCTATGGGATCGATTCCTCGATAACTGCCTATTAGGACTAACAACTTCCCCTCTCTTCTTTGCCTTTTCAATTCCCTTATACGCCGTATGAAATTCACATAACTCAGAACTCGCCTTATCCCTCTCTTCACTACTACAGTAGAAGGGTTTTTAAAATAGCGGATGCTTGGAAGGAATGTGTCACACTCTGACCTAGGTAGCTGGATATAACCTATTTCATATATATTTACTAAGGTGATCTTGGTGATATTTTGTAGTTATTTTAAGTAACCGTTTTGATGATATTTTTTTTATTCTCTAATAGTTTTAGTTGGCTGTCATTCACGTGTTATTTTTGTGCTAATTTAAGATTTGACATTTTCCATGATAAATAAACCATAGGAATAACTCTTTTATACTTTCAAATGAAACGAAATTCGTATGAATGCACTTGGTTGCTATGACAACAGGTTTGGATATAAATCAATGTGGCTACGGAATGCATCGATGTTCCTGATTGAGAAGTGCGTGGCTTTTCATGTCTATTCCTTCAATCATTAAATTTTATTGGAGGGTGTATTATCTTAGTCCTGCCACTAGGCTTAGATATTTCGTCTTTTAAATTTTGTGCAGGATTACTAGTGATTTTTTTAATTCTACATAGTAACCAAAAAATGACCCCTTTTATAAAAACGTTGTAATATTTACACAATAAACCTCCACTTTGGAGGACACGCTTTATTTTAAGAAGAAAAAAAACAGTTATGCTGAGCAATCGTAGGAAGTTGTCGTTCTTAACATATTTTATTTTTGGATGCGTGAAAGTCATACTAAGCAATCAGGTTCCGATAGAGATATTGATAACGGCGTAGCGATTTGGGTTTTAGAAATCTTCGATATTTCGGCTACGACGGGCTTCAAAAAGAGTAATTCATTTGACGACGTTTAATTATGGTTCCCCAAACTGGGTCTCATGCATATCACTCACACTCCTACAAAAGCTACAAAAATAAGGTTTGAGATCTATAACGGGTTGCTTAAAATCTACCCCCGTTGACCACTACACTGGGAGACCGAGATCCTGCCATTAATGATCAACTAGAAATGCAGTTTACTTGACTTTTTTTTAATCACCCAAGTTTCCCACTACGTTAATCCATTAATCGCAAGAACAAAAGGATCCCTACTGACCTCCTAAGAACACTCTTAAAATCTTCATTCCGCCGAATAATCTCACCTGGGCCGAAAGACTTCACGACCTTTTGTCTGTTCGTGTCAAACAACCCTGAGAGACAGTAAATCATTATGGGTACACTCTAAGATAAATACTTCAGAATCCAAACTCCCAAGGTCATCAGAGTAGCACTCGCCATTTACCTTGTGGACATTATCATTTCTGAAGAGATGCTCGAAATCTCTGCTCACTCTGAACCACTGGGACATTTACCTATTTTAATCGTCTTAACAACCTTCCTCCTCTCAGAAAAAGGGTTGCTCAGGACCCACCTCATTTCTTTCATTCCCGTTTAATTCCGCTAAATTGTAAATCAACTAATAAAATGGGTTTCCAATTTAAGGGGGATTAGAGGAATAAATTTTCCTCCTTTAAATCATTCGTAAGGGAGACAACAACTTCTTAGGAAAATGAGTTCTCCAGAAAATTCATCATGGGGGACGACTGTAGTGCTTTAAGCTATTTGGACAAACCAAATTCCACTGCAAGAATCAAATACCCCAATAATTGGCTCTAAATTAGCGAAAGTTGTAATTTTGAGAAATGTGTCCCCCCATTAGCGGACCCCAGTATATCAGAAATGTAAGTTTCTCGCTTAGCTTATTTAGGAAACATTGGGAGACATGTTGAGCTCCTCCGCAAGTCATCGTCCTAAAATTCAAAATAGAGAGGTTTGTTTGATTTCTTTAAGTCAAATGAAGCCCCTTAGTAGGAACCACAAGCAGCCAGGGTAGATGTAGAGATACCCCTTCATACCACAACCCCAATGTTCTTGAACAGGCATTTCTAGTTGGCACCTCTCATCTCCCTGTTCCTGAGAGGTTTTCAACCTCCATTGCAGTGTGTTGGCTGATAACTCCAGTCTCTCACCCAAAGACCACCGAGAAGGGAGGTGGTAGACAAAACTAACTACTAATCTCAGCCTCTCGCAATTTCAGAATTCTTCTAGAATGGTCCACCAGCGATCCTACAGTTTTCTAGAAGTACCCTCGCAAATGTCTGTAAAGAAACTCAATAGGGGTTCCCTTCTCAGGGTTGATCTAGATTCCTCCACATGAACGATTTCGTTACAAAACGAGTTTCTTGGTTCTTTGCAGAAATGCAGGAGATCACAGTCATTGCTTCTTGTGGACTCTTCTGAGAGTGACGAAGAATGAAATCTCCGACAAAGGAAATTGACGCTGTTTTGAATCTCACGTCTTGGATAATCACAATCACAAAGCCCAGTTATTTATCTATTGACCTTGACAGCTGGCCTTGACCACCCTACTTTCCCACAACTCACACATTTTGAGGTTCGAACTGAAATAATCAAAAGAAGGATATTATGAGATTTGATACTGACCGCCCTGCCTTCCAACATCGCTTACAGTGACTGTCACTGGGCTTCCGGAGTATTTGACGAGACAAGTTTCTTCCAAGTGATCCAATGATCTGTCATTTTGTACTCCTTTTTCTGAATACTCGTAATCTCAGTATTTGTCCAGAACACTGAAGGAGTTAAACAGGGCATGCAAACAATTAAATAATAATATTAAATTAGTTAAATTTTTAAATTAATATTTATTTTAAACAAAAAAATGTAATATAATTTTTATTATAATTACGTGAATCCTTAATAATTGGATTGATGCCCTAGAAAAATGGCGGATTCAAATCAGAGTTTTGGACATAAATTATTTTAGGCGAGTTTTGGACACGTCACAGATTATTGGAATGGATTAGAACTGTAATTCTCCTTTAACCATTATTTAGGGGAAAATTTTGACTTTGGAAGAAATAAAGGGTTATACCAAAAAAACCCTCATAGTCAACAGCTCGTAAGGCTGATGTTACTAACAGGTCGTTAATTTTCCACATTTGACCTTCATTTATGTTTATTTAAATTTTTGGAGTTTTTTGAGTTAAACAGTTCAGTGGACTTGAAGGAAATTTGATGAGATTTTATCCTTAGATTTGATTGTATCGTCGAACAGTACAGTGGTACTGAGACAAATGAATTTATAAAAATTCGTGCAAAATCGTCAATTTCCTATTATTCGACTCAGAAGAATAGATAATTCCAGGATTATCACAATTCAGTCATTATGTGAGTAACATGGACTCTAAGGTCCTAGTGACATAGTTAATTTAAATACCGCACTTTACGCGGAGCCATGTTACCTATAGCTCCTCCAGACAGGACACACTTATTTAAGTAAAGAACAGTTAGCATAATTAATCGTAGAGGGGGAACCGTGGATGCTCCTCACTTATTTTTTCTTTTTGTTGGGTGTGAGTTTTTTTGTAGAGGATCCGGTTCTGCAGTGAGATGTTCAGTGATGAAGGCGTCACTTGTTAAGACGATAAATTGGTTAGCCAAATATGATAGTTTGAGACTATTTCGCTCTAAGGTGACGAGTTCTGGCTTCAACCTCAGCTTCCTTGACAATGTCCTCTGTGTCACTGCTTGGATGAGGGCTCTACTGGGACACGTCAGGACCATGGGTGTTAGTTTATTTGATCTTACCGTTGGTCTTTGGAATAATTTCATTTCAAATGGGTAAGGTTGAGGTGGTGACACACCTAAATTGCACGAAATATCTGCCTAGCTTCATGGTGGATGAAATCAGTCTGACTTCTGTCTCCCTTGCCTAAGTCGAAGGGTTTTCCGTGTAACTGACGACATCGCCATTGACATTTGTTAATGGGGCACTCTGACCTTCATCCCTTTTCTGGCGGTTTGAAGAGCTAATCTCAATTCGCTCTGAGGACGATGCTAGCCGTTCCAGCATATAGTCCACAGTGACGACAGGTTGTCCGGAGGGTAATTAGGCAGTAATTACAAGTTGCAATGTTCCGTTATCTGCTATTTTCGTCTTCTGTAGGCAACATGTGGATAGCTTGCATCGTTCAAGGTCTCGTCGATCTGAAGTTTTTTTATGCACAGGATTGAGTCTTCTGACATTTAGGGTGCCAATAGAGAACGAGCTGGTAGATATCAAACGTGAAAAAATACATTTTTGCAAGCAGGCTCGTTATCACCTCAACCAAAAAAAGTTAGGAATTTTAGGTTAACCAATTTTTTATAATTAAGTTGGGTGAGGAAATTCCTTTCTCTTATAATCAGTGATCCTGGGGGAATAAAATGAAATCTTAAGACTCGCTCCTTCAGATTATATGCAGTCGATTTATTGAGGACAAAAAACTATCATTGGCTGGTAGCAACTCTTTCTATGCTATCCACCCCATTTTACTATCCGATCCGACGGACGTATGAAGGATAGCGAGTTGGATCCAAAAATCCTCAGAATTGGCTGAGACAGTCTTGAAGAGAAGAATCTCGTATTTTTCTCTTTAACAGTTTCGATCCTCATTGAGGGTGTTCTTGGATTAGTAACTGTCAGCAGGAAGGTAGAAAGAAGTAATCGGCACAAGTGGTGTCTAAACCAGTCATTTCCCACACTTCCACAGGAAAGAGTCGTCTCGTCATACCTTTGTCGGTGCAGACAAGTCCGAGGGACTCCAATTTTACAGGATAGCTGTACAGGAAGTTTTCAAAAGTCAAAATTACTAAACAACATGAATTCCGACAGTCAATACAGACACATAAATTTAGTAATTTATAATGCGATTTATGCAAATAATTACAAAAATAGCAGGATTATGCAATTTTAGAGGGAATAACAATTATTTTAATAAAGACGTGTCTTACTAAAATAGCATCACACGTTTATTTTACTATAAAAGACAGATTTATAAATTCACGTTAAATGAAGTTTAAATGGAAGTTATTCAATTTTTTGGGGAGACTCATTTGGGGCCCAAAATTTAAAAAGCACTACTCGAAGAAGGAGAAACGTTAATTAAGGACTTTAATATTAATTTTGATTCTTAAATTTTTTTCTTCTATTTTTTAAATTTTGTAAGACCTGTACTGTATGAACATGCTTAGAACCCCCTGATTTTCCTAGATAAACGGTCAAATTGGGAGATCATCTGATTTACCTTATGTCGATCAATTTTTATTTATCCACTTGGCCTACACTAAGAAGTCACAGTTAAGTTTCTGCGATTGTAGAGACCTTCAATTGTCACCCACAAGTCTGCCCAAAATCGGGGGAGGGAATAAAACATCCAGTTCTTGAAGTTGAGGAAACCCCTCCAATGAAGTGGGGTGAAAAAATGATCTATTTTAGAACCTTCATGGCATTGGATGTCGCGGAGACAGATGGACCACATGAGCTACTCTAGTAGAACGAGAGAAGTGGGGGAGTCAGAGAAGGTCAAAGTAAGACATCTCAACCATTAGGATTTGTGATTTGAATACATTTTTCGTATCGAAAGACCAAAACAGTAGAAACCCTAGCTCATTGCATCATTTTGGGTATTTCTGCCAATTTTTGGCATAAATGTCAATTTTCATGCATTTTTCAGTAGCAAACTCAGTCTAGAAGATCCAGGAGTGGCTATAGCGACTGTAATATTCCCGTAGTCACATTTGACTTGTGCATAGGAAAACTAAATTGTCCACCCATATCGACAATATTGAATTTACTTCTTAAATCATTGCACGTGACATAGAAATGCATTGAAGCGGGATCATTGGGAGATTCCATTTGGAAGATAAATACTTGGAATTTGAGTCAGAAATCACTAAGTTAGTAACCCCACTTGGCTAGCACGTAGGAGATCTGCGGAGTATCTTCGTCAAGTCCTGGTGGTTCGGGGAAAATTGGAGATATGAACCTCTTAGACATGACCAAGAATATAAGCCGTAAAAATATTCTGCCAGTTTCACTAAATATGGCTTAAACACTGAAAAAGAAGTTGAAACCGTAGTCGTCCTGAATTCCATGAGATCACTGACTGACAATCAAGGATCCTGGAAGAGAATTACATTGCGTCTTGGGTGTACCTGCGGGGGTACAGGTGCTATTGTTATTTATTTAGAATCATGTGGTCACCGAGAGAACAAGACACATTATAGTCAAACACGTAGGTGATCCTAGTCCCCACAATTAGCAGTCTCCAGTTCCCACGTCTGTGTTCCTCCATCTATGGCCCCAAGTACTAAGGCCCACGAGGAAGTGCTTATTATTATTTGAATAAATTCCAAAAATCAGTCAAAATGCCCCTAGAAAATTCCTTTTTTGCATATTTTAATAATAAAAAATTAAATTCGCAAAAATAATTTTAATTAAAAAATTTAAATAAATATCACTTTCATTAAAGCCAAATTAGGTGAGCTGTTAATTTTGCCAATAATAATTGATGAACCATATTTATTCAAATTAATTTTAAATTATTTATTTGTTGTTTACTTTTGTTGGAATTAACGATTAAGGTGGGCTGTTGGCTAATATTTCCTTTCGTAATAGTAGTAGCTTCCAATAAACTGACAATATTTTTATTAATTAAATTATTTTTTCAAATATTTTCCAATTTAATTTTCTGCTGCGTTTTGTTTAAATTGCCCCTTGTATTCGCTATTGCTTGCTTAATCGCTAGTGCTACGCTTTAGTCAAATTATCCGCTTTATGCTTGTATGGTGGTTTAGGATGCCCTCCCTGGCGGTTTCGACCTCCCCTTGTTGGTCTGGGATCACTTGGTTAGGTGGGGACAATCTTTCCTCATTTAACTGAGTGATCCTGGGGCAATAAATAATAATAAATTGTTACTAAAGAAAATTTCGAAATGTTAAATTTTTTATGTTAATTTTAAATAATTTAAATTTTTATTTATTTTAATAAAATCATATTTGCTTTCTTACTGCTACATTTCCCATTTGGTGACTTATTGTAGAATTTCCTGACGACGTGATGAACTGCAACCTGCAAGTTGAATGTGAAATCCTCAATAATAATATTTGTCCATTCAAAACAGACAATTTGAGCGTAATTTCTGAAAATGTCGGATTGCCTGATTTTCCCATCAGAAAAGCCAACATTAAAAACTCAAAACCCCGAAAAGCCCAAAAAGAGAGGAAAAAGCCAGCAATCAAAAAACAGCCGAAAATTCCGAAATCGAAAAATAAAAGCAAACCTGAAAAACATAAACCGTCAATTTCCCAAAAACCACGTGTCAAAAAGGGGAGGAAACCGTTGACCCCATTTATCAGAATAATCGACTCCCAAAATGAGGAATTTGTAAATTCTGAATGCTTAAACCAATTTCCACTTCCTTCCTCACGTTTGACTGAAATTTCGTCGACACGTGGTGTGCCTCGAAGGCTCATCTCAGATACCTGCGCGTTTTGCGGAAGATTCAGGGAGACAGCGAATTGGGAGATCTTTTCGGTCCCTACGAAGGAGAAAAGGAAGATTGTGAGATTTGGACCCACGAGGACTGTGCCGTTTGGACTGATGGAATCTACATAAACGACGGGAAAGTATTTGGCGTTGCAGAAGCGGTAACACGTGGTCAGGAAAATGTAAATATCAAGTTTGATAAAAATAGACATGTTCCACGTGTCATGAAATCGGTGCCTCCATTTTATGTTCGAAAAAAGGCTGCAAGAAGAGTTACCACTTTCCATGTGCAAAAAATTCGAGTTACTTTTTTGTGTAATTATTAGAATGTCGGTTCAATGAAGAAAATTTCAGTGTATTTTGTAGTAAACACAAAATTTAATTTTTATGTTTATTATAAATATTTTCTTTTTATTTTTTTTATTTATAATTTGGATTACGCGCGTTAAATGAAAATATTTCAGACCTTCTGGCTGAACGGTCTCAAAATTACTGCCAAACGGCGTGCCATTGGAGAGACTCCATGAATGGTTGAAAAGAAATTCAATGTCAACGTCTACGGAAAAGTCCTCGAATTGTCTTTTTACGTCGAAAAAAGGCTCTCAAGTTATTCGGCCGAACATTTTTGAATGGTGAACTCATCCCACACGAAACAACATGCTAAGATTCTGGGAGGTAGATTTGACACCCTCATGACCTTCAGCACACATGTGTTAAACGTAATCAGTGCTTCGGCACGAAAGCTTAACTTCGTAAAGGTGCTCGTTTCAAAATTTAAAAGATCCTCAATTCGGTCACTTTCCATGTTTTAAACCCATCGAGTCAACTATAAGATATGTATATTCGGTTTGGGGGACAAAACTTGCCAGAACAAACTTGGATGAGATCGACTCCGCTGATACAATCTCTCGAATCACAGGACTACCAATAACAGCAACCCCATTCGAGGTCCTTGTGAGGAAGTCGGGCGGAATATTCATCCAAAATGGAAAACCGCCATTTTATCAAAAATGTGACGGTTTCCGAGAGCAACAAAGTGAAAAGATGAGAATATTGCTGAGAGAAGCCGGGATTACCTGATGACGTTTTCCTTTTAATTAGTGTTTACCTCGTGACGTAGGCCAATTTTTGTCAAACAGGTCCCACCTGTGGAGAGAAGAGTCTTTCTGACACGACATAGTAGTTGAATGGGATCTTTCACCTTCTCCTTGACCAAATCCACTCGTGAAGATTAAAACTCTTCCCCGAATAATGAAGTGATGTCACAACGGTAGGACGTGTGATGAAAATGGAAGAGGGCAAGTCTACTTCTCCCTCTCTTTTGAAGCGGTAGTCTGTAATGGACTATCAGAGGATGGATTTGATCCGCACTAGCAGACATTCCCTTGGGTTCCTTCCTTGGATTAATTGTGACTGTTTGTGCTGGGCTTACCAAAAATTGCAAGCTTACATTCCCAGTTCCTTCTACAAGCAACCAGTAAACCCACTGTGAGGGAAAGTTATCCGTGCGGAAGAATCTGGATCAGATTTGAAGGAAGGCACTTTGATCGAGTTCCTCTACAGATATTCGAAACGTTGAGATCGCCGAGGGACCACTCAAGGAGAGAGTGAGAATTATTAAAAGCTGGGATCACTTAACTAGTGCGTGATACTCAGTAAGACGGTTGGGTCGAATATCGTTGAATGTTGGTGGAACTTGGACACTCATCAAACTGCAGCTTGCAACGGCAACTGATCTAGACGTGCTGAGGAGCGTCGCATTTAACAGGGAGAGTTGGAAAAGGCGAGTGGACAAAAATGTTTTTGGCGCCGCACACGTGGACGAATTTATTTTTCTAAGCACTGTAGCTAATAATGATCCCTAGCCAATAAAACTCACCAGTTCTACACGTAACGTATGTTACGAACATAGATGAGCGTAAAACCTCCTCATCCTTTTGACACGGACAAAAATCATTACTTATTTTACTAGGATGACGTAATATGGCTAAAGAGGGGTTCATTTTTTAGGTTGACATAAATTTAAAGAAAATCCACTAAACGACACAGTTATGTAAAATACAACGTTTTCATTTTAAAATGTCAATTTTTAGCGACAATTTTCCAAACAAGCGTTGTTCAATTGGAAATTGGTGAATTTCACTTTTCCAATAGGAATAATCAAGGTTAGATATTTTTTATATGGCATATTCATGACAGAGGTACAATTCCTGCCTATTACGATGGAGACCTTCTGAGTCATGGGAAATATGACGTACATCTTTCTTTCCAACATCGGACGAAGAATCGCTTCAAAGAGAAGCCAATCCCGTGAAGGAGTTTGGTTGAGACAGAGGCTCAAATGGCAGTGATCAGGGGGAACGCTCACGCAATCCTAGTTAAAGGACTTTGTTTTCAATTTGATTTTTACAACTTCCAAAAAATGGCAAGGTCTTCTGGAAACCCTCTTGAAGAGGAGATTCTTGCCTATCAGAACGCAAACCTTCTCCTTTTTGGACATTCTTTAAAGAATCCAGAGAAAGCAGGAACAGAGGGAGATGCACTGAACCGGATCTCCTAGTTAAGACAATAACTTTTTTCTCTTTCCTGTGTTCCGGGGGTTATAATAATAATTCACAGGAATTTCGTCTTCAAAGTCATTCGTTATCTTTTGACTTCAAGTGAGTTGAGCTGCTTCTAGCCCACTTCCCCAACAAGTTCAGTCACATCATGGGGTGAACAGATTAAGAATTTCCTCTCCGTTTGTTTTTATAGTTGCTTTCCTCTCAGAGGCAATTAGGATATCCGCATTTTTGAAAAAAACTCACTTATTTTCAATATCAGTTGAGAAAAAAGTGCATTGTTCACGTGGAACATATCTGAGTATAACAGTGTCTTCTCAGCTCGCTCCATGTTTAGCGACGTCTGAAATTAAAAAAAACAGGCCATGTCTTTCAATGTTGAATTTTTAAATCGTCTATCACGTGGCAGATGTTATTGGGAGGTTGCCCTATTGGCGTGCAGCAGACCAGGCATTTTGTGGAGTGGAATCCAAATTCAATTCAAATTACCCCTTCCGTATAGGAGTAGTAGCGTTTCCGTTACTTAAACCTCCTCTTAGGCAGTACACACTTTATTTAAGAGGAGAGGACAGTTATGCTAATTAATCGAGGAATCAGGCCAAGACATCAGGAGTGATCTTAATTTATCTTCTTTTTGCTTGGTGAGTCCCTGGAGAATCCGGTTTTGCAGTGATCACTGTCGACGGCGTCACTCGTCAATTCCATAAGCATTGTAGATTGACTTAGAAAGAATTGACTCAATATCTCTGAAAATCATTTGACCCGAACCACCCTACCTTCCCACTACTCAAATCCACTAACAGGGGGACATCAATATGATCCTTGCTGACCTCTGAAGAACACTCCGAGAAATCTTTATTTCGCAAAAAACTGAGCCTAAATTGAAAGAATACGCGAACTCATGTCCACCCATACTATAAGGGTCCTTGTAGGCAACAAAATACGCAGATTTTCTGAAGTCAGTGTATTAGAATCGTCACTCCCAAGACTCCCTTTCTAAGGTGTAGACATACTCCATCTCTTGGCTGATGAGAAGTTGGAGATCTTTTTCTTTCCTACCACCAGTACTCGACGTGAAAGTGGCTAATAATTTATCTGTCAACGTCAGTGGTCGATCATTAGAAATCTTCGTTCCCGTATTAGCCTAAAGAACTCATCTAAAGTACGTCATTAGCATATCCGTAAAATTGTATTGACTATTATTTTACAAGTGCAATTCCAACTGATAATCCTTTCCAATTTATTTCAATTCTGGGCCCAACAGGATTTTAAGCTCATAATCCTCGTATTTCTTCTAAATAAGGAGTGTCAAACTCAAAAAACTCCAGAGCCGTATATGATAATTTTGGCCTTTTGGCTGAACCTCGGGTCTGATGACATCGAGCCTGAAGGGCGTGGGTTCGAATCCGACAGATGAAGTTTTCAGAAAAAGGTCAATTTTCGTCAAACAGATCCCACCCGTGAGGCCACGAGTCTACGACACAGTAGTTGAAAGGGATCTTCTTACCTTCCCCCTGGCTAAATCCTCTGGTGAAGATTACATTATGAAAAAACTCTTCTGCCGAGGAATGAAGTGATGTCCGAGACGATAGGACGGTGATGAAAATGTAAGAGGGTGGACCTACTTCTCCACTTCTCTGCTGAAGCAGAAGCCTGTAATGTCCTATTGGAGGATGGATTTTGTCGGCACAAGCAGATGTTCTCCACTGGGTTCCTTTCTTAGATTAATTTGTTTTTTTTTAATGACTTTTTGTGCTGGGCTTACCAAAGATTGTAATCTGGGGTTAATAATAATGATAATTTGAGTATACAAAACCACACTAACAAATCTGAGAAACACCGTAATCTTGTAATAATTTGCAAGCCCACTGCAATCGCTATGTTAAGCTAACGGTCCACAACGCCAAATATAACAATTTTAAACATTTTTAAGATTATAATTTTCACTATTTAGTCTGTTTTGTCCTGAGATGTTTTTTTCATGACAATTTTTCGTATATCTGGCGAAAATGTATATTGACGAGTGTCAGCCTTGTTCTCTGACAAGATTTTGTTGATTTCACAAACGAAAACAACTGTTCACGGAACCGAACATTGACATGATCCTCGTCAAAGACTTGTTTAAAAATTTCTTAAAATTTCAATTTTAGCCAATAAATTAAACCATTTCAGTTATGGACGTTAGCGCCCAGTGATCCACCAAACACGAGGAAGTTAGCTCCTAGTAGGACAGTATCGTTGTTCTGGGAGCGTAGGTTTAGGCTATGAACGACTTCTAACCACGTAGAACTCTCATAACCGAGGCCTGTAAATTTGAAGACAGGTCTCTTTTTAATGATGTGGTTGGCCGTAACAATCTTTTGTGGGGCCGTTTGACATGCCTGCTCTGAATGACCACTTCCTTAACAGAAAGTTAGGAGATAAGTAATCTCAGTAGGATCACACAGAAAGTGAAGACAGATTCATTAATTCATTCCATTAAAAGATCAAGAATCACAACTATTTGAGAAGAGGACAGCCGTTGGATATTCCCGACTCCTTCGCTCAGCGTGGAAGGTATTCCAACGAAAAATGTTCTCGTTTAAAAAAGGTGTTCACGTGAGATAAACTCTCAGCCTGTTTTCATGACAGGAACCTCAGAGGGAATGGATCTCCTACCAGAGAACTTCTGTAAAGCTTTGCTAGCTGTAGAATGGAAGTCTTCGATCTTCTTTAGATACGTCTTCACCAGGTTCGTCCCCCACGTGGCTCTACCTTAGCTGATGATTCAAAGGTAGCTAAACTCCTGTTATATAACAACGTAGAAGCCAATTACCTAATGTTTCGCTTATATAATGAATACGACGATGTAGACTATTTTTGGTGGATGAGTTACCACTCCGGCATTTTAAGATCGGTAGTTTCAATCTTCCATTTTAGAAACTAGTCGATAAGCTCTACTGCTTTTGTAATACATGTGGGGAGAATATCAACATTTGCGGCGGTGAGAACACTGAGTTTTGTTACTCCGAGTCGCTCGTTGTGGTCGGCAAAATGCTCAAGAAGGTGTGGAATTTCGGCTGCTTACCGAAAAGCGAAAACTCCAAATCAACTGTAGTCAGTTTATGCTCAGTTTAGTGCTTTTTCGGTTCCAGATAATCTGAAAAATTATTCGTTCAGCTGCTGCAATGACTGGAATTTCTGCAACAACAATCTCAGCTCAATTCGCGTCGGTCTCACTAGTCGGTCAACTCTTAGATGAAAACATCGACTCCAGCTATATAATCTGCCTGTCGATGATGTTTCTGTCGATCTTCATATTCCTCATATTTTCGGTTGAGAGGAAGCATTTCAAAAAGTCCCTTTGTGGTAATTTCAGAACTTTCAGGAAGATCACTAAAAAGAAGTTAGAAAAGGGGAAGTTTTACAACAAAAATAAAAAAGTCAAGGTATTTTAAAGGGGGATCCAGGAATCTTGTTCTTTTAGGTATTATAAGTGGGGATATGGGAAGTTTTATGATTACACGGAGATGGAGGAACCGAAGAAAATGCTCCTGAAAAGATTTAAGTACGAAAAATACGATTTGTGGAAGAACGAGTGCAGGATGTTCAAGCAATTCGGTCTCCTCCATCCAAACGTTATAGGTTCTCGTAAATCTAAAGTCAAAGAGCACGTGTCTAGCTTTTCTGACGACACCTCTACGTACTCACTTTTTTCTACGACGAATTCGATTATTTTGGACAAATTTCTGGACGAAGGAGTGATAACCCTCTCCGAGGCCTTTCGACTCGTGCAAGACTGCTGCTGGGCTTGGAGTACATCAACAAAATGAAGATTGTGCATCTTAATCTAAGTTGGCGAGCTAGTCACCCCCGTAGATCCCAAATGTATTCGCAAAAAGGAAGATGGCGGATATTGTATCTGCGATTTGGAGTTTGCTGTGACCACTGATGACTTCAATAACAGCATACAGAGCACCGAGGACAAGCAATACGTCGCCCCAGAAGTGCTCAGCAAAGGCTATCACTCGAGGAACAACTTATTGGCCGCTGACTCATTTTCTATGAATGTAGTCACGTGGGTTGTTGTCTTGTCTGCAGTGACGTCAAGTTTTTATTCCTTTTTTCCTAGAGCGCCAAAATCCACCGAAGAAAATATCAGGGAGCAAGTTCCCGATCGCACATTACAGCACACTGATTACAGAAACAAGAAATACACTCTGCAGTTGTCGAGTTTGCGTAGTTTCTGATCCCAGATGATTGATGAGCTGTATAACCTCGTGGTATCAAATCTGAACTTTAATCCGATCCGAAGGAAGCCAGTATCAGCTCTAAGGAGCTTGATCTGTGAGTTAATTAACCAATAAAAAGTTTTTTAAATATTAAATTTCAAAAGTCGAGGGAACCCGTAGTTTTGAGTCCCCATTTTTGGGTTTCGTGACTTTTTTAAAATTCTAACTAAAATTTTAAAAGCGGGAAACTTGGTCGTTCTCTGCCATTTTTATGGGCGTTGCTGTTCAAGGTAACGTTTTTAGAGTCGCAGGAATAATGAGGTGAGACAAGGGTTTCGTTTATAGTTTTGTTCACGGAATTGTCGGTTTCGATTAAATTCAGATTTATCGTCCCCTACATTGATAAGCTTGGGAGACTTACTGTTTCAGACCAATATCGAATCAAGGCGTCCGTCCAAAATGTCTCGGAGATTCTGACTGAGATTTTATCACTTTGTAGGATGGCAGTATTATGTAGTCGTCTTTATTTTCACTGGCTGTTGTTTTATGGGTTTTAAGGAACGAATCTGCTTGATGAAATGAAAAATACTTTTAACCCGTTAAAATTCGAATTTTTGTCGTTTTCAGTATTGCGCATAAAGGGCGGAATTCAAAACAATAATTTATTTGTTTAATTAAAATAATAAATTAAAATTGAATTTATTTTATTATAAATTAAATATATAATTATTAAATATTCGTTGTAGTGTGGAATTTTCAAATTTTTAATATTGGATGTGAAGACCTGGTTTAAATAAAAAGTATGGCCGGGACCTAGTTATTGAAAATCAATAATGTGTCATCAATTGAAAAGCCGATAGTAAAATCAGACAATTATGGTTATCGATTAGTTTCAGCTTTTTGCCTCTCAGCTTATTGGTTCAAAATTTAAGTGTTTCTTCACTTGCGCAGTTATTAAAGTGCGTACAATAAGGAGAAATTAAGGAAGACGAGATTTAAAGGAACAACTCTTGTCCTACGGGACAGATAATAAAAACAGGAGTAAACTACTTATCGTGTTGAAAGACGTTATCGATGAAGACAGTTCGCGCATGATAAGTATGCTATTATCTGAAACAGAACTACTCGTCAGAGTTGGCTCTAAGGAGTCTAGGCCATTTTCTACAAATGTTGGAACACCATAAGGGGACACGCCATCACCTGTATTATTTATCATCTACCTGGAGGTAGCTTTGAGAGATCTGATAGAACAAATTGGATGTCTGGACATCCATAACCACTATTGAAAGGAGAAGTGGAGGAACAAGTGAAAACTCGGATCTTGGCGATTCAGAAGATATCACACGACGAAAGATATTGGGCACAATAACCGTTGTGGCCTTTTTGGACATATACTACGGATGGGTGAGGAAACACCCCACAATGCCGACATGGAAGAATCTTTCGGCCATACTGATTTTCTACATTCAGGGATGTCAAGAGGTGTCTTCCAGGACACTTGCGTAGGATTATGTCGTGATCGGGGACCGATTAATGGATGCAGACGATCTAGACGAATTCAGGAGGCTAGTAAGACGACGAAAGGGATGAAGGCTAACAGCAATAATAGTCGAAAACATGGCACAAGTGAAACCATAAACACTGTTTACTAGCAACGCGGACGTGCATTAACTAACTCTTGTTTAATCTTGGTTGGAGACGTCATTGGATTCACCTGAATCACGAGAAGCCCTGACTTGCATCCAAAAAAGTCTTTCTTTCTCTACTTCAATGGAGGGGTACCATAATGGCTGATGTTTGGAAAATGACGTAATGATGCGAAATGATACGTTTCACTCAACCGGTGGAACTGGGTAAAACACATTTTGGGTAAATCCGAGGTTACTACAAAGATCATATGAGGCCATATCAGCTAATAATTTCAATTTTGTAGCATCGCCATAGTTAAATACAGTGGTTAGTTTTGCCTGATGCTTGTTCTTAGCTAATAGCGTATGTTGACCTATTTCTCCTGACAACCGATTCTTAATAGGCGAATCCCTTGTATTGGGCTGAAATTTTTACCTCGACCCAAACAAGCGTGTCTAGAACTTAGAACCAGATCCTCATAGTTGCATAGGTATATCACTCATTGCTTTCAAACTTTGGATTCCGAAGAAGTTGATGACTCTTTTCTAAAAGTCCATGGTTCCGTAACTTTGAATGCCTTTTCTGTTATTTTCGATCTTCATGAATTGTGGTGAAAATTGAATGATTTCCATGAATAAATTGCATTAATTTGGTTTGAAATTGTTATTTGTGACATTAATTGCCTCTTCAAGCTTTTTCAATTTTCGGCTAAGAGGTTTAAATCCCACGCGCATCGCAGCCATCATTTTTTCAGAACTTTGGATTTCCGATGTCCCCCAGTCTTTTAACCTGTCCACCTTCACGAGAAGGAAGACAAGGGTTTTGATCCACCATGAAGATTAGTAGACGTTTTGTGCAATAAAGGTGTGTCATTACCTCACCTTCCGAGTGATTAAGCACGTGGCTAAGGGTATCATTATTAAAACTACAATTTGAAAATTATATACGTCAATATGTTTACACCACAGTCTGGTGCAGCGGTTCTCAACCTGGGGTCGATTCGACCCCCAGGGGTCTAAAATCAATCCGATCGTAAGGGGGTCGAAAATAAATTTAATATATTTAACTGGGACGCAACTTGCATAGACACGTTCTCAAGCACGAACATTTTTAAATCTGTTCAGACACCTGGAGCAAGCTGCTTCGATTGCGGAAAACCTAAAAATCAAGAAATATTCTTGCCTCGGGGATCGCTACCGATTTACTCCTGTTGCGACCGAATCATCGGGAGCCGTTGGTCCAATGACGGCTGAATTCTTGCAAGAACTCGGAGGATGCCAGAAAGAAAAGGGATCAACGAGAAGGGTTATGGCTATGACAAAAATTGGAGTAGCCATACTCTGAGGGATCTCGTTCGCAATCCACGCAGCAGGCTTCCTCAACTGATATTTTGTTTAATTGTTTAAAAATTAAAAAAAAATATATATATTTAACTTTTTTTATTTTAAATTAAGTTAGTTTATTTTTAAAGTGGTAAACCTTTGTTTTTTTAAATTTTTAAAATTACCATGCTTGTTTTTGTTCGTGTATGAGTCGTCCTTCTACATTAAAAATTCGTCTATTGGCATTTGGATTTATAAAAAATTTGCATATTGCTTACTGTGTAATAATGAATATTTAAAATATTTGGAATGAATATTTGGCATTTGGATTTATAAAAAATTCTTTTGATAATAGACCATATTGCTTACTGTGTAATAAGTCATCATCAAATGATGCAATGAAACCGTCCAAATTGTTGGATCATCTTAGGAGAAAACAAAAAAAGATAAACCATTAGAGTATTTTGAAGAATTAAAGGATTCTTTTCTAAACAAAAAACGATTGACACTGTTTTACAAATAGTAATGAAAAAAACATAGTTGTTGTTATTTTAAATTATATTTAGGAGGACTAATTGCATTATAAAATTGCAATGATTTTGCCAAAAATGAGAGTTCCCATGTTTCTGGTGAAAATCTCATCAAACCATCTATATCAGTGATTCTATCAGATCTGATGGGTTTAAATCCCGACGAAATTTTAAAGTCCATACCAATTAGCAATGATTCAATTCGCCGCAGGATTGACGAAATGTCAGATAATGTTGAACATATTTTATGTGAAAGGCTTAAAAATACTATTTTTTTCGCTTCAAATTGACGGAAGTCATATATGTGACAACCAATCAATTCTAATGGATATGTCAGATTAATCTAACTAGAAGCTTGCTTTGAGATATTTTGACGATCATGCTTTTCTTACATAAGATTTATTGTTCGTCAAATATTCGGAAACTGATACGATTAGATTTTCTATTATTTCCGTAGTCAAATTATCTTTGGATGACATATGAAAATTTGGTTTTTTGTGTCACAGATGGTGCAATGTCTATGGTTGAAAAATATAAAGGATTTGCGGCATATTTGAAAAAAATATGTATAAATGTGATTGATTCATATACATTGCGTTCTACATAGACAACATTTGGTTTCAAAAGCTTTTTCGCCAATTCTACATGAAACGTTAAATATAGTTATTAAAACCATAAACAAAATTAAAGCAAACAGCAAGTATGATTGTCTTTTTAGAAAATTTTGCTATGAGGCTAAAGAAACACATGTCCGTCTTGTGCTTCACACTGAGGTTATAGCTTCCAATTTTACTTTATAGGTTATAGCTATTTTCAATATTATTTGACACAATCGTAAATTTTCTTCCCGAATTCCACTCAATTAATCAAACATTTGATGATGAAGATATCAACAACTTTTTGCAACATTTATTAAGTATAGAAAAAGATTTGATTGTTCGATTCCAAGATATTCTTGAATTAGAAATTTCATATTGGATGATTAATCCGTTTTTGTCAAAGCCAGAAGAAAAAAAATATTCAAGAGGAGTTCAATCCAGAATTAAAAATATATTATAATGATTTACAATCACCTGTTATTCTTTGGCAAATTATGAAAGTGAAAGAGTTATCCAAAATTGTGGACAGAAATAGCATAATTGCTACTCCATTTTCCGACATCATACTGTGTTGAATGCAGATTTAGCATTCTACATCAAATTGTAAATAGAGAACGAAACAGATTGGATGTGTCCATTAGATGAGATATTTGTATAAAAATAACACAAATAGAGCCAGATATCGGATCTTGGGTCAAAATCATCAGTCACAGGGATTCCATTGTAATTTTTTTATTATTATAGATTTATGCTAAGATATTAACTTAACATCGAGTATATACTTTTTTTGTTTGATTTTATTATTAACAATGAATTCATTTTAGATAGTTAACTAATTTTACTTAGAATTGTCTGTTCTAAATAAAAAAGTTTTAAGGGGTCGAAAAAAAAGTCAAGGGGTCGACGAGTAAAAAAAGGTTGAGAACTCCTGGTCTGGTGTTTAATTACCCCGAAAGTTGATGTGGTTACGTAGCTCTAATGTACTTAATGTCTTCATATCCCAGAGGTGTGTGTACCCTTGTCTGCCTTCTTAGTGGACTTAAGAGAACAACGTCTTGGTTTAAATACATATGGAGGAACTTGAGAAGACCGTCTCCCTTGATTAGTTATTGTTTACCAAAATGTTCACAATAGTAACATAGTCAGCTTGTGCCTCCTTGTGAGAGACATTGTACCTCATCTTCCTTCATCAATCACTTCCCCCACGTTAAAGCTTCGAGATTGAAAAAATAAGTGCTATTGCAAGACTCATGTTAAGCCACTCCTAAAAGATCTTTTCGCCTTAAAGCATACTTAAGTCAATATTTACGGACTCCACTATAATAGATGCACCACTGTGGGATTGATCTTCAAGTCTGAAAAATCTGAGATCTCCTAGCGATCAACCTAATTTGTTTTTTAATAGAGATATCGAAAATTATGGAACGCTTGATTTTTGATAGATTATCGAAACACGTAGAAGATAATAATTTTTTGGGATAACAAGAGTCAGAGGTTTTGACAGAAAACTTAAGTGAGGATTCCTTTGATCTACTAAATTCGGAGATAATGAAAGCTTATAATAAAAGTCATCTTCTAAACGTCTTTTGATAGTGCTTGGTACTCGTGATATAAGTTGTGTTGAGTGAATTCCACACGTTTCAATTGTTCGGTTAAACATCATTTACAGTCCTTTGTACAAGGCGAAAACATATCACAAGCAATCCAAGAATAATACGTGAGAATCCTAAATCATCTTTAATAAGAGAAGCTAGTGTCCAGGATACGCTTAGATGGTCTTTCAATTTCATACCGAGCGAGATTTAAACTCGAATCCTATACCAATCCGACATTCGATTCGTTCAGAACTTTGGTCTCCTGAGTCTGTTGCTCTGTACATGTTCACGAAAAGAAAGCCAAGGACTTTTACCCATGACGATATTTCAAGCAATAGAGGTATGCTACTATCTCGACCACTTGACTAACTGTTCTTATAAGGATCATATTGTATGAGGACGACAAACCCTGACAAATAAAAAAACAGAAGAACCCAATCGTGCGACAAACGAAAAAAGGCCTTATTTACGGACGAAATTTTATTGGCAAATTCATAATTTTTTCGTTCGCAAAAAATGTTTAAATGTGTGATTCGAGTACTGCTGACTCCGCTCTTTACGTTCTCAGGAGATTGGAAAAAATATGCACTGAGCTTTGCCACGACCCACGAGTACTTCTATTAGCCGGTGAATTTTAAGCCTTACTTTACATACCAAGACCATTAGGAGAGATGTTAGAACAACTAATCAGAGCTTCCTATTGTCCGAGAACTCTCCTCGTGTGATCTTAAGTGTCCGTTAAACGAAAGAGCCTCCAAGAATAGCTACATCAGTGAGTCTGCCATAAAAACCAATCGGCTTCCTCTGTCCAAGGGATCCTATCACTCAATGGGTTTGTTTCCTGGTTCTTTAGAGAAGCATAAGAAACCACGACCATGATTCCTCGTAGATTTCTCTGAGAGGAAGTGATGGTGGAGAAATGAATAGATTAGAGAGACGTCGTGTGAGAACACGAATTTATGAGAGCTCATTTACCTCTAGTTAAGGAATATCCAGTTCCACAGTGGAGTGAGAAGCATCTTTCCAAGCAACACCCCATGAATATCTGCCATTGTAGGAACCCCTCATAAGAAAAACTGGACCTTCTTTGAAAGTTGGTCAGGCATTGAGCGTTTCCGTAACAGGTGAATCACATGAAGCCTTTCAGAGGTCGATTATTATTAACCCCAGGCTTACCATTGTAAGCCCAGCACAAACAGTCATAACTAACTAATCCAAGGGAAGAACCAAAGAGAGAACATCTGCTTGTACCAGAATTCGATTAAGAGAAAGAGCAGAAAGGGATCCTTCAACCAGGTAAGTAGTGTTGTGGAAGTCAAACCCACATAAATATAATTTAAATTTTAAAATAAAGTTTTAATAATTTTATTAAATTTTAAATTGCTGTGACATCATGATTTTTCTAGAACTCTACCGTCTTCCCATTTCCTTTCCTCCTAGAAATGCTCATTATACTCTAACCAGTTCCTGAAGCCTACAGTCAAATACGCTTGTGATTCCTGTCTTTCAGCCTCACTGCTTTAATGGAACGAAATTAAAAGGATGATTCACATAACCGGGCATCCTTGTCTTCTGATTCAGTCAACAAATCCAGAAGAGATGGGAAATTCTCCTTATTCGAAAAACCTCGTTCTTAATTTCAGCTCATTTACGGCTTCTTCTACTAGCTGGCTTTGAGCCAACTCCCCCACCTTCAAATAAAATAGGGAGACAATGCTAGTGATGACTACATCTGAAGGAAGCCCAATATCAATACACATTGCGAGTGACTCAACCCCCATCCTACACAAAAAATGGATTATCTCAGAGACAAACAAAAAAAACAGGTTTTCTTTGAATAAATTCAAGACATCGGGTGAGCCTTAGATCAGATAATTGAGCATCTTCTCTTTAGCTGTAATTTTAGATTTTATTAATACTGTCACACACGTGCACACACCAGGCAAATATCAAAGTTGGCGTTTGCTAATATGATCATTAAGAATAGAAATCTACTAACAAAACTATTCATGATAATTCCACCAAAAATTCACCCCCAAAATGCATCTGTGTGGGAATTATAAAGTTACCCGTCACCTCACGTCTACGCTTGGTTCATAGCAAAGATTTTCGTCAATTTATCTATATCTTACACTAGATTATACAGAGGGCTGACCTCGAGCATCCGAAGACACACTTACCGGGTTTCTAGTTTCAATTGATGAGGCGTGGGATCAAATTCAATTATTAAAAAATTTTAACTAAAAAGCCAAAAAACTAATAATTATTTAATATCTTAGATTCAGAAAGCCGTCTCTACTAAGAGGAGGTACTTGACCTGAACACCACCTCCATTTTCTCGTTAAATGAGTCGTTAACCGTAAGAGGCGATAGAAAGTTGAAATGAATTTGTTTCTAATCTCATGGATCCATATAAAAAGATGCTCCCACGTGGTAACTTATGTGTATTCAACTGTCATCCTACACGTGAAGCCCTCACAATAAATAATTCCTGACTAAGTTTTTTCAAATTTGGGGTTTTGAAATTCTTGGTGTATCCAAAGGTCCTCTGATTCAAAATTTCGGTATTACATTGTCTCCTAAGTCTGCCAAGAGAAACGAGGGATTTAATCTGTGAGTAAGGGATCTCCAGCCTTTCTTCCGGAGCAAATTGAGCACAGGTTAATTTACTATTGAAACAAATTCAAAAAGAAACAAAACAATGTCCCCACAAATCGTAAAGACAGTGAGTCATAATGTATGGAAGTGTGAGACCAGCGCATATAATGAACTGGGGTTAACAACCAATGCAACAACTAACCTAAAAACGTGCAAAGCAACGTGAATTTAAAAATAATAATTTTTATTTAAATTAACATGTAATTTAAATAATTTAGATATTATCAAATGCAAAAAAATGTGACTAACATTACTTTTCAACTAAAAAAATAATTTTAAAAATTCAATTACAGGGGGTTCCTTGCGTTTCAAAAAAACCAGGAAACTAATTGGGGGTAAAAGTTATCGGTCAACAGGAGACATCTGGAATCTTCGTCTCCATTTGTTAGACTGATTGGTTACCTTGCAGGATCAAGGAAGTGAGATCCTAGAACGACACGATGGTTCCTTTAGAACATTGAGCTCACGATCACAAGGGGTAACTCAAATCTTTGCTCAGTCTGCAGTTACAGCTTAATAGCCAGCCGATTACTGAAATGAAAAAATGACGTCATAAGACAATTTAGTGTCAGATATTAATAAGCTTCGGTTTCACGTGAACTATAGTACTAATAGTCCCTTATGTGCAGTTCTAGACCCTAACCTATTAAATGTCAGTTTCTTCCACGGTCTTTAATTGTTAGCTAATTATCGCATAGAGTCCAGGTTGTCCGCGGTTTTCAACTCTTTTTCAGGTTTTTCAAGTCAGTATTTAGGTCGACTGGCAGAGTTAACCTTTGACTCCGACAAAAGCAGCACTCTTGGCTAACATTCTATGGGTATAGGTGTGGTCATTCTCAAGAAATTTAGTAACAAAAAGTAACACCCACATAGAGGAGATTAAGACAATTCGCGCAATCCATACCTCTGTAAATCCCTCTAAAGAGAAACTGCGTGGAAACAAGAAAGCAAAAGGAACGCTCGAAGACGCCAATGTTTATTATTTCGTGATAAGGAATTCCATTAAAAATATTTTTGACTTTTCGTCCTTTTTTTTCTTGTGTGTGGAAATTCACTTTGTATTGATTAAATAATAAATTTTTACTATATTTTTTAATTAATTAAAATTACTTAATTTAACTAATTTATTATTAAATTTATTTTTATCTGCCGGTTGATTTGAATCTATCATCTTTGTGGGTTTTTGAAATTTTTTATTTTTTTACTTGTATTAATTTTTTTTTATAAAAACTGTGTTAATAAAATTAGGTTAAATGCTCGGTTGGTTCATCAGTAAGGTCACAGTGTAAGCATATGTGATTCACTTTAGAAATGGGATTGCTCCACTTTATGCTTCCTACTCATCCTTCAAGGCTCTGAGGTCCAGAAATGTGAGACAATATGTAAAATCATAGCTTTATTTGAAAGCCCGAATTGCTCATGTTCTGGATTGTCTTCTCCGTCTTTTTGGTCGTCGAAATTTTCGCGGATATTATTCTGGTTTGGCTGCCTTTCTACTACGAACTGAAAATTTTCATAATTTTGTGGCTTTTGTCCCCCATTACGAAGGGCTCTGTTCTTCTCTACAAATCCGTCCTTCATCGGTTCCTTTTGAAGAACGAGAAAGTTTGTCATTCCGTGATTTCAGCACATTGACGAATTCCTGGACGACCTGCAAACTCGAGGATATCAGTTACTCCTTGATTTTGGATTCTTTGCCTACCGAAACTTTTCCACTTCGTTTTGCCCGAAATTTTAAGGTTCAATTTTTCTTATTTCAGGAGAACGTCCAAAATTACTTCCAAAAGTTCCTCCCAGGTAACATCGAGACTTAATTGTAGCCGAAGACCCGAATTACTTACCGCCTACTATCCTCCCCAGAGTCTCTGTAGAGTAATTGTCCCATTTATCACTCAAGTGACACTATTGTGGAGGAAGGGACCAAAGAAGTCGGCAATTCTAAAGAACTTGTCGTCAGTTCTGCGGATTCCGCGTCCTCTGAAGCTGTCTACTTCAGTGAAGTTGACTGATTGGGTTTATCCTTTAAAGGGGGAGATTAGCGAGGTTGAGTCAAAGCCTCGTTCTAGAAAGGGACGGCCTCGGAAAGCGAAGAGATGACGTGTCAGATTGACATTTATTGTTTTTTTAATTATGCTGTTTTATGACGTCATAAGGTCATTTGAGGTGATGGATCTTGAGTGTCTTAAGCCACGTGCTATTTTTGGTGCTTGGTATTTGCTTGAATCTGTTTTTTTTGAGTCTGACTCAATGGTTTTCGAGATGTTTCCCCGATATGACGTCATGAGTTCTTATGATGTGATCTATATACCTTGGCTGGTTTGGAAGACCATCTTTAAAGGAATTCTAATTGAACCTCTTAATGCGGGACTGGCAGCGTATGACGATCCCCACTTTTGTGTGAAAATGTGTAGTTTACAGGATGTTACTGGTGTACGAGTTCTCTTGCATGGTAATCATGTGGACTAAAGAGACATTTTTGATGCAGAGCTTAGTGAAGTTCATTGGAAATTTGAAGACGCTATTTATATTGATTAGAACGATCACTCGCCTGTAGAGAAAAGAAATCTGCAGGATAATCCATTGAGACAACGACTGGGAGGTAGTATAGCAGATTAATTCGTTCCACACATCCTATGGCCACTTTACGTTCTTAATGATTTCTCTGTCGGGGCATTCGTGGATAAGTAAACTGAGGAGAGAAACCGATTTGTCTTGTGAGATCTTGCTACACTTGGATGATTTCTGATTAAAGAATGAGAGGTAACAACATTGCTTAGGCAGTCACTAAGCCATAATGGAACCTTTTGACTTTCATTGACATTTTGTGACTGAAATTTCATTAGACTTTACGGATTTCTACATGAACATGAGATGCTGCTGGCTATTTGAGCAAATCTCGCTAACTATCCTAAGGGAATGGCACGCAGTCAGGGGGCCGGTGTATGCCCTAGCTGACTGTTTCTTATTTTTATATAATTGTAAAGATTTCCCATTTGCTGTTTAGACGTCATTAATCCTTGGCCCACAAGCTGACAATCTAGTCCGTCGGATCGTTTCAATGATCCAAAGGGTCACCAAGGATCCACGTGAGGCTGGATGGCTTCGAGAGCTTATCTCGATAGGTATCGTCAGAGGAAATACCATGACTATTCAAGCTTCCTAAATTTTATTAAATTATAATCAAAATCAAATTTAGTAATTTAAAAAAATTAATGAATAAATAATATATTTTTGTAGGTAAATTTTAATATCGCATAAATCTCATATCAAAGTTAACTTTATCAGATTTTTTTAAGAAACAAAACTTTATCAGATTAATTCCAAAGTTCAATTCAAGGGCGTTGTAGCCACATGAATATAAGTGGCTTAATAGTAAATAAATATAGGAAAGAAAAACAATACGACCTTACCAAGACAGTTCATTTTAACCCCATAGCGGTCGAAACCGCGGGAATTCTAAAACCAAAATCCCTTTCTTACCCACATGCCATTTGTTGATAGCAAAAAGGAGGAGGGAAGCCGAGAATAAGCATGACTGATAGAGCACATCGTAGGATGGAATTTCTCCCTATGCAAGTAGCTAAGAAGTCCATTCAGAGAAAGGGTGGCTCACGAAGAGGAATTCTAAAGAAGGGCACTTCGATAGTATTCCTGTGCAGACACAACAGAAGGCACTTCAGGAATGCAGTTAGATCGCTGATGGAACACTCAAGGATAGTTCGGGAGCTATTGGAGGCTGAAATCACTTAAATAGTTGGCTTAACCTTTAAGAACATTCTCTCCCTTGGGAAGGAAAAACTATGGCAGAATTTAACTTAAATGTTGCATTTTCAAATTTTTATTTATTACATTTTTAAAACGAAACAAAAAATTTAGAGTCAAAGGACCATTCTCCGTGGCTATCTTCCCTGAGGATCGCAAGGGAATAAGATCCATAAGCATGTTGAGATTAGATTTCCGTTTTTAATTAAGAACTCCAGAGGTTTTCAAAGCAAGAGGCTTGGGAGGTCAGCATACTTCCACGCTGTTCCCAGCCTCCTCAAGCAGATTAGATTCTGGTTGCTGAAACGACTCGAGAGCGCTATTTACAATTGAACCCTCTGCCCATATAGTATCTC
This sequence comes from Dicyema japonicum, assembly GCA_011109175.1. Lineage (NCBI taxonomy): Eukaryota > Metazoa > Dicyemida > Rhombozoa > Dicyemidae > Dicyema > Dicyema japonicum. The sequence continues at coordinate 1,245,314 of RDEW01000010.1, read as the reverse complement.
CGGGTCCAGCTTCCTATACTCCAGTGTCAGGCTCTCTAGGGTCCGCTTTAAAACAGTGGACTGTAGATAGACTTGGAGCTTCTTATCTACCCTTAACTGTTTTAGAAAACCCTTATGATACTTTGTTGAAATTTCTTCCCACGTCATTACTATCGGAATAACGAAGACCTTGAAACCAAGCATCTACCTCATCTCGTTTGCAAGCAAGTAATACTTCCTTTTTTCTTCACCTCCAGTCTGTAAACGGTCTTGGACGCAATCCCAACTTTTATGATAAAGACTTGGCCAACTTAAATTTTTTTATTAATAAAAAATTAAATATTGTATTTTTAATCAGAAAAATAAAATAAATTGATTTTGATGGTTGAAAGTGACTACCCTTATCTAGGCTATATCCGCGTGGCGCCAGTTTACTTTAACTTCTTTCTCGGTGTATCCGGGTTAATAAATAAATAAGAAAGAACCAAAACTAACTAATCACGCGACCCAGACAAGGTAAAGCAAATCTTTAGGGGAAGTATAATCAAGGTTTGAACGGGTCACCATGGGATTGTCTCCTGGTGAAGTGAGTAAACAGTTCTTTTTCGAGGTGCATTTAGTGGTCAACAGAGCTTACAGAATTAGTAAACCACGTAACGCCATGTTATTATTATTATAAGCAACATTCGTAAAATCATAAGAGTTATAATTTCACTCGTGCAGCATTCAAAACAATCCTCCGAACCTCCTCGATCGTAAGAAAGTTTCCTCAACTCGTCTAGGTCGTCCCCACTTCTTAGAAGTTTGTTCACGACCTTTAGATCTCCGTCAAGTGTTTCATGTAGTGTAATACGCTGGCGTCCACGAAAGCACGGTCCCTGTCTCATAAAGTAGTCCTCCATTGCTATGTTTGCTGGAGCGCCCAAGTCCATAAGCAAGATATGCCCAATAGCCTCCAGCGCATATCAGCAATTTCGAGACTCAGTGGACCCGTGCAACATCTCTTGTACAGCGATTCCTTTTTTTTTGCTGGCAGTTCAGTCCTAGTAGGGATCTAAGTTGTCTTCGATGGAAAGAGTTTAGTCCAAGTTGTTCGGTTTTGGACGTTCCCCAGGTCGATGAATTGTACATTAGGATCGGCTTGACAAAGGCTTCATACAGTCTCAAACGAAGTGATGTGCAGGATCGTCGTTTACCAATCCACTCTTTCTCCAACTTGTTCATCGTTACCCTTTTGGTTGTGATGGTGACGTGCATCTCTTGCACCTATGTCTGGAAAGGATTCAAAGGATTCGTGACGCCACGTTGAAAAATTTAAACAGGTTTTATAATAAAAAAATAATTTAAAAAATTAACTTAAAAATATTAGAAAATAAATTGCTAGGCGACTAACAATGAAGCGGGAATGTACAATGACTACCTAACAATTAGTGCTGGCTAACAGACAGACGACCGGGACAGCGACGAGGCTATCAACGGCAGCAGTACATGGCACGGTTATGACTTTAGAGAAACGAGCAATCACAGAGGCCAGTCGGATTATGTAATCAGTAAACTTAATTAAGCTATCAACTCTGCAGTTCGAATACAAGATCGTCCTACGACACAGCAGGGACTTGGGGGTCTACGATTAGACACAGGTCACGTGCTCATAACATTGTAGCCTCCAAAAGAAATGTCCAAGACAAGACGTATTACATTGGAATATTAAGGTTTGAGCTTAGGAAATGCCAAGAAACAAAGTCAACGAAATCTTCACTGAAATAAACCGCTTGGAAGAAAAAGTGGAGACGGAACAGACGGAGCACGAAATGCAGACAGTCTACGACCAAAAGTACCTTTCTGACTCACCAGATTCAACCAACTCACAGCCGAGAATGCAAAGTTGAAGGACCAACTAAGTCAGTACAACACGGTAAATAAAAACAAGCAGAATAATATTTTTCCCTCAAAATTGCTAATTTTAACAGTTGCTTGACAAAATCAACTCGGGGGAGACTGTTGGAGACATCGAAAGGGAAGTGAACGAGGTATTCCTTGTAAAGTAATTTGGGCCGCCTATGAAAATCATCAGTTATCAGCTCGGTTGGACATATTGATTGATTCGAGAAACGAGTGAGGTTAGATGACGTAATCGTAGTTCTGAAAAACGCCTAGCACAGTTGGAATCCCAGCTCTCTGAGGAGAATTTGGAAAACCTGGTCGCTGAAATGGTTTAATGAGGAACTCAAAATAGGACGAATCGACGGCAGCTGAGTATCGGAGTCTTTACAGTCAGAAGAGTGACTGTGAAGCCGACCTGGAGAATTTATATCAGAATTCAGTCACTGAAAACGAAAAAGGAACAAATCCTTAAAGTTTTTGTTATCGAAATTTTAGCTCATTTCGGGGGATCCTGCAAAATCGGCGGTCGGTATTTATATTTCTCAAAAAAGCTAAATATTTGGAGGAAATTTCCGCCTTAACCGCCAAAAGGGATGAACTGAGGCAAGAGATATCACTCAAGACTAACCCCGACAAAAAACGTGAGGATTTACTCGTTCAGGTCCGCAACGACAACCAGGAGATTGCAGTCATCGAAAGACAGTAGCTGTCCCTGTAAGTCCAGAATTGAAGTCTGTAAGTCTAATATCTCCCAACTGGAAGAAGAATTGAAAGCGATCGATTTAGACTCGAATTCAAATATCGAAGAATTGGAAAGTAGATTACAGGAGAGTCAGAAGAGGCACGTGGAAATTGAGGGTTTGTTCAAGCCACCGTAGGATTACTTTTAGAACTCCTACTGAATTATCCAAATTTGATGAATTCGAAATTGGTACCCTTCGGCTTCATCTTTTAGAATGCAATCAAAAACGTCGAGCGAGAGATTTCAGCCTTAAATCGACAAATAAAACAGGTCCATGTGGTTGAAATTTTAGGAGCGGGAAAAACTGGACAATTTGCCTTCCGAAGAGGAGGTGGAAAGGATAAGACGAGATTTGCAAGGAAGCCGATCTGAAATTTCGTTGCCAAAGTTAATTTCAGGTTTGACGGCTTATTAAGGTTGCAGAAAACGAGTCCCTGAAGGCTGAATTAGAAAAACTCAGTGAGCTTCAAGAAACGATGTTAGCTGAGGAAATACAGTTGAAATCTGAATGCCAAGAAATGGAGGCTAAAATACCCGAAATCTCCCAATTTGACAAGCTAAAGCACGTGTTTGAAGAACGGAGACGGGTGTTTGGTGTATTTTACTTAGAATGTGGAAATTGGTATCCAGCAATTTAACGCATCAGAATTGCGGTCTTCACTAAAGAAGCTCAAAGAATGGAAGGAATCGATCGAGAAGAAGCTAAACGGGAATCCCGATTACAAATATGTATGATTGAATTGACAGTTAAGATTGATTCGCTGAAAAACAAGCTTGATTGTCTGGGAGACTCAAATAATACCTATAAAGAAGGTTTATTTGGTGGAGTACCATTATAGCTATCGCACAAAAGTATAAGGAGGGAGGACTAGGACCGATCAAAAATAATCTGTTGAGGGTGACGAATCAATACAACAACCTACTCATTGAGCGTTATGAATCGATTTGACTATAAACTTAATTAAAATTTAAATTTATTAACCAAATCAAAAAAAATTTAAATTTATTTAACTAAATTAATTTAAGTGACGTTTATAAACATATTTATTTGAGGAATGAACAAAACTATTATTGTCAGGTTGCGACTCTTAATCAACCTCTTCTTGGATCCCTTTTTTGCCTTTTTGCTATCAACGATCCGCAAGACTGTTGGATCAGGATCCCAGAGGTTTTGGCTGTGACAGTTTTGAAGATGAACTGTCCTTCAAGGGTTTAGTATTTTTAAGAGTTTCCGCCTTTGCTGAGACTGATCCTTTCTCAGTAGCTGTCAGTTTTTAATGGAGGAAACCTTCGATACAGGTGTCGTTTAAGGGCAGATATTTCCCGGACTTCCATTGACAAAGATTCGTCCCATTATGTTCGTTTAGTCATCTTCTATAAATAGCCTCAGTGATGCGCAGGAAAGAGCCCTGAGCCACTCGCATTTGTGGATGCGGAGGCAATATATTCTAACTGCTTATTCCCGCCATCATAATTGACGTTACCTCTCACGATAGCTATCGGGTTACATTGACCTTATGGCTTCTGAGTGTGGCCAGAAGCCTGAGGTTTTTTTAGGAAAGGCACAGACTCTCTACTATCGTTCTGTTTCCTCGACAGCTCTATATTGACCATACGGACATTGAATCCTAACATTAGTCCATCTGATGTTTCCTTATTTCAAAAAATTCATGTATCCAATGTCTTCTGAGTCCAAGAGAAGTACGAGATGATACTTCAACCTTGAAGAAATCATGGAAAAGTGTACCAGTGATACGTCGGTGGCTTAATCACCTGAATCGTTATAGTGACGCCATTAACGGTTACGAAGAGTCGTCTCAGAATCTGTCGTCTTTCTTGGAGGACAATTCATCCTCGAACCAGTGGTAGTCAAAACAACAGAATCAGCTCACTGACCCTGCTAAACAAGATCGGCTCGCTCATTGCGAAGAAGAAAAACGATAGGAAAGAAAGGAGCTGTCTCATTGAGCGCATTTCCTTGCAAATCGTCAGGGGAAGTGCGTTTTCAATTATGAGAGCAGCCAACATTGTTAACTGTTAATAGCAATGTCCGCGGAACCAGAAAAGTTAATTAATTTTAGATTCCACTTTTGCCATGCATCTCAGGATACCCACTGTAAGTCGTTTCCATCCTCCCCTGTTCCTCGCAACCGCCCTAGATCATCCAGATCCTCTCCCGATTTCAGCTTCCTATGACCGCATAAAACAACCTGGAAAATGAAAGAAACAATAGCCAGGAAACCTCCTCGTACAATTATTTCTTCATATCTGAAAAATGGAAAGACCAAATGTGGTCAAGTGTGACGGGGATCATCGAACAATCTTGACTGCTGATCAGAAAAATTTAATACGGCAGTGGGTTGATGAAGATGCATCAATGACCTTGGGGGCGTTGAAAATAAAACTGTGCAAGGAGATGGAGATATCCGTATTATTTGACGTTGGGGATCGGCGAATAGTCTTTATTGATGATTTACAGCTGAAACATCTCATCTCATGAATTGATTACTCATGAAGACTGTGGAGGATACTTCAGAAAAATGAAAGAGAGCAATTAATGGTGAAATTATCAGTGAATAAATAAATTTTTTGTGTTTAAAATTTTGTGCTGTTCCATCATAGGTTTTGAACTAGTATTGATAGGAAAACCTTATAATTGATCATAAATTATTTCAATCTCACTTTCTGGCATTTTCTCTCTTATTTTACCCAAAACTGGAAGTAAAGACAAGCAAGGGTCCATTTTCCTGAAGTGGCATGTGTTGTTTGCTTCAGGACAGGAACTTGTTTTTTGATACCAATGATTCAGTTTGTAGTCATTGCAAGAAGGCTAGGAAATCAGTGGATCATTTGGCTACACGTTGTAGAAGAAATGCCTTAATAGTGACTATATGAGGAGGCATAACGAAGTTGCTAGATGAATTCATCTGCATATATGTGGAATGTATGGAATCAAGAAATCGAAATGTCTATAAACACACTCACTTCGATCAATTATCACAACCCAAAGGTAGGATATCCGAGTGGACTCTTGTCATAACTGAAGTGCAGCCAAATAAAGCAGACATTTTCGTGTATGTTAGAAACAGAAATCACCATAACACAAAAGAAATATACGAAATCGAAAAACAAAAAAATTTATAAATGTTTATAATCGTCGACATTTTCTTTTCTTTAATGCAGAATCAAAATATCAAAATATAGCACTAAAAAACTTAAACAACTTTATTCAAAAACCGGATTAGGAGTTAGGACAAGGTTTTTTAATTAGTCCGCCTATGCGGCCTCGACACTTCCAACGTTGACAGCTTTGATCGGCGGCCCTCTTCTCATCCACTTGCAAGTGATCACGTTCCTTCCAATGTAGAAGCCCCCACGTACTAGTGCTCTGTTTTGTTATTGATTGACACCTTCGCCATTGGCAAAGTCTGTGTTCCTCTGGACATTCGAGTAACCCTCGTGGTTGAGGGAGCCATCTCCTGTAGGTAGTCAGGAGGTCGTCATCCATAACCCAGAAGGGTACGTTCTTTATGACAATCTCAGACGGTTTTGTGGTTAGCGTTCTGAACCGGTGGTTGTCCGGTCCAAAGGGACAAGCATCGTTCATGGCCTCAACAAAGGCCATCTTGTCAGAGTTGCTGTAAAATTCAAGCCGGAAAGAGCCAGGTCCTCTGTGGCAGAATCAACTATGACCTCACAGACCCAACCATCAAAGGCCCCCTAGGATATCAAAACCATCAGCATACACGTGATTTTACGTATCTACGCCAGAATCCACCGAATTTGGCAGTCTCTGCTCGTCCGGGTTTAATTTATCCTAAGAGTTCCCCCACTGGTGACTCAACTCCTATGAAATCAACAACAATAGACTTCAATAATAAACGAGGCAGATTTGCATGCATAAAAAAAGAAACTCTCAGGACCCACTTACCCCCAGGAATGCACGACAGAGTCTCCATGTTCGTGAGAGGGAACCGGCAATCGAATGCATGCAGACTTCCACATACTGTTTCGTGTCTAAAACCACCCCTCGAGACTTCTGATGACATTTGGTACTACAACTATCTATCAATTCGCACATATTGGTATAGAAACGTGGGAGATCTCACTGGAGCGGCAGTCTCGTTGACACGTGTATTCTTCGATTTACTCTAAAGCATCAGTCTCGATTATTACCTGAATATCCAATCAGGAGACCACTGAAACATTCTCCGCACACGAGTAATTCTACCGTGCAAAACAAGCCAACCCGAGAAAGCACGAGGTGAGTTACTGTAGAATTCATGTATTCAGAGAACATCTCAGTAAATGAGAGTACGGCTTTTGTAAGATCTCGATTTGGGGTTGAAATGTAGCAGACAACTCCACTGAGAATTCCGTCGTGGGTTCATCCACGGTGAACCCAGGAGAGCTGCTTGATGGAAGCATTGATGTATAAATCCCATTATTCTACATTTTGAACTCTTGAAATAAGTGATTGATGTCCACCCTACTCCTACTTCCAGGTTCTCCGGTATCCTAACTAAAGATTTGTTAAAAATACACTAAATTTATTAAATGGACAGATTCGGCGGAAGCGTAATCTTCAAAGTGGATTTGGTCAGGGAGAAGGTTGGAAGATCCCTTTCAACTATTGTGTTTGCTAGAAGGACTCGGACGGGTGAGATCTGTTCGAAGAGAATAGACCTTCGCTGAAAACTCCATCTTTGGATTCGACCCAAATCAAATGTCATTTGAATAAAAATGTAAATGTGAAAAATATAAGCTTTGTTAAATGATGAGTAATAATTTAACTTTCACTAAGTTTTAACGATTCACATTCTAGTTGATACAATCTCCCATCCATAAAGCAGTTTATGCATAATAATCACGTGACATTCAATTTATTACTTAAAACCATGAATAACCACAATTTGTTGAAAAAAAGACACATCCATTAATCTCTGCTTCTCTCAGTGGCCTACTTATCAGTGACCTAAAAAATACTGAACCAGACAATAAAGCGATTCAAGAGTCATACAAACAGTATCATTAATATCCAACTCCTTAAAAACAGTCCTTATATCCGAATTTTTTGTCTTTCACACAAAGCAGTAATATCGCCCACTCACATGCTAACATGAACTTGCCACTCGGGAATATCATGCTTAGGCTTTGTCTCATCTCCAAAGTACTCCTCTTTCAAATCATCCATATTATATGTTGGGGAACTCTCTGGGTACATTAAACCCGGACGAGCAGAGACTGGAGTTGAGTCACCAGTGGGGGAACTCTCAGGATAAATTGAACACGGACGAGCAGAGACTGGCAAATGCTGTGAATTACTGGAGTAGATACGTCAAATCACGTGTATACTGATATCCTAGTGGGTCAAAGCCTTCGATAAGTGGGTCTGTGAGGTCGTAAAAATGAAACAAAATGTCTGAGTGAGGTAGTACATTGGCTGCTCTAAGAACATGATGTATTATGTTGAATAAAAATCCAACAAAAAGTTTTAGTGAACTAGTCAACTGGCTGCACGGAGAACATAAGAGGTTTGCAACTTTTAAGAAAAATCAATTTCTCGATGAAATGTGCTAATTACCCGGCATAAAAGCTTCATCGGAATAGTTAGAGCAGGGATGTCAAAGATACGGCCCGCGGTCTCAAATGGCCCGCGCCATAAGTTTAAAAGTGTGAGACAACATTTACTACTAAATACTGGGATGTAGCTTATAACCCCGCATATGGGGTCAGGTAATCAATAGGAACAGTATCTACCGGGTCTTTGCTGCTATCAGGTATGATTGCCCATGCCTATAACGGTTAGGTCATAATGTCACCGGATTTTCATTTTCGTGAGGGGGGAAGCTTAATCAGTCTATTAGCCAGGTGAATGACCGTTTTATAGTTTTTTAAATTATAAGTAGGGTCCATGACTTGTATCAATCTAATTATTTGATGAGACTGCTGGAGAGTGCAGTTGACGAAATAGAGAGCTATCTCACATTATCGTTTATTATCAGAAAGTGATTCATTGGATAGTCTCTCACGATGCAACTCAATTGAGAGTCCAAGAATGTACTCACAAATGTCAATCAATCCCTTCAACTAAAATAAAGAGTAAATCAACTTCAACTGATAAATTCTTTGATATTCCTAAGAGGAGTAACAAACCAGTGTTGAAAAGAAATAGTTCTGAAGATTTCCAAAGCTTCCTCAAAATTTCACTCGGAAGTCAGAAATTTTTAAGATCTTCCAAACTATTCGCAGGCTTACCACCCATCTCAACGTTTATAGCGTTTAAATGGCCGTATTTATGTATTAATTAACAAAATTTTTAGATTAAAGAATGCTGAATAATTATGCCAAATACAAAAATTTGGAAATGATGGTTATCTGGAGAATTGAGGATTTGGTCACCGTAAAATACGATTTGCTAATGAATGTAGTTTTTTATTTTCTAGATTCTTCGTTGTCTCCATTTTTGTCTGCTTTATCGTTATTCTGTTACTATTTCAGTCATCGGTTGTCTGGGAGTAGGTTGGTAGAACTTGTTAACTTCTAGGCGCAGGGTATTTGATCCAACAGTATGTTTACCACAAAGGCATTGGAACTGATCCTTGGCCGGTCCCATTCACCCCAAATTTGGATTCTTATGACAAATATTACAACTAAACGACTTTTGAAACTTCTACCAAATTTAACCAAAATCGTTACTGGAATGTTGAGTTGACAAATTTATTGGCAAATTTCAGTTGTTTTGACGTGTAGTCGAGACAAGTTCTGAAGAATGTGACCAGAGCAATAGTGAAGGATCCAAAGGCCACGGACCCAAGGTGATACCTAATTGTAAAAATTTGCAGTGAAAACCGCAAAACGATGAAGAAAGACTTAACGACGGAAACATTGAAATATCCTCAGACTTATTTAAACCCAATAATATTGACTAAACGAGCCACTAATCACGCACGTGAAAAGTCATCAATGAACTGACTCATCCAGAACCACGTGATCGATATGTAGACAGAGTAATACGGTCGACATCTAAACTACAAATTCAAGTATACGTAAATGCCACTTTTTTGAGAAACCGATGAATGACGTTGATCGCCACATTTAGATGCATTACCAGTTCGCGCTCATTCTTGCTTGTTCGGAGACTCGCCTTCCACTGGTTTGGAGATACCTAAGGTTCACGTGGAATGCTACGCAGCAGTGGCGAAGCAAAATAAGGTAACTATAGCTATTCCCACCATAGGAATTAATGCCCACAAAATACCCCAAAATGTAACGGAGTGCCCTAATTTTAAGAAGTCTATCCAATACTTGGAACTCTTCTTTATGAGCTGAGCCCGAATTCTGATTGATTTGTAGCAACCAAAAATTATGAGGACAAAAATCAGGTCAATCAGTCCCAATACAATGGCAGAAATAAGACTTATGTTGTAATATTTGTCATAAGATTCCAAATTTGAGGTGAATGGGACCGGCCAAGGATCAGTTCAAAGCCTTTGAGGTAAACATACTGTTGGATCAAAAACCCTGCGCTTAGAAGTTAACAAGCCCCACCAACCTACACCCAGACAACCGATGACTGAAATAGTAACAGATTAACGATAAAGCAGACAAAAATAGAGACAACGAAAAATCTAGAAAATAAAAAAACTACATACATTAGCAAATCGTATTTTACGGTGACCAAATCCTCAATTCTCGAGATAACCATCATTTCCAAATTTTTGTATTTGGCATAAATAGTCAGTATTCTTTAATCTTTAAAAATTTTGTTAATTAATGCAGAAATTCATAGTTTATGACTCATAAATACTTTTATAAATTTAAAAAAATAAATAAATATTTATTAATTTTTTATATAAATTTAAATAAATTCTGAATAACATCGAAACTAATCATTTAATACAGGAATGTCAAAGATACGGCCCACTTCATGGTCTCATATGGCCCGCGACATAAGTTTAAAAGTATTTTTTTATTTTTATATCAAATAAAAAAAGGACAAAACATCAGTTAGCTGCCGCCCTCACTGCGTGGCTGTTCCCTCTCAGAATTGCGAGCGAAATTAGCTCAAACAGCCAGCGGCGTTCGCGGAGATCTCCAGTGCATGAGGATTATTTTATTTTTTTACGATAATTGACAGTGATGGATCACTCTCTGCGCTCTCGACATAATATAATTATTATCACCTAAGATTGATTTCTATCAGTAAAAATAATGATTTTATATAAAAATGCACAAATTATTTCAAAACTTAAGTATTGATTAATTTTCAATTAACATGACAGATGTTGGCACCTGTCATCACGCTCAGCGCTCAATCACTCTCACGACATATAATTGTTTTTCTGGTCTTGTGAAATTGTCTTTTTCAACAAAACGTAAAGTTGATACCAAATGCAGATCTTTCAAAAAAGTGGCAGCTTCAATATATATTCATGTTTACAAAGAACAAACCATTACCAGAATTGGAATCTCTTGATTGGTTGCTATATTTAGCTTTTTTGGTGGATATTTCAGAACACCTGAACACACTTAACAAAAGTTTGCAAGGCCGAAATAAAGTTTTTACACATTATTTCGAATACAAACAAGCTTTCACTATGAAACTAATGTTATGGGAGACGCAATTGACAGTGGGAAACCCTGAGAATTTTTCTTGTTTAAAAAGTGTAATTTCCACCACATCTAATGTGACATAAATCGGTATAAAGAGAAAATTACAGGATTGCTACGACACGTTTTGAAATTTTCCGTGAATTTGAAAATGAATTTACTGTTTTTCGATGCCATTTACTGCAAATATTGCTCATCTTCCAGCCAGCCTACAACTGGAAATTATTGATTTGAAATATGACTCAGATCTGAAAAATAAATTCACCATGGTGGGCTTAGGCAGCTTTTATAAATATCTCTTGCCAGAGTATCCCAACTTAACAGCCCTAGCTGCGATGATTTTGCCCATGTTTGGGAGTACATATCAATGTGAACAACTGATCTCTTTAATGAACATAAACAAAACAAGATTTCGTTTAAGGCTCACACACTCATCTAAATGAAATTCTAAGATTGACGGTAACTCGGATTTAACACGAGATATGACGCTATTATGAAGAAAAAAAGATGTCAAGTTTCAGGAACATATTTTAATTTAAAAAATAATAAATATGTTGTTAAATGTTTTTAAATTATAAAAAAATTTCAAAATATTATAAAAATCATGGTATGAATCAAATATCCTGTTAAATCACAAATTAATAGTCCCGCCGGTGGAGCGGAGTGCTACAAGGAAACTTATGCAGAGCAAGTCAGAAGTTTCCGAGACGGTATCTCAGAAGCGGTCAAGCAAACACAAGAGATGATGAGGACCAATATATTACATACTCAGGATGGGTGGTGGAGCGGAGTGCTACATGGAAACTTAAGCAGAACAAGGCAGTAGTCTCCGAGACGGTGTCTCGGGAGCTAAATGAAATTATTGCACGTCTGAACAACTGTATTGGCCGACGAATCGGAATTTGTGTCCGTCGATATACAATGTGGAGGGACATGGATAAGCGTGGGAGGGCTACTCTAAGGACATGACTCGATCTCTGCGAAAATTGTTCAATTTTTCGAAACAAACCCTATGTCGATCTTGGTAGGAGACCTGAATGCTAAGAATACGAGCTACGGATGTTGCAAAAACAACGGGGACGGGCGACTCCTAGCAGATCTGGTTAGCGAAATTGGAGTTGAAGTCTTGACGTCTGAGGAACCTAACCATTTCTCACACTATGGCGGTGACATGCTTGGATTGGCTCTAGTGTCTCCACAACTCCTGGATCATGTAGACAGACCAAAATTACTTTGGGACATAGGGAGTGATCATATCCCTCAGGAAGTAACTATAAACCTGGAGTCGAACATTGCTGAAGGTATTTTCTTATTCTTTGATACCTCGTCGATAGACTGGGGACATTATCGCCATTATTTGTCGAAGACCGTACTAATAAGACTCATTTTTTTCTACACCTGGACGTTTTTAACTGGGAACTATCCAATACTATGCTGATGTATCTATGACTATATGGAAAGAAGGTCTACTCCAAGAGCTTTCTGAAGAACAAACAGTCTTGCCCACCTTCATTACGGAATCTTATTCGCGAGAGGAATACTCTGAAGGCGAAGCACAGACGATGTGTTGATTTGTGACAGGACAACTCTGAAAAGTAGAATTGATGTGATTCAAAAAATATCACAAAAACTTGGAAAGTAAACGCCGAAAATAAATTGAAGAATGCAGCCTCGAAAGTTAACTGGAAGAACCCTTGTTTCTGGAAAATGTACAGAAGGCTAACTGATGGAAATTTAAAGGCAAAAAATATTGTGCTTGCCGATCAAGAGGGAAGGACAATTCCCTTGGAAAGAGTACCTTCAGTATTAGAAAACAAGTGGAAAATATACAGGGAGTTGACCCTGTTAGTATTATACCTAAGAAATTTTCAGAGGAGATATCTAATTCTATGGATCACTCTATGGGCGAAGTCTGGTAGAGGAAATCACTCTGGCAGAAGTCAGAACTGCTATACGCGAGTGCAAAAAAAGGCTCCTGGATTCGACAGCATTCCGATGATTATGTTTAAAGAAGGGTCCGATGAACTACTATTTGTTCTACAAAAGATGTATAACTCGAGTTTTAAGCTCGGACATGTTCCTCCGTTATGGAAGCGTTCTATTGTGAAGATGATCCACAAACCTGGAAAGTCGAGGAAGGATCCTCTTAGTTATAGGCCAATAAGCTTATATGTTCTACATCAAAGATTATGGAACGGATTGTATTCAAGAGATTGAATCGGTATATAGAAGAGAGTAACTTTCTACGACCTTTCCAATGAGGTTTCCGTCCGGGAAGATCGTGCGGAAATTGTATTTACTCACTAAACTACGAAATTACAAATGCATTTTAGAAGAAAAGCCAGTTGAGCCTTGTTTGCCTTGACATCTCAAAGGCATCGACAGTGTATGGCACAAAGCCTTATTTTGTCAACTTGTACGATCAAAGATATCTAAACAAATGTTCCTATGGTTGAAAGACTATTTGACTGGGAGGATATCTCACGTGGTAGTCGGTGGAAGATATTCTGATGGTATATCGCTTAAAAGGGGAGTGCCATCTCCCCCTGTTATTCAACGTATTTATGGAAGATTTTCCGTCACCGCAAGACGTCAGGACCAAGTTGATGATATACGCGGACGACATCTTAATCCTGGATTCGTCTCTGAAGGCATACCTCTCAGAGCGGCGACTAGGAGCTTTTATCGACAAAGTCCAGGGTTGGTGCGATCGGAGAGGCACGAAACTCTCCACGGAAAAATCCAGTTACTTGAGGATAAGCAGGCCGGGTAGGCATCAGGAAGAGTCCTACACTCTTCGTACACCGAGAGTTTCATCCCTGAAATACCTGGGGATTGCAGTAGATGGGAGAAAATCATACCTGAAGGACATCGAAGAGCGAAGGAAGAAGGCTGTGCAAGCATTGTTCTGCACTAGAAGACTAAGGTTGGATGTTGATACCATGCTCTTTGTCTTTCGGAATGTGACTCTTCCCAGACTTATTTACGACGACCCTCGAGAGTGAAGATTCTCGCCCGACTAGAGAAAACAAGGCGAGCGGCGATCAAACTATCCCTTGGGAAGAAATTGAACGAAGGCCTGACTGAGGAAGAAAACAGTAAGGGTAGATATTCAAATCAAAATGTGTAACTAGGTAGACAAGTAAATGGATGGATTTTAAGGAAAAGGGGTACCCGGATGAACAGTCCAGGCCAACCGGCGGACTGATAGATACCTATTCCATAACCTGCTGTTTTAATTTATTTTCATTTTCAAATATCTTGTTAAATCAAAAATTAATAGTCCGGCCCGCGAAAAAAATGTGTTTGAAGATATTCTTAGTTTAAAATATTAAAATGAGTTAATTTTCGGCATTTATGGAGTCAATGGATCCCCGAGTCCGTAATACTTCAAGTGTCAAAATCAACAAAAATTTCATGATTAAAAGTCAGGTCAGAATCCACATTGCTGTTTTCATCTAGAAAAGCAAGACGTTGATGTAGAGAGCCAACTACGATGGATGCAAATATAACAGTTATAACAAAAATGACTCGTCCGTGAGAAAAAAACATAATCAGAAATTTCACCACGATTTTCTTCAAAAATTGCAATCTGCAAGCTAAACTATTTTAAATCAACTCTAACCCTAACCCAAGTAATGTTAGTAATCAAAAAAGTAATCCAATTTAAAAAAAAACACATCTTAAAAAATTTCAAAGGTCAACATTTTTTAGCTCGACTAATATGAACTCGTCCTCTTCGTCCTGGTCAACAATAGTTAACTTCCAAAATTTCCCTTGGATGAACTCGTGGAAGAAACTCATCTTTTAATTGATTAATTAAATCTATTGAGAAAAAACCGCTCTGCTTGTCCATGTATCCAAGGAGCTCGTTGACGTCCTGTAACATGCGAAATGGCAAATTTATCGCATAACTCTTGCATGTGCTATGTTTGAATTCCTTGCCATCATCCGTATGTAGGATAGTAGGCGGTCCAATAAGAAAAAAAATTCTTTAGCATTCAGGATATCTCACTTCCAGATTTGGTGAAGGCATTTTCAACAACAGCAAACTAAGAAAAAAAAGTCTATAAGAACCATGGTTTTCATTTTGAGAAGAATATCGAAGTAAATCAACAAGATCTACAATGTACCGATCTCTTGGAGCATAAGCAATGATTGCCGAATTTCAGGTTTAGTTGCAAGCAATCGTTTTGACTAAAATTACTATATTTGATACCTGACAATGAACACATTTAGAGACCACAGTACTAACTAGCACAGTAGATCCTAATTTTTTCCAAGGTATCACGTGTTAGATTAGATACATGTTTTATAATTAATATTTTAAATAAAAATATGTACTAAATGTAATTTTAATATTATTAATAATTTTTTATAATGAAAGTTTTACTAAGAAACATTTTTTATCTCCCCGTGGTGCTACGATGCTAGTTTGTTTGATGTTTTCTGTTTGTTTTGACTGTTTTTTTTCTTCCCCTTCCTATAGAGTGGCGTCGTGTGATCCACCTTTCTAAGGTGGCACCTATTTCCAGACTGGCATGAAAAAGGTTCATTTGATCCCACTCCACTTTAAGGATTTCCACGGGGGTGTCCTGATCCTGTAGAAATCCGATTCATTGGGGGATTCACGAACAAAAATCATTGGGTAGGACCGAGTACTTTGGCAGTTTCACCCTCTCAACGACTTCGTTCAAGACCTCTGAGAAATCTGCAGTAATTAGATGACCTCAAAACGAATTATAAACCAAAAACATTGAAAAGATACATCAATGGCAAGGCATTAGACTGTTGCTCGAGAACAGATAAAGACATTGTCCGATGCTTTGGTAGATTGACTAAGGTAAAACGTACAAATAAAGTTGGAGAGAATAATAAATCTCAGTAAATTCCCTGGTAATTATTTCCAAAGACCAAGAGAAACCAAACTAACTATCTCCTCGACCCTGACTCGTTCCAGCATTTCAGAACTTGTCACCAGGTAACGACGTTGTCCTCGGGGAAGAATTGTTGGACCCTCTTGATGCCGGCCAGGCATTGGGCGCCTCCTCTGTAAGGTGGATCCAGTGACGCCATCGGAAGGAAGGAGAATAATTTTGACAAACTATCCATGTAGCACCACAAGGCGCCACGCGAATTATTGACTGTTTACTGCTTTAAATGACAGTTTTTAGGTAATATTTTAAATGACAGTTTTTATTAGAAAATTCACATGACCTAGTTTTTATATATTAGTCAAATAATTATTTTTTAATAATCATAATTTTTTTAAATATGAAAAAAATGAGCAAATGGTCATTTAGCGGCCCCCGACTGTGTTGCCATTCCCTTTCAGGATAGCGAGCGAGATTCGCTTAAATAACCAGCAACAAACACGGGGGTCTCCTGATCGTGTAGAAATACGATTCATTGAGGGATTCACGAACAAAAAATTATTGGGTAGAACCGTGTACTTTGCCAGTTTCAACCTCTCAGCCCTCTCAGCGGCAGAACAGCTCCAGAGGCACTCTGAAGTAGGTTGCAAGGGTAAAAAGTGCCAGTGCAGCTGACGTCCCAGAAAAGAGGTTTCCCGGCTTCAAAAAAGAAGATTGTCATCCCATCTGGTCGTTTTTGTCACGCCCGCAAAGACCGACTGGTTCGAGCATGGAGGAATGTTCGGCGGCGTCCAAAGCTCGCCTAACGACTTCGTTCAAGGCCATGTGTCTAAGAAATCTGCCAGCACAAATTTCACTAATCGAGTTTACAGTCACCTAAATATAATTTTAAATATAATTCAGCTGATTAAGAAAAAAAACTTAATGTATCTCAAGTAGACTCATATCGACTAACTAGAACTCTCCCAACCCATATATTAGCATGAAGGAACGAAACGGTTAGTAGTTGTTAGATTTAGCTTTTACGATATATTTGTGCTTCCCGTTATGAGCTTTGATTGATTTTCTATTTGGCAGATTCGACACTGAACAGTCGCATTGACCGTCTAAGATTAGTTAAAGTAAACCTTTCCCAGTGAACTTGTAATTCCATCATTTCTTAGAAATTGAATTTTGAAATTCCTCAGTACAAGAATACAGTGATCATTCTTCAATATTAATTTACAGCAATGACAATATTCGCCTACTTGATGAGTCAATTTAAGCATTTTATGAAGCAATACAGCTAAATTAAACCTAAATACTTACCAGTATCATTTTTGAGTATAATGTGACTTATTTTGACTACATTATGTTCAACCTCAAGTTTAAATATTAACTTATAAGTCTTCTCGGTCAAAACTGCAAAAGTTTTAGATTTGCTTTTCTCTGTCAAACTAAAAACTGCTCTATTGCCAAAATGAGCTTTCATTTGATTTTTAGAATTTTTAAATAATATTGAACATGCAGCAAAGCTCTAATGTGATTAAAAGAGTCTGTGGCAATCCATGTCCTCCCTTCAACTTTAATAATGAAGACGATTAGACAAGTGAAAGAGCTGAAAAATTAAAATGACCTGACCTATTAAATGATTCATTTCGATATTATTAAGAATTTATTTAAATTTATATAAAAATTAAATAAATATTTATTTATTTTTTAATTAAATTAGGTTTTGTCTTTGAACTAATATAATTATGATTTTAATTTTCATTAATAAAAAACGTATTTTTACCAGTAATTTTACAAAATATTTAACGTAAATTACCTTGCATGAAAAGCCATGCACCACTATGTTTCCTCTCCCTATGAAATTCGGAACAAAGTTGAATAAAGCCCAAGAAAAACTATTGAGACCAGTGAAGGCGACTCTGGTGAAGAAGAGTCAAGATTAAGAGTTGAGTGAGTGATGAAGGTCTCAATGAAAAGTCCTGGCTTTTTGTCGGATTACCCATGGTATTTCGACTGTCTCTCAAGTTTAACTTTACTTATTTTTTGTAATAAAAAAAATTCATTTATATTTATTAAGAAGTAGCTGAGCTGAAGCATGTGAAGAATCATTGAAATCGAAATCACCTAATTTCCTTTTTCTTGGAGTTAAATCTTGAAATCGCCCAAGTCATCTTTTCTTCAGAGAATTTAATCACCTAATAACAACTTTCAAGGCCTCCATCTCAACTTGGAGTTTAGTCTAATAAATATCTCCATGATCCAAAGAGTCCCTAACGATCTGCGTAAGACTGGATATTTTTAGAGTCTATCTCGATAGCTATTATTTTTACCCCTGGAAAAAAATGAGGATGCAAGTCTTATTTTTTTAAATTTTATATACAAAAAATAAATGATAATCAAAAACTTTATTCTTTTTTATATGTAAAGTACAAATATTTATCAAAAATAAACCTGATATCATTCAAATCTGGCCCCTAAAATGTACAAGCAAAGTACTTTATCTTCCATTTCCGCCAAAATGGCGAGTTTAAAGTTTCTAGCAATTTTGATTAGATCTGACTATAAATAACTACTTTCTGGCTACATTTAAATTTTGGGGAATGTTAGCAAAATCCGAAGCCATTTTTAGCAAATCACAGGGTTCTTCCTTAAATACCACCTCCAAGCGTCGTTTGGTCGTCAAAAATAAAAATTTGATGGAAACCAGCAATTTATCAGCAATGTTGTTCTCAGTCGTGATAAATGGAAGAGTGACTGAGAAGCGAGTTTCTATGAAGTCTTTCTCCAAAATCACTACCATGTTCACGTTGTTCAATAATTCAAGGTAGTAAAGGTACTGAAACATAAAATCCACTCCTTACTATGAAAAATCCAAAATACAATTTTGAGAGGGCCCTCTTCTCCTGGAAATCGTACAAATTCGGCTGTTGCTCGCTAACTGTAATATGACGATTTTGTAAGTCGACGAGAAACGAGCCCTTCAAGTAAACCTCATTCGACAAGATCCTCGAAATAAGTCAAGTCGAACCAGAATAGATGCTGATAGCCAATTATATTCTCGAATACTCCAAGTCTCTCTCCAACCCGTAGCAAATGGAGGGAGAGCTTATTATAAATGATTTCCTGGCGCACCACAATGAGCGGCATAGGACGGTCAAGTAACCCGTGGGCTGAGTACACCGCAGAGATCTTGTGGACATATTTGATTAATTTCTAAATTTAGCTACTTTACAGGAACTCTGCGTAATTTGATCCTGACTTCTATGATAAACAGGCGTAGTTGGTCGAAACACATAACGGGGGGTTGGAACATTATTAGAAGCGCCTTCTCCATGTAAGCGGCGACTTCTCGTCGAGTTCACACAATAATTTGTTGACTTGGAAGTTTCCGTGGTCACTAAGGGATTGATAGCGGAAATATACTCTCGGAAGTAATCAAGGTTCCTGAAAGTGTTGAAGTCGTTGGAGAACATTTCCAGCGTATTTTTGAACCCACAATGATTGGGAGTCAAGTCCACCCAATTAATCTACGTCAGGGTACAGACAAACCTTGAGGAGGGAAATTGTAAGATTCGTCGTTTCCGGGTTTATTAACAGCTTCTCTAAGATACCCTGAAATAGGAGTTCGTAGAATACCAGATATTCGTCGAACTCCACAAATTCGGTGTTTTGGGGGATGTCTGTGATCGTTTTGAAAATATTCTGAAGGCAGCGATAAGCATTCTCCCGGGATTTCAGGGAGTAAAGCAGTTTCTTGTCTTTATAGTTTTTGATTTTGGCGTGAAATCCGTAATCCTTCATGGAAACACCGTGAATCCCCTTGTCGTAGGAATCTATTAGCGGCTGGATGGCTTCGGCGAATTCGTCTAATCCGTTATAATCATTCATTTTGGCATGAAACTACAAAATTCGAACAAAACAGACGTTTGACTCAATCTCGCTGAAAAGTTCAAGCAACTTATGTGCAAGGCTCAGCCTCATGACTACGAATTTGTCCTTGGCGGTTTGAATGCTCGTTTGGAGGCGTTTAGAGATATTTTCTGTGTTCTGGTGAATTATAAACGTCGGACAAAACCTCGTCAATTCTCGTGGACTCAGCATCGTCGTGATTTATGGAATTTGTTTTGGCGAGAAAATGCGATATGATCTCGGCTGTTTTGAGGATCGCAAATGAAAATGGTTTTATGACCTCATTTTTGATCGAACCGACATTATTCATGAATTTGATGGAAAATAACGTGTCTTGGATTTCATATCCCCTAATCCAGTTGACCTGAGTTTAACAAGCACAACATACAAATTGACAGACTGTTTCGTCCATGATTCCTACGTATTCTTCGGGTTTTAGTGGATCCTCCATTTTCCATTTAAGAACGCTAAACTATATATATTCGAAGTTACGTAATCTTTAGGTAATTTTGAAATACTGGGGTAATCGAATAAAACTAGCATACTAATTTGAGGGAGTGACGACTTCTCTGATTATCGCTGCAAGGGACAAATCTTCTTCCAAGACTGTGGCAGTGGTTCAGTCTCACCTCTTCCTGATGTGTGACAAGCTATCCGTTCTGTGTCTCAGTTCACCCTGTTTGCTACGGACAGAGTATTTAAAGGTGGACTTGAGATATTCTTCGGAAACATTCCCATCTGTTATAGGCAAATCCAGATATCCTTGGAGTGACATTCGAGTCTTTATGACGTTCTCCAATCACACGGAGGATGTCTTAACCAAGGGTCTTCGAAAATTGAACGTCCTAAAAGCTATCATAAACTTCCCTCCCATCTATTGCTTGTATTATTATTAAAAGCACTTTCAAAGAACCAAAGAACGTTATATTAACTAAGGTCCCGATTGTGCCACACGTTTCAAAATCTGGTTCACTAGGCGTCTCCATCATCCTCTGTTTGCGCATCTGTCCTTAGATCTTCTAGGTCTTCTACAGATTTAAGTTTTCTTCCAATTCCATCAAGATCCTTGTTCAGAGCCACGGGTAGAGTGACTCTGGGTCTTTCTCTGAATGATGGTTTGTTCTCATTGATTAAGTAATTGTCCATTATTATATTTGCAGGGGCGTTTATGTCCATTCTAAGCACGTGCCCAAACAGTCTCCAACTTGATTCGATAATGTCGATGCTTATTGCCTCGGTTGTGAATTCGTTAGTTAAAATTTGGTAAATTGATCAGATGGTGAGATAGCAACAGTTTTGGAAAGAACCGTCATATTGAGAACAGTTCCTTGAAAATCTTTAGGGAAATCGCTCTTGAGAGCAACCACACTTAATTGAAAGATATGTTTTATAGGATCATGTTGCATTCTTGCCATCAAGAAGGCATAATGGGCAAAGTGGAGAGAACGATTGTCGGATTCTGTTGGTTTCCTGAAGATCCATGACAGCTTTAACGTAAAATTGTTAAAATTATTATTACAAAAATATTTAAATAAAATAATAAATTAATTTAATCAAAACTAAAATTTAAAAATTTTAATTAAGTTTTTGTTCATATAATAAGATTTTCAGCAGTTCCGTCATTTTCACGGACGTCGGTAACTAAAATTACGATGAAACAAACAGTAGCAGGACAACAACGTGAATATTCCCATTTGGACTATATTTAGCATACATCTGCTTATAAGCAACGAAAATATTCCAACAAACTAAAATCACACGAATACGAGGACAATAATTGGAATTAGCTCATAGTTCAATTGTCGCTGTCCAAACCCCAAGGAGTCCCTGAGGCTTTTGACGCTATCGAATCTTGAAGTAAACCAAACGTAGGATAATAAAGCTAGATTAATTGACAGTGGATTACTCGTAAAAAACGTGCAACTCAAAATACAGAAGACTACAACGAGCTTTGCGACAAGGATCGTTACAGTGTTTACAAGTTTATCTAAGAAAATACCCGATTATACTATTCGAGTGTAAGAAGAAAGCGTTTTTAGCTGACGTGGAAAAATTTTTACCGCCAATCATAATCTACGCGTGGGAACCATTCATATACCTGAATATACGCCTTTTCCGTGAAATACTCGAGAAATCTTTCGAGACACCAAAAACGACTTTTGAAACTTCTACCAAATTTAACCAAAATCGTTACTGGAATGTTGAGTTGACAAATTTATTGGCAAATTTCAGTTGTTTTGACGTGTAGTCCAGACAAGTTCTGAAGAATGTGCCAGAGCAATAGTGAAGGACCCAAAGGCCACGGACCCAAGGTGATACCTAATTGTAAAAATTTGCAATGAAAACCGCAAAACGATGAAGAAAGACTTAACGACGGGAAACATTGAAATATCCTCAGACTTATTTAAACCCCAATAATATTGACTAAACGAGCCACTAAGCACGCACGTGCTAAAGTCATCAATGAACTGACTCATCCAGAACCACGTGATCGATATGTAGACAGAGTAATACGGTCGACATCTAAACTACAAATTCAAGTATACGTAAATGCCACTTTTTTGAGAAACCGATGAATGACGTTGATCGCCACATTTTTAGATACATCACAGTTCGCGGTCATTCTTGCATGTTCGGAGACTCGCCTTCCACTGGTTTGGAGATACCTAAGGTTCACGTGGAATGCTACGCAGCAGTGGCGAAGCAAAATAGGGTAACTATAGCTCTTCCCACCATTGGAATTAATGCCCACAAAAATACTCCCAAAATATAACAGAGTGCCCTAATTTTAAGAAGTCTATCCAATACCTGGAACTCTTCTTTATGAGCTGAGCCCGAATTCTGATTGATTTGTAGCAACCAAAAATTATGAGGACAAAAATCAGGTCAATCAGTCCCAATACAATGGCTGACATAAGAATTATGTTGTAATATTTGTCATAAGATTCCAAATTTAGGGTGAATGGGACCGGCCAAGGATCAGTTCCAATGCCTTTGAGGTAAACATACTGTTGGATCAAAAACCCTGCGCCTATAAGTTAACAAGCTCTACGAACCTACTCCCAGACAACCGATGACTGAAATGAATGAAATGAAAATCGCAGGCCCAGCAAACCTCCTTAGTAAAAGAATAACGACAAATCAGACAAAAATGGAGACAACGAAGAATCTAGAAATTAAAAAAACGACATACATTAGCAAATCGTATTTTACGGTGAACAAGTCCTCAATTCCCAAGATAAACATCATTTCCAAATTTTTGTATGACAAGTTTCTATTTGTCTCACTAAATCTTACTTTGCGAGACCGTAGATACTCCCAACAAGAGTAAGAGAGTTGTCAACTTCACCAGTTACCACGTTTTTAGAGTGAAGGAAGCTAGCTACAATTCCCCCCAAAAATATCTTATTCAGATATTCGTGAGCTGCAAGTCTACTTATTTACTAAATTTCACTCGGCGAGATTGCAGATATCTTTGACAAGTGTAGAGTCTTCGTCTGTCATGTTGTTACCGACAGGTGACGTATAAGGTAGTAAAGGGGACACTGGAGATAATTCCAAAAACTAACTGGGAGTGGTGTTTAGTTCGTGAAGGGAGCATTGTGGAGGCTAATATGAATAATTAACAGAAAAAACCGCGCCAGGTTGATTATGACAATAACCATTCGACTCGAATGTTTGCAAGTTATCTGGTGTCCCCCATATGTTTTCAGGAGGGGAAGTTTCCACGCCAACCCGAAATCATTACCATTAATACCTTCAACCTTGGACATCCCCCCGTTGGAGTAAAAAATCTTTTAGAACAATCTGTATCAAATCGTGTGGTACTGAGTTCCCCTTGTCTCTACAATTATGGATGTTATACAACGGATAATCGAATCCACCCCCGTTGTCAATCGAAAAATATGTCGGAAAAATTAGCGGGAAAACCTGACATTTGATATTCATATAAAGGGAGACTAATCGTAATAAAAGTCACAAACCGATAATACAAACACCCCCAAGACTCAGTATAACTAGAGTAAACAGAATAAAGCATAGAATGTCTGTGCAACTTCTGTACGACTAAGTATGAGTAAGAAAACCTCTTTGCTGTAACCCCGAATTGTTGATTTGGCATCTAAAACACGAGAGTAATCAATAAATAAAATAATTTGACCTATTTTATTAAATTTATTTGAATTTTTAATTTATTTATTTATTGAAATAAATACATTTGAATTTTTATAAATAATAAAGGGCCTTCTGTCTAAACGTAACGTCTGATGACATCAGATCTGAAGACTGTGGGTTCGAATCCGAAAGATGGAGTTTTCAGCGAAGGTCAATTCTTGTCAAACAGATCCCACCCGTGACGAATCCTTCTGGCACGACACAGTAGTTAAAAGGGATCTCCCTACCTTTCTCCCTGACCAAATCCTCTGATGAAGATTGCATCATGAAAACTATTCCGCTAAAAAATGAAGTGATGTCCGCGACGGTAGGACGTGGGACAAAAAATGGAAGAGGGCGGACCTACTTCTCCACTTTCTTCGGAAGCGGAACCTGTAAAAAAGTATTAAAAGATGGATTTGGTCGGCACAAGCAGATGTTCTCTCTTTGGTTCCTTCTGGATTAGTTAGTTATGACTGTTTGTGCTGGGCTTACAATGGTAAGCCTGGGGTTAATAATAATAATTTATGAGTGAACACAGAAAGTTTTTGTTAGCTTTCTATTTTCTTCAATTTTCTTGGATAGAATGGAGCACTTTTTTGCGAAATCAGAATTTTTGGAATAATTATTCAGCACTCTTTCATCTTTAAAAATTTTGTTAATTGATGCAGAAAGTCATAGTTTATGACTCATAAGTAGGGCCATTAAATGCTATAAATTTTTTTTCTGGGGATCACATACCCCCTTATGACCTTTATCAAACACGTAAGCAACGTCATCTCCTCTTCCCAACGATTGTGGCTGGAGATTTAAAATCTGCAATCCTCGTATTTTGTTAATTTTATGCAGATTTTGTATGGTCGTTGTTCCGGTGTGGAATTCACTCCACATGAAACAATTTTTAGGCGAATTTAAAATCAGTCACACACTTATCTTTCAACGATCTCCTCTACCCCTTGCATTTCTCAGGCTGATGGTGGTTAAACTGGGAAACCAAAGAAGGCTCCTATCTCCTTATTTGCTCTTGAAAATTATGTAAATTATCATTTTCAAAAGGATCTCAGACCTCGTTGAGAAACAGGATTTCATCAGGGAGTTTCCGGGTCAATCCTGTGGAGACCGCTTCCTAAACTCATAGATAGTCAAAACGAGTTACTTTAAAACACTTGAATGGTATATGCCTTGACTTAATCACACAACTAGCTAAAAAGAGGAGTCCCACAAGAATCAACCCTTAGACTTCCCACAGCCAAACTTATTGAATACAAGACTCCTGAAATGTGAGAATTATTCAGAGAAAACAGATAACGCTACTCGATAATGAAGATCATTGAACATCAAGTCATCCGATCCCCAATTCGAGAGGATGTAAAAATGAGCAGTTGAAGTAATTTTGATATTTAAGGGCGATCTTCCACTGTAGGTGGCAAACTAAATTTTTAGTATATTTTTATTAACATCAAAACTATAATTTTATGTGTATCGATCCCCACAGTCACAAAGACAACATCACACACAAGTCCATACAGAACCAACAGAAAAGGATTTTTGAAAAGAAAGAGGTAACTACGATCGTTTTTCTTGCCGATTTCATTGGGGAAAATTCGAGGGAAGAGCTCACTGAAAAACGTAATAAATGTTCCTTCCGAAGAGAGGAGAAGTAGGTCTGCCCTCTTCCATAGGCGTTGCACCTCCTACCGTCGCAGACTTCACTTCATTCTTCAGCGGGGAGTTTTCGTAGTGGAACATCTTCACCAGTTGATTTGGTCAGGGAGAAAGGTAGGATAGGCTTCTGTAAGAAAATAGTCGATTCCATGATCGTTCCTAACGATATTTTCTCAGTCATTTATCTAATTATTTCTCCACTTATTATTTATTTAACACCCAAGACCACGGTAAAACCAAAACTAACTATCACGTGATTCCGATGCGCTCTGCAAAAATCCTCATTCTTTCTCGGTGCTCATCCCTCGTACATACACAAGCTCGTACAGGGCGGCTGACTGTATTTGCAGGGCCACCTTCCCGCATGCCGGAGTTTTGTTTAATGAGGGCCTCCAGAGTAGTCGGTCCGGTTCTGTGTCTCCCACAAGACCACCGCTCCGTCATTCTGAAAGCCTTCTTTTGAACGTCCTCAATCTTCTTAGTGTTCGTCCATGATAATGAAGGTCCCACGAAGCACACGCGTACGAGAAGCATGGTTCGATGTATTGCTTGTAAATGTTCATCAAGACCCGGTGGGTACCTGTCTTCCATATTCCAGATAAACATTTTAATACATTGATCCTCTTCTCACACTTCAGAACAATGTTTGCCACGTGTGGTGACAAACATAGGTGTGTATCCAGTGTCACGCCCAGGATCTTCTGACATTTGGTGAACGGGATTTCAATGTTGTCCAATTTTAACTTGGCAGTCATCTTCCCCAACCTTTTGTCCGAAGTAAACATAGACGTGACCGACTTTCTGGAATTTATCGTGAGTCGGTTCTTCATTACCCAGACGTTGAGTCGGTCCAGGTTAATTTGTAATCTTTCTGTAGCATTTTGGATATCCCGATCACGCGAGGCCAAAACAATGTCGTCCGCATATGAAAGTAGAACATCGTTATTGGATTCCGGTGTCGGGAGGTCGGCCAGGTATAAATTGAATAAGGCGTGGGAGAAAGGAGATCCTTAGGGACACCGTTTGGAGAAGACGTGAGACTGATTTCAGTCCTCCACTTAAGAAATTTGTTATCCAAAGTTTAAGCTTAATTTAAAAAAAATAAAAATATATAATTTAATTTCTATTAATTAAAATTAAATTTATCCATAGAAACCGAAATTTATAAACATTCATGAAGTCATCAAATTATTCACTCAGCAGTGAACACGATTCTTGTGAAAGTCGGTCCTACGAAGAAAGCGACAGTCAATCAGATGGATCACTTACAAGAACCGAGAGAACGAATATCTCTTCTGTTTCGAGTAGAAATAGATATTTGTCCGACAAAGAAAGCACATTGAGCGACGGCTGGAAGAATTTTCGAGAAATCGTCGAAAATAAAAAAAATTACAAATTTGAGAGGTCGAATCCCATTGATTGCGACTCAGAGGCTTCGACTGAGAATAATGTGGAACCTTCGTCATCAAGGATTCCAAGCAAGAATAGAAAATCAACAAGTGACGTAAATAACAAGAAATCCGATATTGAGAAATCAAAAAATGACGAATTGAGGCAAAAACAGAAGCACTGCGAGGAGTCAGGACAGTCTGGTAGATCCTCGGAGGAAGAAGACGACGACCTTGATTATGGGAAATCCAACCAATGGACTGAATCCTTGAAACAAGAGGAGGCTGAGAAATTAGGCCGAATGGACAAAGAAGCCTGTGGAACGAAAAATCAAGGAAATTGTTGGAGAGGGAATTGAGGAGACAATCTCAGGGATCCAAAAATGTTCCACAAAATCCGAAAAGAGTATATGTGACCCAAAATCTGGCATTCGGAAACTCTTCGAAAAATAAAGATCTCTTAAACAGGAGGTTTAACCAAGACTCTGGGAAGAAGAACATCTCAGAAAGGAAGTTTCCTTTGAGCGATAAAGACTTTGTCAGAGAAAACAGGAGAAATATTGGAGTCAAGAAATCCCTTCATTATCAGTCACTCATGGGGGAAGTCCTCGATTTATCCGAAACGTTAGAACTCGGCTTACTCTTAGGCAAACTAACCAAGAGAGTCAAATTCAAGAGATCCAGAATTCCGCAGAAAACGTGTACCCGGGAATTGAGGAGGAAAACGATAACTTCTTGGAAAATTATTTTCACAGAGCGGTCAGATTCGGCAAAACTCAAAATTTATCGGTTTCTTCCGATTCTTTTAATTTTGCCCAAGAAGGGACCAAGAATACCAAGGGAGGCTTACCTTATTCGGATTCTACTAAAACCCAGAGATTTTACCCGGACAACGCTCCGTCAATGAATGAGCAATCGGACAGCTACCTAAAGGCCTACTTCTCCGAATTCGAACCGGAGAGGACTAGAAAGTTGATAGATCTTCACCAAGAAAATCAAAAATCTCGAATTTGCTGCAAAAACAACTCTTATTTGATTCACCACTGTGGATCGAACGAAATATTGAGCGATCCGCCAATCTGCAGTAAATGCAACAACTACGAGTGCCAAACTAGCAGCCATGATCAATTATGCTTCGAATCCGGTAGAGGCCAGCACTTTTACTTAGACCCAAAATATGTCCCCTATAAGCTTACGGATTACAAGAAAATCGAAAACGTCAAAACGATGGGAGGGTTGGGACCCAATGTTGGGGGAAACGACTGGCAAAAAAAAGTTGATAAATTTGGGTAGATTTAGAATCACAGGTTGGAGAAGCTGAAAGAGTTTGGGGAGAAAGCGAATCGAGAAAACTTGAGGTTAATGAAGAAGAGTAGCCGACCACTGATCGAAATGAAAGTCAACGTGACTGCCCATAATCGTCGTGTGGCGGTTTTCGTCGTAGAGACATTTGTAGGCACTTCAATATGCCAAAAATGTTCCAGTTCCTCGCAAAAAAGTTCCCGAAACAGCGGGTTTAATCCCAGAACCAAAAGAGGATGACGTTCGAATGAATTCGTTCATTTTGGAAAAATTGAAGGAACGGCACAAAAATGAGAAGGAGTTGGTTGAAAATATGAAGCAAAATTGTTACTTGTGAATGATTGAGAATGTAACATTGTGTCGAATTAATCAACTGTCTTAATTTTTTGATGACTACCATCTGGTGGACGGATGCCTAGGAGATCATGTCTATCCAGAATAGAGGGACAGAATCACGGTATAGTGGATCGCTGGAGAGGAATTATTGTCCCCAAACACCATGGAAGCCATAATTCGTTTAACGCTGTTAAACCGTGACTTGGAAGTTCTCCGTCCATCAGGAGCTTGTGTGGGGGAACATCGAACTATGTTTAGGGCTCTGCTGGGAAGAGTAAGAATCGCATAGTTAAATGATTAATCGGCCGGTAGGTTCGGCTGGTAAATGGGGTATCTCAGGTGCACTACGGTATATCTCTGAGCTCCTGGATTCAACAAAATAAACCTCATGGGACGCAGATATCCTGAAATCAACGTTTAATAATCACTGCTTTTGAAAGCTGTCAGATTGGATCGATCACTGTTTTCCACGGACCGCCAAGACTCGATGTAAAAATGGATGATCTCTAGAACCGCCTACATCCGACTTGTTTTCACATCTTGTGTTAATTTAATAGATATTGTACATATACAGTTGCTGAAAGGGATCTTCATACCTTCTCCCAACCAGATCCATTGGTGAAGATTACCATTATCAAAATCTAACGCCAATGAATGAAGTGATGTCAGCAACGTTAGGATGCGTTATGAAAATGGGAGGACGAACCTACCTCTCTATTTCTCATCGGAAGCCTGTAATGGACTGTTGGAAGATGGATTTAGTCGGCACAAGCATATGTTTCTCTTTTAGGTTCCCTCTTTGGATTGATTGGTTATGACTGTGTGTGCTGGGCTTACCAAAGATTGTAAGCCTAGGGTTAATAAAAATAGTAAGTGAACCAAGAATGATTTCGCCAACTGTTCTGAATGAGTTATTGGAAATCAATATGAAACTGCTAACTCCAGAACACCATAAATTTCCCAATGGAGATCAATAATGATTAGATCCCATGAGAAGATGGAAGTTTTTTTATTCCACAAAAATGTCTTCATTTTCCCAAGATGGATCTCATACACTTCTTAGTGTGGATTGAATCCCACACCGTTACCTACTTGGTCGATGGTTCCAGTTCTGCTCTTTGCTTTCTTCAGTTCCTGTAAGCGACGTGGAATCCACATAACTCAGGAATCACCCAGTGTATGGTCGGCACCCAAAAATCCTATCTTTCTTACTCCACTGAAGAGGTTCCCACAATGACGGATAAGGGTGGACTCGATTTTTGAAAGGGATACTCCTATTCTGGTAGGCGTGATGTTAAAACCAGTTTCAGGTACGGGGGCTATTAAAAAAGTTAAAATAAGTCATTTTTTACTTCTAACCAAAAGATCAGATCTAGCAATCTCATAATCTATGGTAAATAAGACAAGGACCTTCATCAATGCTCAACTCGTACACTTCGTCCTTTAGCTTGGTGAGTCGGTGTAAGACTTCTTCCGGATGCATTTTGCTTAATTCTAATAAAATAGGAAAAATGGGTTTACCGTTTAAATAAGTAACCTCAGAATTAAACGTGGAAGAGCTAAAATCGAAAATTGATGATTTAACGCTGTAAGGGAGATTAATGCTCCTGTTTGTGGTGTGTGGAATGTTTTCTGAATAAACTATAATTTAATTTAGGATTCTAACATTTATTTAAAATAGTCCCTGTATTTAAAAAAGCATCAGCATCTTCGATTCCTTCATTACAGTAAAGATCCATGAAGTGACCACAAGAAAAAGATTTAAAAAAATTTTAAATTTATTCTATTTTTCAAAAATATTTAATGACTCGTCAAACGGTTTGAAAATATTTATATTTAAGAGCCAATCATGTATTTTTTGATATGCATCTCTGTTTAACTCTGTTTAACACCTCACGTAGAAAACATTCTATTGAAATGCTAGAAGAAACTGAACGTATTGAAAAGTTTATCGGGAATATGGAAGAGTGGTACTCACCCAGTCTTTATGAACGTATACAAACAATACATCGAGCCATGTTTCTCATATGCATGCGCCTCGTGGAGTCCGTCCATATCATAGACAAATATGAGGAAAATTGAGGAAATGCCAAAAGAGGGCTTACAGAGTAACGGAGCGTTGGATTTGTGAAGATCATCGACCCGGACCTACGCCTCTGGAGGCCATTATGAGACTAGACTCCAGATCACAAGAACGCTGTTAAACCGTGACGTCCTGTACGTTCATGCGCGGGCACGAAGGAAGAACAAAAAGGCAAAGATGAGGTCTCTGTTAGAATGCATCGGGATCACTTCTCGAACGGGTTCCAGTCGATATGTATTCTCAAACTTCCAGGGGGATGCAGTCGACTTATTCCTCAAGCCAAATGTTGATGGTCTGGACAACAAATATTTGAATGTGAGTGACTGGAAGGTGTTACAAGGCGAACAGTACTTTTTTTCTTCATTTTTTTAAATTTTAAAAAAATTATTTACAGATATATAAATATTTTCTAATTGTATATAATATTTTATAAAAGTGTGATAAAAAAGTGACAAAAAGTAAAATATATTCGGATGAATACTTAAAGTTTGGAGTGATACCCTACGAGCATAACAAACTGCTCCCTATGTGTCTTATCTGTAAGAATATCTTTACAAATAAAGGAAATGAAGGAATGAAGCTCTCAAGAATTTCAAATCATCCTAAGACTTTTCATTTTGAGAAACTTGATGCATACTTTAATTATTTCTCTAATCTGAAATATAATTATAAAAATCGTCTTATGATTAATCAAATATTTACAAAAAATTCAGCATCATACAAAATATCGCAATTGATAGCAAAATCAGGAAAACCTCATTCTGAACACCTTCAACTCGACACAACTTAACAATTTTTAAAACTGCCGAAAAATATTTTTGAGACATCTGTCAACTATGGAAGCTGACATAAAGAGATTAACAAATTCTCAGTTGACATTGCACTCTAATGATGGAAAAACAGTTTCGACGTACAATTTAAAAAAAATGACCAAATGAATCCACAATTGAAAAAATTAAATCTTAAGGGCTCTGAAATTTTGAAACTTCAAAATTGTATCAAAAGGGGGCGCTGACTTAAAAAAGGTTAAGGACCACTGGTTTAAATGATTTATTGCTAACAAACTTTATTCATGTCATAGTTTAAATTGGCTTTGGGCAAAAAGCATTGAATCGAAGGTGGACGCTTCTAGAGATCTGGGAGGCGCAGAAATAGAAGGCCGACAGGAAAAAAAGGAAGCACCTTGTGGTCTGGAAGGCAGGAGGGGTGCAGCTATGAAACTGATTGTCAGATTCGTTCAAGGTTTTGTAAAGCAGTAATGTGAGTGTAGCCAGAGGGCCCAGCTTCTTGAGGAACTGGAGCGATTAGTTAGTGATTACATATTTTTTTTTTAACACGTGGCGAAACTAGGACCCACAAATTCTCATTATTGTCTGTGCCTTTTTTCCTTTGTTCAGTTAGCGTGACGTTATATGACCCACCTTCCTCAGGAAGCGCCCAGTGCCAGGGAATTGTTCTCCCTTACTCCACTAGATCATTTCTTGGAGAGAATTCTGCAACTGCAAGTTTGGATAGAGATATCTCTCTTCAAGTGAGGGCGTAGAAACTTGGTACACTTGATTAGTCATAAATCGTAAGCTGAGTATTGATTTCTCCCTGTCTAGCGAACAGAACCAAACTCCCTCCCTTACCAAGCAACTACCAAAAGTACGTAGTTCTTAACAAGTCTTCATGATTCAGAGTTTGCATTGTCGGTGAACTTAAAAGGAGGGAATATTGATCTTTGATGAACAAGTTCTCTTTCAGCCGATTTCAATTGAGAATTTGGAAATTCGTCTATTTTGGCACACCGCGGTTTCCTTTATTTGTCTCGAGGGCATAGGTGGAAGTGATACTTGGAATGAGTATTACTGTAATGAAGTAAATATTAGACAATAAATGTGATAATTGTGTAACATTTAACATAAATATAGCCTAACTATAATGAGCTATAAACACTAGTCAGATTGGACTGGTACACAAAGATATATACGTAAGAGTTAAAATAAGTACATTTATGTAAATTTAGATAAATTGTCATTAAACAGTGGACATCCATAGAGAGTTATTTGGAGTAATAATATTGTGAAGGCACTAATATGTGAATATCGAGATCAATCGAATTTTGAAAGAAATTCTATTATGATACCTCGAACAGTAGATGGTTGATAAACAATATTTTCGATTAATAGCCAGATATGAATAAGGCTATTAATAACATTTGAGAGTCTCCTCACGAGAATTAGTAATACTAACTCCATTACACGACTCGAACATCAACCGACATTCTATAATATGAAGATAATGTGTTATACGAGAATTTTTGAAGTGCGTATATATTATAGGAATTATGAAACAAATTATGTTATGTATCTCTACAGTAATTGGTTTATAATCGTCATTTTCAATTTACAGAGCACATCACGGGAATTATAACTCTAATTCTACCAAATGTCTCGGTTATAAGCAATTGTGAGGACAAATCTGCCCAGGAATGCTGTTAATTAAATTTAAATTTAATTATATTGAGAATTAATATTAAAATAATATTTTATTTATTTTATATTATGATCTAACAATTAATATAATTTATACACTTTGATCACATATCTTCCATTTTTCCACCATTTATTCGATCGTGGATTCATAGTACCAACCTCCCCTCTTCACCGCCGACCAATTAATTTATATTCTTTAAGAATTGATTATTTACACGTTTTAAGGATTTTCTATGTTAATTATTCTATTATTAATTCAATACTGTCTATATCACCCGAGTCTTCTAATGTCCTTATTGAAGACGACGTTGTTCGTGGCTTCCCTCTAAAAGCCCCTTAGCAGAAAAAATAGATTCCATAATACCGTTAACAGGAACCTTACTTGTTTTCTATGAAAAGCGTTTAAAGTCATCAACACATGCCTGAGCTAATTAACATCCGTGAAGCTTCCTCTCATTATAGTAACTAGATGAAATGGAGGACCCACTGATTTGAGGGACGTCATGGCTTCTGAGTGTAGCCAGGAATGTCGCTCATTGAGGAAATCAATATTAAAGTCTTTAATCTCGAACATCTCCACTTAGGAAAACAAAAAGACAAATTTGTCCCCAAACAACGAAAAGGAGCTTAAATTAAAATAAAACAGATTATTTCAAAAAATGTGAAAAATCAGAACTTAATATAAAAATCCAACGAGCCTTCCACTAACTTTGTTCTTCCTTGCATATCCGTGTTCAACGACTCCCTTGGAAGTTGTAAATATCAGGTGTCGAAAGATAAGAGACCAACAAAACCCGAACTGACGTGAAGGCAGAAGCCACTGTGTTTCACGGATGTCACTTTTGAGTGTAGCTAGTTGACTCAGTCCCTTAAAAGCTATAACCGCGTGTGCTACGTGGCTAATTGATTGAAGTTTTCTGCTTTGTCTGTTCCTCCTCTTCCCCTTCCTAGTAGAGTGGCGTCATGTGATCCACCTGTCTCAGTTGGCACCCAGTCCAGGCTGGCACGAAAAAGGATCATTTGCTCTCTTCCACTCCACAGGAGAGGTTTCCACAACTAAAGGAATGGACGTCTTTTACCTTTCATGCTGGTTCTGGATGGACTTGTGTGACGTTGAAGGACTTTTTTCTGTAACAGTGGAAGCTGGATACACCTAACTAGCTGTTTACTGTTAGCTTCTTACTCGGTGTATCCGGGGTTAATAAATTTATAATAAAATAAGTTCTAACTATTTATGCATCTTATAATTGCTATTGCGAGCAAATTTAGTTTTTTTCGCTTCGAATATGGACACTACATGAGCCTCAAACCCAGTGGTTCCTCCAATATATCAGTTACTATTGGCACAGAAAACGCTGTCAATTATGAAATGAAAAAATCCAAAGATCACGGTAACACCACACAAACTAAACACGTGATCCCGGCACGCTGCATGAGAGGATTCAGTTTGGCGTGATGTTACTCCCTCGAGCCTACGCAAGTACGCATCGGCCGTATAACTGGTTCCTAGGTTCATAGGTAGTAAGGATTCTTGTGAGTATAAACAATTTATTTAATTATAACTTAATAAATATTCTTGTTGTCCATAAATAATAATAATTAAAATAAAAACAAAAATCGTTTATTTTCCATTTTCCGGGGCATTTTTTCTTAAATCTTAAAATTTAAATTTAAATCAAACTTTCGTAGTATTGTGTGTCATAATTCACAAGTTTAAATATATCAAAGATATGCTTTTTGTTTTCTGAGCCAATAATGCTGATTATATGCTGATAGGTCGTCTCCTTTTCCTCAATCTCGTCGATCGACTAAGGTCATAAATACTACAGAAACCATGATATATTTATAGGCTTCTATCAGCTTTTCTAAGCCCAAGGACTTCTCCAAACTACCCCTTTTCATTTCAAGCAGTTCGTAGATCGAATATGAGGAGAACTCGTCCAATGAAGCATCACCGTCAATCAACTGCATCTTATCGACATTTTCCATCTCTAACGACCCAACTGGTCCTTCGTCTTCTTCAATATAAAAGTCAAGGTGATAAATACTACCACCACTGGAAGAAAGCTCAATATCGTCCTCTGCTACAATTTTCTCCAAGGAACTGATCATCAATTCATAATCGTCCCTAAATTTAGCTTATCACTACATGTCTTCTGTGATAGTCTCCCCATTTGAGCTGACTTGGAAAAACTCGGGGAAGTGGTCGACCTAGAAATTGGTTCATTTATCCTTACCGGGGGTTCCACTAAATTTAAATGATTCGGGATTGATGGACTACGTTCTAGTTTTTTGAGTGTCAAGACTTCCAGGATCTGACTTGGAACGAGCGATCCTGATTGAGCTTAGAATTCGTACCTTATTCGGCTGTTTCACGCTAAAAATAGAATTATGGGGTTACTACCTTTTTTCTGTCTCCATTTTTCCTTCCTTTAAGTTCGATCCACCCTCCTGTCCTTTACTCTTACCCAGTTTCTTAGTCTCCCCTGATTTTCTCGTTGAACTTTGTTTATATTCAACACCAGTTTCGGCTACATAGGTTTTTTCACGGCAAATTGGTCGAGTACCTTCGTTTAGCAAAAAAAGGGTACTTGACTTTTCATATTCTAAAAGATCTCTGATCGACTTCCTCTTTCTTTTCAAATCAACTAAAATATAGATTCCAATCGGGGACTTTTCAAGCTACTTTCCTCCTCAAAACTTATCACGTAAGAAATCCCCGGTTTCTTAGCATCGCTGCGAGGATCGACTTGGGAGTTTGTGTGTGTTGATTTTTCTTCATTTTCCGTGAAATCCTCTTTTTTGGTTTCATCAGCTAAAATTTCGAAAATAGAACTTTCTGGTTCGGCAGCTTCACTTGTAAAGGAAGTCGCGAAAATCCCAGTTGCGGTTTCAATTTTGGCTGTCAAGTCCTTCGGTGGATCCCAGGATTTTCTTGGTGGTGATTTAACGATTTTGTCGTCTTCCGCTGGTTGTGTTTTGGATTCCTGGAGTTGATTCAAATACGTATCCGTCGGATCCTCCCACCGTTTTCTCTCCTCAGCCTTCAAATCCTCGACTTCCGGTTTGTCTAAAATAACAAAATCAAAACCCCCTTCGCCGTCATTTTTAATTTCGCCTTCAGTTTCGATGGTTTTTAAGTCACCACCAATATTTCTACCTCCTTCAACTATTCGCGGTCCCTCTTCTTTATCCCTGAAAAATAACCAAACCGCCAAACTCTTCATTCATTGCCACTACAGCCAGTGCATCAGTTATCCCGACTTCAGGTCGTCTACAAAGTCCCCCAAACAGTTACCTCAATTCGATTAAAGAAGTCGGTTCCCTTTCCTAAACCGTTATTTGACAGAATAATAAATAAGGCAACGCAGTATTACGTTTATATCAGGTTTATCGTCGTTTTTGTAAATATTTTCCGCTTTTTTGAGTTTTCGCTCGTCGAACAGATCCTGTTTAGTTTAAAGGTTAAATTTACGTAATTTTGATTGTTGTAGTACAAGTCTTGTTCGGCTCTGAGTTTGTTTAGCTTGGCTGCGTTCTGCCGTTCAAGGTAGTCTTTTACAAGCGGGGATTTTCTAGAAGCCATTTGACCAGAAAAGGCTACTTCTGTGGCTCTCGGAAGAAGTTTTTAAAAATAGAGGGCCGGTTCTGCCTGTTTTGGACCATTTCCTTTTCCCGTTGTAATCTCTGTTGCTCCAAGTCCTCAAAGTGGTCCTTATAACGCTTGACGTTCTTCTAAAATGACCGAAATATCGACTGGATAATCCTGATGGTTTAGATTCTGCCAACCACGTTCTCGTTGCTTCAATTCTGACGGCTAAACCTTGAGTCTATTCCCTTACAGTTGGCTGCTGGTATTTCAGAAATCTCTTTTTTGACTGAGTTTCTTGAACTATCGGGGACCTCTTCTGTAATGCCTGGATTGGTAGCTACAAAAAACCTTTAAATTTTGGAAAAATTTCGCCTTCGACTTCCTAAAATATAAAATTGAAGCGAACATGGTTTCTTTGCTCAATAATGGGGGTTTAGCCACTTTTTTCGGGGGCTCTTCCTTTATCTCTGCTTTTGGCGGAACAGCAGGGACGGGGGTTGATATTATCTCGACGGTTTTTAATTTCTAAAACTACCTAAATTAAACAACGTAGTTGTCCAGAATATTTCTTATTTGTTTATGAATAAATTTCTTGGCGAGAATTCTGTTAATGTCGGGTCTCTCCCTCGGAGTCTTCTTCAGCATCATTGTGACCAAATTCCGCAGATCGTAGGAATACTTACCTGGGAGAGGGGGATAGACTGAACTAACGATTTGGTTTATATAAGCAAATTGAACCGGACAATTTTAGATATGAGATTTTTCATGTTATTTGATTCAAACTAAAATTCAGATCGATCAGTACTGGGTGTCTGAGAGTCAAGAGCTCGTACAGGACGCAGCCTAAGGCCCAAATATCGCTAAGAAATTTAAATTTTCAGCGACCTTTTGTTGTTGTATGGCACATTTTGGCAGATTTCTGGGGATAAATAGTAAGGAGTCCCGATCGCAGTCTTGGCCAGGTCGTTTGGACTACTTTCACTATTAGGCATACTTGTGCAGGATTTTGGCGATTCCAAAGTCTCCGAGTTTGATTACCCCCGTTTTATGGAGAAAAATATTCTGAAATGCCTCAAACCGTTACTTGGCATTTGATATCACGGTGGAGGATATTCTTGTCGTGAATAAACTTTATCGCCAAGCAAATCTGGGTAAACCAGTCCAAAATCTATTAAAAGTCTATAAAATGCACAAACTTGAGGTTCTTCAAAGAGCACGTGCTTCTGAGCGTTCATCATGTGGGTTAGGTCGCCTAAAATACCGAAAGCTAGTACCGCCTTCACAGTAGTCCATTACAATCAAAAGTCTCCCATTTTCTAGGAAATAAAATAAATTTGGCGGGTAAATTAAATGAATTACCATAAAACGAGTCGTAGTAGGAGATAATGTAGGGATGCTTCAGTTTCGAAAGCAGGGCCACCTTTAACAAATTTAAAGCGAATTACTTCGTTTCTGGCGTCCTCTTTGGCCTTTTCCTTCATCTGAAACTAATTTTGAATTTTAACGGAGAAAAATGGGATTTCTTTTATGGCATACAGCTTTTTGTCTTCTTTTCTAAGAGCCAAATGGACTTTTCCGTAAGCTCCTTGTCCAATGAGTTTCTGAATAATGTAAGAATTCATTTTTCTAACATCGAACAGTTTTGCTTACCGCAAGGTATCAATGGAAACTAATTATTAAAATACTAAAGTTTAATGGTTTTAAAATTAAATAAAAATAATTAAAAATTTTTTAATTCCGAATATTTTAGTAGTTGTCAAATTACATTTTGTATCATCTTTTAGTAAAAGAGATGTTCGTGATCTCTTTTTTGCCGTTGCTTAGGGGATCAGAGTTTTGGCTTCCATCACATGACCAGCTTGGGGATATTATCGATTAAATCCTCTCCTGACCAGGATCATCAATGATACTAAAGGACTTGTGGGAGTGCCCAACACTATCAGCTGGACGTTTGATGGCCGGAGACCTCCTATATGTTAATGAGGTAGGGAAAACTAACTAATTCTTTGGTCCCATGGGGGCAACAAGAAGCGATGTAGAATATAGAATATAAGTTCTTGTCTTCCTCCTTTCAAGACACAAGAAAGCAAAAATTGAACTAAAGGAGTCGGAGAGTACAAAATTGGGGGAGCATGAATGTGATCGTCTGCCTTCTGGAGGAAGATGAGAAAAGAGATTTTTTCCATGTCACTCTGGTATGGATGTTACCTGAGACAGATGGATCGTATGACATCAAATAGGAATATTAATCGGTAGTGGTAATACTGTATTTATTTAGAACCAAGAATCATGACGAAACAAATGAGAGTAAGGGCCGTCAGG
This sequence comes from Dicyema japonicum, assembly GCA_011109175.1. NCBI lineage: Eukaryota > Metazoa > Dicyemida > Rhombozoa > Dicyemidae > Dicyema > Dicyema japonicum. Next base: position 1,206,005 of record RDEW01000010.1, on the reverse strand, counting down.
TGATCCCAGCCTCCTCATCTTTTCTTGTGTTCCTCGTAAGTGCCGACACATTTTCGGTGTGGACGAATGAATTTTTGGAGTTTTAGAGGTTTTGGCAGATCTCCCGTATTCCTCACGAGTTCCTCGAACGGGGTTGGTTTTAATATCGAGAGGAAGATCTTTGTAGGGTCTTTGTTACTGTCTCTTGGAAGGAATTTATTTTCTTTAGGTTGGTGTGGGATAGGTTAGTACCCCATGCCGCGCAGCAGTAGCTGATTGACGGAAGTATATATTGGTAGTAGAGATGATCTACTGTTGGGTGGAACCATCTCTTGTACTATCCAAGAGCGTTTGGTAATACTTTGAGTTTATAAATCATCTAGGTAGCGACTTCATCCCCCATAAAATATCATCACAAATGTATCAAGATACTGAAACCATTTGATGAATTTGGAGTCTTGAGATTGTTGGTGTTGGTCTCCCCTTTTCAGCCAAGGATCACCTTTGCCGTTGATTTCTTTGATAGTTTCCCGACCTTTGCCGATCAAAATTCCCACTTTTTCGTTGATAACTTTGTCTGCTGGAAAATAAAGATGATTGATTACATCTGTCATGAGGTGATTTATTTTTCTCTACTATCTGCAAAAAATGCGCTCAATGAGCCAGCTCCCTTCTCTTTTATCTTTTTTCATCCTTGCGATAAGGGACCCGATGCGGTTCAGCATAATTAGTGATCTGTTTCCTGAGTCCTGATGTTTCCACTGCGACTGGTTAAAAGATGAACTGTCAACAGAGAAATTCATATTTCTTCTTTAGCGTCTCAGCCTTTTCCAAAACAGAGCCTGGGTAAGTGCAGTCATTGTATGGTTTGAGGGAGAGGTCATCCACACAGTTGGCGTCACAGACAAGGTATCTACCACTTTTCCATGGGAAGAGAAATATATTGACTATTAAAAACGTCTTTCATAAGTCAGATTTATTAATAAAATTAATTAAATTTAAATATTTTTTTAAATAAAATAAATTTTAAAATTAACCGAGTTTGTTAGTGATGGGTCGTGATTCCGGTGCAATCAGTGATGCGATTAAAAGAGCTTCTGAGGTACTACTAATTTATAACCATTGAGATTGCCACTAAAGTGCAAGCATCAGATATTCCAATGCCTCCCGCGAAAAGGTCTGCATTGGATAGAACAGGTCACCATCCAACTTTTACTCTAGGTCCACCATCGCTTATCCAGAGACTTCAAGACATCAACGCCTTATCGTTTGTTGTTGAATCAAACTAGATTTCCCTTTACGGACACGACAAAGGTGAAGCCAAAATACGGAGAGGTCCTTGAAACCTACAAGATCCCAGAAAATATCATAACATACGGTTATATTCACCCCTAACGACAAATATAGTCCTAGGAAGAAACTGCGAGCAGATAAATCGCATCCAGAGGGAAGCGAATTGCCGAATTTACATCGAATCAGGTTTGACTGACTCTCTTACTGTAATAGAACCGAGGGAGGGATCTTCTGACATGCTGGCGGCGCTAGTGGGACCCAAGAATAATGTCAGGTTACGCTCACCTTGGACAGAGAGAAAACTCCGCACAGGCGGGGGAGAGGATCTTTAGACATTACGGTGGCAAAGGGGAAGATATTCACGACGGGAAACGTGTTCACCCCCGGCTACGGAGAGGCTGGAAGCGAATTTGTGGAGATGCTTATCCCAGGACAACTCGCGGGTCTCATTATTGGAAAAAGTGGGGAGACTATCAAACACATGCAGGTTTATATTTTATTTGTAACTAACTTTAATTTTTAAATATTTATTTGTATTTATTAATTTTAAATTTAATATGTAATTATTTTAAATTTTATAAAAATAAATTTTAGGCTACTTCCGGTGCCAAAATGGTGATGATCCAAGAATCGTGCGCCTCTACAATCTATGATAAACCACTTCGCATTACAGGCGAGCCTGAGCATGTTCAGGCAGCTGTGAAGCTTGTGAATGAAATTTTGAACTCAAAAGAGGCAGAGGTAATAGTTTGTCATTTACCACCATAGGGTGCACGTAAATTCGGTATGAACAGCGACCAGCCGACGGAGTATTTCAAAATGCAGGTAATCAACGAAAAAGTGGGAATTGTGATCGGCAAAGGTGGGGAAACTATCAAAGAAATCAACGAGGAGAGTGGGGCTTTGGTTGAGATTTCAAAAATGCCTCCACCGAACAGCTACGAGCAGGACTTTAACATTTGGGGGACTAGGGATCAGATTATTACGGCTGTGCAAATGATATGTGTCCGGACTCAGACTGTACACGTGGTCATTAATTATAGCCTCTTCCGCCTTTCGTGGCTGATGCGGTCGACCAGATAAACAAAGAACAGTATTACACGGCTAACATGTACTCTTTGTATGAATTCTTAGGGGACTTTACAAGCCTACAACCATGCCAGGGGTTTTAGCGGGGGATTCGTCGACGGTAGATCCTGGTTAGTGTGGTTACTGATTGAGACAGAAATGGCTGCTTATTATGAGTCTGTGAACCAGTATCAGCAAAATCTGGCTATTGAGTTGCAAAATCAGGCTGCGATGGCCGAGCAAACTGCACGTTTGTGATCTTTGAACTCTTAGAGATCGACCCGGTGACTGGGCAGGTTGACTACACTCTCGCTTGGGTGGAGTACTTTAAAAATATTGGGGAAAATGAGAAGGCGGAGGAATTGCTAGCCCAATATACGGCCAATAAGCAGGAGGCCAATGACGAAGGAAAGTCTGAGGACCCACAAGTCGACGAATCTGACCCTAAGAATGAAAATGGTTCCAAAGAGCAGGATAAGTCGGAAAAATCGAATGGTAGTGTTTGTGTGAATTTTAATTAGAATGATTGTTTCGTCTCTGGACTTTTGTTGTTATTTCTTTTAATTCTAATTATCTTAGTTTTGCGTTAAATTATAGTGATGTCAGTAAGAAATGATAGCGACACAAGCGCTGGATTGTAATCAATAAGGACATGTTTGATCATCGGATACAGAGATAGAAGCTAACTAGCAACAAATGAATGTACCCAGTTCACATAGTCGCACAATCAGACTTTCCAATGTCGTATGAGCTAATCCAGAACCAGTAGAAAGACAAGAAGACATCACTCCTTGTAGTTTGGGAACACCTCAAATGAAGTGTGAAAAACCAAATAAATTTTTTCATGCCTTCCTGGCATTGGGCGCCACCTGGGACAGGTGAAATTGACTCCACTCTAGTGGAACAAGAGAAGATAAGGAACATAAGAAAGGAAAAGAGATCTTTGACCGAGTAGGTGGGAATGGAACCCAGGATCATCGTTATAGCATGATGTCATAACCACTTCCCGGATAATTTAGGTTTCTACTGATTAAACCCCTAGTCTACAGATCCTGTATGTATGAACTCACTATCCTCCTATAGATTTCCGATGGATAAACGTGGTCCATTTTTCCATTTTGGGACCTGCTTATTCGAGCAAAGTACGAGAGAAAGAAACATCAGATATATCAAGGTTTCAAGTTCGAATCTGGTCTGGCGTTGAAAATACCCATTCGTGTTAGTCTGCGGTTATAAGTAGCGTAGTCAGATCTCGATTTCCTTTCATTGATTACTATTATTGACTTACACCAGGTTGTACTAATTAATGTTACAAACTGTGTGATATCAAAAAACTGGGAATGTAAGAGATTGTTCTTTCGTCGTCGATAAAGTCATCCTCAACGGCTTTTCTACGTCAGAAAGAGGACTAAAAATACGTTTACGTTGCATCGTTACTGGCCTTATGGAGTTGACATAGGTTCTATCCAGTTTCCCTGGTTGAAGTGGGACATATCTCTTCACCTCTATTCCTAGCATCTTCCATTATGGGAACCTCTCTACTGGAGTAAGGAAGAGAGGCATCCTTTTGGTTAGACATTGGGGTCTCTTGAGTTTGGTGGGTCCAATGACGCCTCTAGGAATTATAGAAGGGAAAGAGCAGACAGGAAATCCTTCGCCCAAGTAGGCAGCTGTGTGGGAATCAAACCCACAGCTATTTGGGACGGGAGCAACAGCACGTGCGTAAATTGAACTAAAAATTAATTTTCATGGGAATTTTGGTATTTTTAATCATCCAAGTGAGATCACTAGAGAATCTAGGACAAATCCCGCCTAACTCCAAAAGGATTTGAACTTCTGAAATGCCTGTACTAATTATGACTATGCGACATATGGTCGGTCATTCTAGGTATATCGCACGTGACATTATTATAGCTCATTCTAACATTCATATCGAAAGGCTGATTATTTGCCTTTTATTAGGAAAACTGAAGAAATACAAGGCCCTTGGTGATCTTTTTCATTCGAAGTCATAAGCAAAGCAACTAAACCGAGTTGGCGTATCCGACGGTTCCTTAATTCGAACCTCAGTCCTCGGATCTCTCCTGGGTCCGTCAATAAGAAAAAGGAAAATATGAACTTCCATTCGTCATAAAGTGATGCGGACATTTCATGCATTGCCGCCATCTCAATTTTCCGATCCTCAGAGGTCGAAGATCAGCATTTGAAAATAACTTAGAAGACGTGAAGTGTCGAAGAATTTAATTTAACCCTAAACTTCGATTTTCAGTTGGCTTACGTATAGATGTATTTTAAGTAAGATTGACAATAAATGGTTACAGTTAGCAAAATTGTGTGGTTTCTGAACAAAACTGAAATTTAAAAAGATTATTGGAAATTTGGTATTCACGTTGGTCTTTGCATTTCAAGCACAGATCACGCATTTTTTCTGGCGAGAAGACCCAGAATTTCATTAGATAGAAAATTTTTGGCATAATCATTTTGAATAACTATTCGAAAGACCAAAAGTCAATACCGAAACTGGATAACTATGTCACCTGACACGTGCCAGAAAAGCCTTCAAATCGCTCAGAATTCCTCCCTTGAGACAACACTAGCTAGCAATAGACGAGGCAGCTATCAACCACGGAATTAGGATTTAGGTGAATTAGGGCCATCAAAGTGTTTGCCAGCAATCATTGATCCGCTTGTATCCCCCATCTAGATAGCAGTGATCTCGACAATTAATGACTATAACACCAGAGACCACGGTTACACAAACTAACTAATCACGTGATCCCAGCACGCGGTCCAGCAGGGACCTCACCTTGGTCCGATGCTCCTCTCTCGACCTCACACAAGCACGTATCAGTCGAGTGACTGGACCTTCGCAGTCATGACGGCGCGTTTAATGGTTCATTCGTATCAAGGCTTCAAGTGTCAATGGTGGCTGGAACTCTCCAGAAATCCGCGTGCCGTGATTTTGGAAGCTCTTTTCCGGCTAGCCTCGATCTTCTAGACATTCTTCCAAGAGATGAGTGGGCCTTATATACCACATGCATAAGAGATGCATGGTTCAATGAATTGTTTATATACAGTGCTCAAAACAGAATGCTTTTGTCCAGTAGATTACTTTTTTATTATAAATTGATCAAATCTTAATTAATATTTAAAATAAATAATTAATTATATTAATTAATCTATTAAATATTTAGATTATAAAAATTATGCAAATAATTAATAAAATTTCTCATCCATTTATGTGGCTTTAATAAATAAACCGAAATGGAAAATTTTCTCTACACGAATATTAGCAGTTCGGTTTGATTTCAGTTGTCATTTACTGCAGACGTGGATAAAATACAGAGCTGAGTTGAATGACAAGCTTATTGAGTTGACTTCTATTGACGAGGTAGACTTTGAGTCTTCATTTTAGGGGGAAGGCTTTATAATTTCAGTTCTCGGGTCCGTCGTGGCTGAAAAGCAAATGAAAAATTACCGAAATGAATTCATAGTACATTTTAGTTTAACTCAGATATTATTCGCTGACATTTATTTTCGATTTCGTTGCGAAACACGTGGGTCGATGATTCAGTGGATTTCTGCGCTTTCAGTAGTCTAATTGCCTATTCACTTGATTTATAGGACATTTCTAGCCATTCATGGTTTCTCGCTGAATCCAATTCAAATTGTTCTCTGTGCCTTAGCCGTGTCGACTTGCGGGAGACGTGTTCGTCCGTTTATTGTCCCGGTTAATTAACTTTATTAACGCCCAATTTAGTCTGCCAGCAAACATTACATGTGAAATGTGCGCTGCATTTTACACGCAGCTGCAAATGGACTGACAGAAGCTCAGTAGGGCATTCAAAGGCTGGCAAAGCTTACAAGGGGTCCTTTTATCACCAATTCACCCCCTGCTTTGAATTGCAGATGTGCAACCTATGCGGTAAAATGGATAAAAACAAGTTGCTCCACGTTTGCCTTTGGTGTGGAGTTCAGGTGGTTTTAGCTGTGACGGTAGAACCACGTTAAAAAGTGCAACGAGGAGAACACCCTAAGAAAATGCAGTGGGGGGAAGTTCGGTCCCCACATAATCAACCCTTCATCTATCACAAGAATGAGGCTGAGACGGAATACATTATCGAACAAAAACTGTCTCATGGTGTCCCATTTTTGTTCTTCATTAATACACGCAGTGGAAATTACGAGGTTTATGGGAGTCTTCATTGCAGGGGAACGACTTCTTCTGGCACGTGAAGAGGGCTCTGAATCCTCTCCAAGTCTACGATCCTATCGTTGACGGGTTTGACAAAGCGTATTAACGGTTTGGTTTACTTTTCCAGCTTTTCCCTCTTCCGTAATTTCAAGAAATTTACTGTGGTCGTCTGCGGGGGAGACGGAACGACGAATCTTGTCTTTTCACAGATCCAGCGGTTTAATCTGATTGATCAGGTATTACTCATTTAGCTCATTACGGCCTCCTGTAAGTTTAACCGGCTTTGCTGAATATTCTTAATCGATATTTTTAATTTTCAGTGCAAAATCGCCATTTTGCCCTTTGGATCGGGGAACGACCTGGCCAACGTGCTCGGCTGGGCTGCTCGGTTGGACAACTCATCACTGGAGTCGATCTTCAAGGATGTAAGTGAAGCTATCGAGGATTCCTTCGATAATTGGCAAGTCGCGATTACTCCTACTAAAGTATGGTCAAGTAGACTGTCTTTTAGGCTCCCATCTATTTTGGGAGAGATTTCTATTATGGTAAGGGGATATCACCGGATGATACGGAAGTGGCCGAGACCCCAATACTTGATCAAAGTGAGTATACAATGTGCAACTACTTTGGGATCGGACTTGATGCAAAAATCTCCCTAAATTTTCATAACAAGCGAATGAAGTCCCCTCATGTTTTAAAGTTTATTTGGAGTTACTCCCAAGTAACCGAATCAAAAATTTTATTTGGTACTTTTTTTTGGGAGCGAAGCAAATGTTCGACTTTAGCTTCCCCGACATCGATAAGTGCGTTCAACTAGAATGCGACGGATTCAAAATTCCGCTCGATAACATCAAAGGGATAACTCTTCTCAACATAAACAGCTATATGGGGGGAGTCAACTTTTGGGGGACCACCAAAGACGAGGTATAGACAGTCTAAAATTGCAGTATATGGTGCAGAGTTATAACGATGGGCTGATCGAGGTTGTGGCCATCTTGTCTACCATTCATTTGGCCGCTGCAAGGTTCATAAAGTTTAATTCTCACCGGATTGCCCAGGTATTGGCTTTACTTACCTTCAGTGCCGTACAGCCAAGATACGGTTTATTAAGGACGCCTTACTCCCAGTTCAGATTGACGGGGAACCGTGGGTGATTAGACCCTCCGTCATTACCTTTTCATGCCGCCCAAAGAAATTCAACGTTTTTATCCACAAAAGAAAACTCAAAAGCGTTCTCTAAGCTTGCTTGACATTTAGGATAGCAGACAGTGTTCCTCCGCTAACGGAGACGGCAGTGTAGAGTATGAACTGAAGCTTTTTTGCTCCCAACTTGTCGGCTTCCTCAGAAAGTGTTAACCTGAGTATATTTTTAGAATCAAAGTCTTCAGTTTGGGGGATAATGACACTCTCGTTGCCTTGAACGTATTAATTCTGCATTCTTCCCTGATCAACCTATCCCCCGATGTACTTTTGGACTAATTTTGAGGTCTTGCCTAACAAAATTGATTATTTGAAGATGATGATCTCGTTCTGGGATTTTGCCTACCTAATTGAGCCACATTTGAGAAATTTTGTACTCCCATTGTTGATGATGCAGGAGAGGGATGTAAGTGCCTACAACCAATTGTATTACCAACTCCGAAGAACTGCTTTAGAGTTCACAGTGTCCGAAACCACATATTCTGCCTTGCCAGAGCCGCCAAAAAAGTATCTCCCTATATAATCCTCTATGAAGATCTAAGGACGGCTCGGTCAATGATTTGTTCGAACAATATGGTCAGCTTTAGGTTAACCTCCCTAGAAATTGAGGATATGACGATTGAATTGACTTGCCTAATGCTTGACAGACTGGAACTGAGTAATATTAAGCATATCTTCTTTGACAATGCCGTATTTGGCCAACGTCTACTCTGCCTTTCTGACTTGAATTTGGGTAGTGGCAATTTGAGCAGAATAACTTCATTTTTATCACAAAAATGCAAAACGTAGTAAAAATTTGAAATTTATTAATTTTATATTTTTCATATTTAAATTAATTTTTTATTTTTCTCATTGCGTGGTCATGATGTGTGTGTTATACGAGGCCTACTTTAGATCTTAGTCTTCTCGACAGTGTTTTCTCTTTTATTTGTCCCATATTTGGATATATGAGACGAGGATTTGAATTCTCTTCCGGAAACCTTCAAGCCTTATTTCAGTGGTCCTCCTCATAGTGCTTATTAGACTCTTTGTCTCTAAGAACTTCCCACAACCTCTTTTGAAAGTATTTTGCGTGATTAAAGTGGAAGAGGGCGGTCCTACTTCATCACATCTCTTCGGAAGCGAAGTCTGTGATTGACTTTAAGATGACGGATTTGGTCGGCACAATCAGACTTTCTCCTTGGATCCTTTCCTTGGATTAATTAGCTGTGACTGTCTGTGCTGGGCGTACCAAAGATTGTAATCCTTGGGTTGATAAATAGCGTCTGACATAAATTTCTTCAAATTCCTTCTATTTGGCCCTAAGAGGATTTACACTGATCCTACGTGCTTTCATTCTTGTTCAGAACTTTTGGTTTCTCACGTCTCTTGAGTCTGTCACTTCATCCAAGCTCATGAGAAAAGGCAAGACAAGGGTTCTCATGCATCATAAACAAAGTTGACATTTCGTGCAATTGGAATACATCATTACATCTAACCACTGACGGTCTTATAAAAAGAATCTCGTCCAGGCTGGGGGATTCTCGAAAGCGGCGCTGGTTCCTTGAAAATTGCCATCGTTTCCGTGGAGTCGTAGTATCCGAATCCCAGTCGCGTTAAATTCCGCTACTAAAATCTTCAAATGTCACTAAATCTAAATTACTATGCCTGCTCACAGCCCACGTGTGTCTATATATAAAATACTAAGTTTTTCCGCATAATACTTTTAACTTTGGTTAGCAGTGGGGATAGAACTGCAGAATAAGATCATTTTCAATTGGTCCTAAATTAGTCGGGGCGAAAATTCACTTTTACGAAATGAAGAAAAATTGATGCTTTGGAGATCAATTCAGGGTTCACGGCAGGTCTCAGTTTACGAACACTTCTGGGTTAATAATCTAAATCCCCTGTTCCCCCACAAGGTAGACTCGTCAAGTTCCTTCAAATTTTGTGCCAGGTGACAGACCTTAGCATAATATATCGCACACATATAATGCTTCCATGGTCCACCATCTAGTCTATTTACAAGAGAAGTGAAACGGGAGGTCGCATCCATCTCGTGGGGATAATATAGAGCTACGCCACTACCTCCATTATCCGACCTACCAACCGACAGTAGACACCACAAAATCATAATAAAAAGAGATAAAACACAAAGAAAGGTAAAAGATACTGGTGGGTAATCAGATTGAAGTTCTAAATTTGGGGGACAAATAGATAGTAAGGATCTGTTCCCGCATTATAAGGCATGCGAGATTCAAAATTTCTAAATCCCACGCCATTCAAAACCCACTTCTTTAGCAACGGGATGAATGACTGCTTTGGGGGAGGTAAAAATGTGAGAACACCAAACAGACAATTTTACTTTTATTTATTCTAAAGTTACTCTTGTTAGTCCAGTTTACCTTTGACTTCAGGGGGTCGCTAACATTAATATTGAAACATACAGGGAGACGATATTTTGCTTGATGTTAGACGAGAGCTGGACTTTATCGTCTGCGTGGACATTGTAGTTTCAGAGTCTTCGAATTCGACGGGAATATTATTCTAAAAATAAATATGCTCAGACGTCTTTGAAGTAGGTCATTATCCGCGAGTAAATCTCATCGTTGTTGTAGGATTGCTCCAAAAATATTTTCGTGACCGTCTCATTAAGAAATTTGAGATCCTTCAGCAAAACGTCTTTCTAAGATAACAGGAATCGTAGACTTTATCGCCTAGTCCCTCTTCCGCCTTAGAACTGGGGGATACAATGTCTTTTTCTAGCCGTTGATTCTAAAACTCAAATGACCCTTCTACGCTTCTGGTAGCTCTTTTGACTTTGTCCCCCAAATTGGCGACGTCGACCTTGACTTTGGCCAAATTTTTTGAAGTCACTTGCAACTCCTCTTTACTTCTTCCAAACTCTTCGGCAAAATCATCGGCTTCTTTTGTGATATCCTAACATGAGGAGACTGTAGACCCTCAATTCGTCGGTCTTGGCTTTTATCGACTTGTTTTTGCCGCGAATCGTCCTCCTCAGTTCTTGAAGTTCTTTCTCGGATGTTTCCAATTCGTCTTCCTGAGAAGCTAAAATACCGTGGAAGCAGCAGACCAGTGACCGGAGTGCAGAACCCACTCTTGTATACGCTGTTTCGGTCATTTATTAGCTGCACTGTGTTCTCCAAAGCATGGAGTTCTTCCTCAGCTTTTAAAATTTCTGAGTTCAGCCTTTCTCCCTTAATTTTCAACTCCTCCTTTTGCTGAGCTGCTTTGATGATGAAATAAGCCTGCGAGTGGACCACTTCTCCTTCGGGGGGCTGCATAGAGACTGTGAGCAATTCGTGCCTTTAATAAAAGTAGATCGGGGACTTTCGCTTTAATTTGTCAATTTCCGTCATTTTCGAGTGAAACTTCAAATTTATGTCCGACTTTTCGATTTCCGCGTTTTTGATTTGCGCCATCAGCATTTCGTGGTGATGCTTGATTTCCACCTGTCTTTCCGTGATCGCCTATTGATATCTCAGATAGACAACCTTGTTTAATTTTAAATCCCTTTCTTTACTCAAAACTATATTTTCCTCGTTTTCAGCCAACTTGGTCCTAAAGTTCTCCAAATCAAGCTTCAACACGTTGCTTTCAACGAGAAAGTTCTTTTATTTGGAATTTCACGCCAACCTCTTTCCTTTTAATCGTCCCTTTCAGCTCCTTTTGTGCATTTTCAATGTGAAGGTTTAGCTCCGCGATCTTGCTTTGGTAGCCTTCCTTCTCAACAACGACGCTGTCGTTCAACTTTTTAGCCTTCCGTAGTTCATCCTGAATTTCTCCACCAATACGACCTCAATGCTCTTCACTTGAGTTTCCAAAATCGCATGGGCTTCGACTCGCTGCTCAAAGGTCTCTTTCATTCCCAGAAGTTTCTTCTCAAGCTCATCCTTTTCAGTGTCTCCTCGGTCCCCTGCATGGTATCGATTCTTCGGTTCAAATGTTGGATTTCATAGTCCTATATGCTCTCAGTACCCTGAAGAACCTGGTTATAGATCAGTTCCTCCTGTCGGAGTATCTCGGCGTCGTATTTGGCTACTCGGCTCTCGAGGTGTCGCAAAGTCACCACAGCGCCCTATTTTGTCCTCAAATTGAATTTACTTCAATTTTTGTCTTCAAAAAATTGACGTTCTTCTTCTTGTCTTCACCTTCCTGGTTTGTCTCGAACAGTTTATTCCGCGAAAATTTTAACTGCTTTTCGAGTTCCTTACATCTCATCTCTTCGTTGTTGAGAATTCTATCCATTTCATTCGCATATTCCTCCGCGGATTTGAACCTCTCTTCCAGACTGTCGAGATTCTTTCCGAGTTCTTCGTTCTTGGCCAAAATCAAGTCAAGTCTCAATAAAAGGCAGAGTGAACTTATCTTTCTTCACGTCAATGCTGTTTTTAGCCTCGTGACTTTCCAAGCGCTTCCTCTCCAATTCTTGCGCACAGCCGTTGACCGTCCTTTTCAGGACTTCGAGCTATTTTGGTAAACTCCCATATTTGAGAACCTCCTCCTTGAATTCTGACCTGGCAGTCGAAATTTTCTGAAGATCAAGTCTGAGAGAATCTGAGGCTCTTTCTGCCTGAAATATCTTCTTTTCGGTTTCCAGGTTATTAGTTGTCTGATTTTCGTAAAACCTCAGTTTATTTTTCAGTTCATCTTCTTTATTCGAAATCTCCACCTTCAGTACCCCCAATTCCTACGAACAGATGATTCAAATCTCCACCAAGGCTAATTTCTCGATCTCCTTGTCCCTCGAATTCATTTGCTTTATAAGGTCATCCCACTGGCTGATGATTTTGGATCTCTCATTTTTCGAGGATCTGTAAATCTCCCCCAATTTTTCTAGTTCGTACTATCCTCCTGATCATTTAACTACCTGAGCTGTTATTTTATCAGTTGTGACCCGTTCGAGCTGGCTTATCTTCTCTTTCTGTTCATCCGTCATCCTGTTTATGTGTAGCGTCAATTCCTTGAGTTTCCCTTGATCTTCTTTGATGTATTTTTTCATCAAAGCAAGATCCTCGTCGTGTTTGGCGGATTCTTCCAGCCAAATTTCCAGTTTGCTTTGATCCCAGTTTATCTTGGACTTGACATCGTCGATCTTCTTGCCAAGCAGAAATATTCGGTTCTTCGTTTATTACTCGGGTTTACCTGATATGTGTTCTTGCTCGTGCAGCTCCTTCCAAATCCTCAGTTGCCGCTTTCGATTCGTTCTTCAGTCTCCCCAACTGCATGTCGTTGATTTTCCCCATATTTATCTCATTTTCGATTTCCTGTCTCCTACTTTTTAGAGCGTCCTGTTTGTTAGGCAAAACAAACGTGGGAATAGTCGATCTCGTTTTTCACGTTTTTCAGATGTTCGGCCATGGCGTCAATCCTACTTTTGCTACGGTCCACCTCGGAACGGAGTAGGGAAGTGTTTTCCTGTAATTTTAAGATCTAGTTGGATTATGACCGTCATCTACAGATTTCTCGATAGCCTTGTTTTCCTCGTTGGCTACCATCATTGAGAAACCATCGTTAATTGTCTGTTCTTCAAAAATGTTTTCAGTCATATTTTATTTTTCGGATGCCTGGTAACAAAATAAATAATTAAAATATTAATATTTTTTCCCACAAGAATTATTTATATTTTAAATTAATTTTTAAATAGGCTTTTGTTGATTGAGTTGATTTATAGACCGTGATGCCAAAGTCTGAGAGAATAAATATTATTTCAAAAACTCTTGAAAAAGTCTCTTGTTTCACAGTCATCTACAACCGATTTATTTAACTAATAGAGACCCATCAGCTCCGACTTCGAATCCATAGTTCTGGAAGCACTCCTACTAGAACGACAACAGAAGTCTGTGAGAATGCCGAACCTAACTAGCACCTCTATACGATGTCCTCATCAACTACCTCAAAAATCGTCGAGATATTATAAGACTCCTCGGTGTTTCAAAAGCCTGTCCCACCGGTGTTGACCTCCCCCTTGTCTGTCTGAATGACTAAGGACATTATTTTTTCTTAATTCATTGATCATGTGACAATAACTAATAATTGAACACCACTAAGCAGAACGGAACTTCTAGAAGCATCAGAGCGCTCACGCAAGTCAAGTATTCATGTTGGAGTACTCGGTTGTCTCATTATCTCCAATCATTTTTCTAACGACTCAGATACTTATTCCCTTTGTATTTGAAGACAAACTAAGAACTACAAAAATGAAGCTAGAAGACTTAGCGACCTCCAAAAATTCGCATCCCCGAGGGAAGGATAGAGAAAATAGTATCCTCCGGAGTGTTGCGCAATTAACGGGGAGACATAATTCTTTTCTCACATGTGCATTGAAGAGATATGAAAGTTTATTTAAAAAACTTCCCGCCCTTGCAGTTATGGGAATCCCTCCAGTGAAGAGCGAATGATCCCTTTTTTGTGCTACCCTGGTACAGGGCGCCATCTGTGATAGGCGGATCTTATGACGTCATTCAATAGAACGAGAGAAGATAAGGGACATCAGAAAAGAAGAGAAATCTTCGACCTAATAATCAATAGGGGAATCATGCCACAGAGTGCTGCTAGCGACATGACATCCAAAGCACTAGGCTACCTTTTAAATATATAACTGAATTAACCACAATGAAAAGTCTTTATATTAAATTTTTTTTAAATAAAACTAAAAAATTAATTTAACCAATTATTTCGAATATTTTTCTGAAATTAAAAATATTAAAAAACCTAATTTTATTCTCAACTTTTTGGAAAAATTTTTTGTCCCGTAAAGTTAAATCAAAATTATTATCATCCAAATTTGACGACTAAAATATAGCCAAACCAACATTTAGTGCAATCGGGAAATCAACCTTGAAATGCTTGTTCTCAGAAAGACGTCAACATAGCTATTATTGTAGTTATTTATATGTAAAATCATATTCTGGTTTATTCTGGCGGTAATAGGCTTAATGGGAGGTGCATGCACGTGGCCATAAGCTTCATGACTATGCCACGACCATTTCAGCAACTTCCTGTTATCAAATCTTTGAATTCCGCCGTGGCCGTTGATTAGTAGTCTACATTTAGTGTTAGAGAACTTCATGGACGAAAGGGAGTTCTCAAAGTCATTTATGAAGAGCCCAGAAGTCGAATTATAGACTCCGATTAGAGAATTCTTGCTATCGTCGTCAAATATCTCGGAGACTACGACTTTACTATGCTCGGTGGAGACGATCGCAATTCGCCCCGACTTGTAGCTTGAATAAGTAAAATGCCCCCAACAAAATGGAATAATTCAACTCCGAAAATGACTCCCTCATTTTCTCCCCCGTTGAGTAATACATAGTCAAGCAGGTTTCGAAATTATCAGTCTAACGTAAAAAATGAAAAATCCCTTCAGATGCTTCAAAAACTGATTTTTCGCCTTCCCAGTGGACGAAAGACTAAAACTGATGCATTCTGCGATGACTCATCAAACCGTAAGAACCGATAGGGTTTTGGGGATTATTGGCTTCTCAACGGTTGGCTTACAAGGAGTGAACTCAACATCCTTGAATTTGTCGACGAAGAGCAAAAAGTTTTTGTTGTAGTTTAAACAGCAGAACAGCTCTTCCTGTGACTTTGTCATAATGTCCAATAGGGAGGGATCCGGGGGCAATTTTAAGGCGCAATAAGGGCAGTAAAGAGCATCTAAATGTCTAAAATGACGACTTTCTCGGAATTTCCCGAAAGCCCGTTGGACTTGTTCAATTTTTAGGGGGATGTTGTTTTCTGAATGAAGTTTAGTTGTTTATCTAGTAGGAAATCACACAAACTTTCAATAGCCCTGGTTTCCTGGATTTTCGTGTTGTCCACGTATCTCGTGAAGTAACCGTCCTCGTCAGAAATCTGTGTAATTTAACTTCAGCCAACAAAAGTGTCTTCTTTAAAGATGGAAATCCCGTATGTGTCATCAAGTCGATATCCGGCGGGTATCGGCAAATTCTTGTGGTACCCGAATACCTCTCCTTCGATGAGAATTGCCTAAATGTAAGTGAGCAAACACCAACGTCACGTGGAGTTTTTTTGAGGTTTTCTAAATTTTAAATTTGACCTCCTCTTACTCGACTTCCTCTTACTAGTTGTAATCGTTTCGGTTCCTGTTTGTACGCCTGTGCTCACCACGGTTTTTGGCTCGGAGTAGTGCTCCTTTACGACCAGGGATTCCCGTTTTGAAATATTATCTGTAGCTTCGCCTATATTCGGAGCTTTTTCAGAGTCTTTATCGACTTCATTAGTGTTTATGATAATTTGGGTATCCATGGCTATAAAATAAATTAAATTGTTACTTCCAGCTTCACTCACGTGTAGGAAGAGTGCCGCTATTACAGGTCGTTCCTAGATCTTTTACTTCCAGGTCAGGTTTCTGTGGTCCGGGCAAGCAAAGAGATTTGTTTTACACAAGAGTCGGAACACTGAGTTAATAGCTAATTGGGAATCTAAGCCAAAAAATCACTAGAAAATTATTTATTATATAAAAGCCAAGTGATCCTAGTTTCTATTATAAGCACCATCATTTTTTCTCGGTGTTTCTCTCTAGATTTAATACACTTTCGATAGGTACGTTGTTCTGATGATTTCACATGTGAGATGACTGTGGTTAGTATGTGGTTCTCGACCTCCCTACATAACAAAATAATTAATATAATTTAAAATTAATTTATTTATTCAAATTTAAAAAATATAAATTATAAGTTTTAATTTAAAATAATTTTTGTTGACCTTAATGAGCGAGTCATTGTTTGGGTCAACCTCTCCAATCATACGCTCTTTCCACAACAGGAAATCCTCAACAACTGAGTCCCAAATCGGTTAAAGAATCAATAATTAACATTTAGACTGGGAGGTATTACATTTTAGCTGCAATGTCACCAACATTCATCTAAAGGACATAATTTGCGGGTAAAAATCATTTTCTCTACGAAATAGGAGAAAAGCTATTTCTCTGATGAACTTTCACAACAACCACAAATCGCACAAATTTTTTAAACATGTTTTTTATTCCCCCTTCGAGGACAAATCTATTATTAAAGTAATTTTAATTTTAAAGTTTATTAATATTTTAAAAATAGAAAATTCATCAGTAATATTAAATATTTTACAAATTCCGGTTTAATAATTTTTTTATTTTTAGAAATTCAAATTGAGCGGGAAAATTTGGCGAAATTTTTGTTGCTATGTGTACGACTATGTAATTTTAAGGTAAATTTTTAAAGTAGTTTTTCAGCAGTAAAGTGACTTCCATTGAGAAAATCAAATTCATCAAGCAAATTTTATTATTAGAGGCCCAAATTAAAGTAAATATCTGTGAATTTGCAGAAAAATCACACTATATCATTGCAATTTATTTGGTTTTGTTTACTATCTCTGCTCTGCTTCATCATCCACTACAAACGAGTCCTTGAAAAGGAAGATTCTGAACACAACAGCCCTCTTATTGAACAAACAATCAGGAAAATTATACAAAATTGTCTCATTCAGGCATTTCGTGAAGATATTCAACCATGTTGCTGTCACATAGATTCCTTGGAAGGTCTTAACCTTTTAAAGTCGGCGTTTTCCTTTATTTTCTTCGATCTGTGGGACTCTGTCAAGGTCACGTTGCATGAATTACTGAGTAACCAAGGTTATCGGTCCCTGATTTGTTTCAGATGATTTCCCCAAGGATTGTGAGCATTCCGTTGTTCTGTTCATTTCCCGTTGTCTTCCTCGACTTTCATTTAAAGTTTTTTGGTTTCAGTGAAATCTAGTCTTCCGTGAGCGTACTGCTTTCCACTTTAACCGGCAAACTGTGCCAACGGATGGAAATGGTTGAACCAATGTGCATTATCAGCTCAGGCCTATCAACGACAGCATCTCAATATCCTGATAAAGTCCCTGGTCCGGATCTTCCAGAAAACGGGAGAATCTTCCGCTGAATCCGTGTTTTTGCTCACGGACTACTTTGCTGCCAATATTGTGTGTCTTTTTTTCTAAAATTAGGACAAAAATTACTCCTCCGTCATTGATTCGACTTCCTCTCTTGACTTGTACCTGAATTTGGTCTCTGAGTACCGGAAATCCGATTCCCAAGATTCCCTCACATGGAATCGACTCAAAGGACGGTCTATTAATTTATTATTGAAGATTTCTGACGAAATTTCCCGCTAAAAAGGTCCTCGTCTTGACTGAGAAGGGAATCGAAAATTTCGCTGATATTTGCATCAAATTTGATTGCCAAAAGGTAATCTTTGTGCCGATTCAGCAATTACTGGCTATAGTAGCACGTGCTGATGTCAAACACTGCCTTGGATTGCTGAGGCTCTACCATAAGATTGAAGTTGACCAGATTGAGCGGTCCTCACAATGTGAGCGCGTGGACTGGCCCTCCTTGCTAGGGAAATTATGGAGGTTCCCTAGTGGTTGATTTGTAGCTTGGCTGTGGACGTGGATACTTGGTTTACTGTGGTAAAGAGCCATTGTGAGTTTATGATGAGCATAGCTGATAGGAGAGTTCCCATTACTGAATATTTCGGTTGTCTGTGTGATCATTTAGGCAATTTGGCTTGCTACCGTTTGAACTGTCTTTCGTTGCATCAACGTTATGTCATCTATAAGCTTTGCTCAGAGCTACTCTTAAAAATGTGTATTTTATATCAAATTATTAATATAATGGTAACTGTTGATCACCGCCTACATAATGCAGCGTTGCCTATCACGAGAACAAAGGGGATCAACTGGTGTAGCCATTAGCTTTCTAAGTGTAGTAAGACGTACAGGTTTCTAGAGACAGAGGTTTCCCGCTTATGTCTTTAGTTGTCTCGGCAATAACAAACACAATAAAACATGCTAATAGCCTTTCGTTTTTATTTTTTTTGAGTTATCTTTTTAATTTTATTATTTTTAATTTATTTTACAATTTATTTTTTAATTATTAAATTATTTGATAATTAGAAGTAACGATGATGGACTGAATTCGCAGAAGCTTCGTGCCTTGAAGACTCTTTGTGATGTGTTTGTTGATTACTTAATGTCTGATAATATGAGATCTGAAGATTTGGGGGATGAACCTGTAAGATGTTTCATCCGCCGAATTGCTGACTTTATTCTACTATTTTTTGATGAAGCCAACAAGATTTTTACAAGAATAATTGCCGCACGGTCAAATATGTCTGATTTGTGTTTAACTTAGCCTCGTGGTCGCTCACATCCTCTCATACATTATTGGTGAGAAAAATATCTCCCTGGATTTGGATGACATGGACACGTGCGCTCTCTCCATATCAGTTTTGATATTTCACGGAGATTTGGAGCTTTCTAACAAAATTGGGAGGTTTTTATTTGAAAAACGCCAGATTCGCCTGGATCCCGATTTTAAATTTCCACACGTGGGTTCAAGTTGAGAAAGCCCAACTATGCTGTGATTTCTATATCGACCTGATAACTCACGTGGGTGTTCCTCTGATGAGTGCGCATTCCTGGAAACGATCGAAGGACCGATTTCTTTCCTACTTTAAGTCACTGGAAGACTGTCTGGGAGATCAGACGATCAAACTGATCCCCAAAGCCAAAGATCTATGTGCCTGTCTTGTTGGCCACGTGTCCCTGTTGATATACCAGAAGTCGGGTCGACGATGTCTGCTATCTCTGATTGTCGGTAGAATCGTTTCAACGGAAGAGCCGGTCTCACAGTCTCACTTAGAATTGGTTTGACTATGTGCTTATCTTTTGTAGTTTCTAAGAGGGTTGAACCGTCTGGATTTGTTTCGGGACGCCTATGCGAGTAGAATCACGAGCAAAGTTATAAGGAGATTCGCCACCTTTGACAGATGCTCTTCAATTTACGTTTTTCCAGTCACGTGTTATTTTCTAGGAGATTTTACCTGAAAAAGTAAATACGGAAATTTTGGAGATGATTTGTGATGTTATTACGTCATCAATGACGTCATCATTGTTTGGTTTTTTGTATGCTGAAAAATTGGCTGATAAAATGTATTTTTCGTATATCTATGTAGTAATACGCTGGTGGCGACCATTCCTCAGCTTCTAGGTTTTTTGTTGGTTAGTGGACTGGGGGAGCTGACCTTGAGACTTTTAACTGATTTGACGACCAATGTTAGTTTTGAGGAATATGAGGACAAAAGGCGTACTATTATGAGAAGGGTTGGAGAAGTGGCTGATTCGTTGACGAGTGTACAGAGGGATGTACTGTTCAAATCTATTAGGACAATCAAGACAAGCTTCTTTATTGATGTTTATAATTATTTTGCTCGTCCTTGTTGAAAATGTATGTGTTGTTTTATTGTGGGGGTTCTACATTCTGTACGCTAGGGGGTGGCTTTTCAATTTTAGGATGTTGGGGAAATTTGGGTGAAGTGAAAGTGCCTGTATCAGGCTAAGAAGTTCTTCTAACCTGGGAATGGAAAGATGGTCATTTTATCTTGTTATTTCCGTCGCTTCCATGTGCTTATTAAAATAAAATGAACTTCAAATCTCAGGATATACCTTTATGTGCTGTATTTTACAGCATCAAACATTTTGTGAAAGACAGATATATAGACAATTCAGTGTTATCAGCTTGTGTTCTGCTTAAGCGGTTGTTTATGTTATGGAAACATTACTATCCTCAGCGGAAAAGCTGATCTGATTTTGAATAATAATAACAGCCTTTTCACGAGAGCATAATATTTATAGCTCCACATAGGCAGGACACACACTTTATTTAAGTAAAGAACAGTTAATTTTAACTAATCGTAGAACCAAGGAATGATCTTCACTTTTTTTTCTTGTGTGTGGGTCCTTTCTTGACTATCCAGTTCCGCAGTGAGTATCCACTGATGACGGCGTCACTCGTCAAGCCCTTTTAGCGTCGTAGATGCGTGGAACCTTCCACCAGGTGAACAGCAGCGAGAATCAAACCTAAGCCACTTTTTCACGACACCTAACCACTATGCCACCCGGCTGATTTTGAATATATAATTAATTCCCGTTACATAAAAATTGTGAGTTAGCAATGTTAATTGGTTGTAAGCGAAAAATAGTGATATACTCCTATAGCACTAAATGTCTACTTAGTTTCTTTATGAATGAAAGCTTCTCGGCCTTTTTCTTGAGAGAATGAACGAAGTACGGAGTCGGGAGATAAGGAAATTAAAAGTTCTTGACAAAGGATGAACTCTCGGATCTGGGTTCAAATCAATCGCCAAAAATTGAAAAAAACTTGAAGGATCTCAACAAGAAGCTGCACATGCTTGAAAAATATGTCAGAAATTTATAGAAAAAGATTTGGGGTTTACTATAAGAATTTAAAAAATTAAATTAATCGGGGAAGCCATTGGTATGAGATGCCAATGGCATCGAGCCCCTTTTCATCCAACATTGTCGAGAACAGGGTAGACACGCTGTATGCTGCGGAAAAAGCTATGAAGACCAAGGAAACAAATAAGAAGTTTTGTTTAACCGGTTCACATTCTGCTCCATCTTAGTTGAGACAACTGAGAGAGAATAAACAAGAAATCGAATTAATTCCTCAATAACCTGGAAAGTCTGGCTACATGCAAAAGCCACAATGCACGTGAAAATTAGTGGCTAATTTAGTTGATCTCTGTTGCATTCATGAGAAGAAACGCATCGTTGATTACGTAAGCGGGGACCATTTTTGATTTTTTTAAACAAAAAATTATTTTAACGTTGAATGGAAAATTTCCGGGAAACAGTTATACAAAGCGATACGAAAATAAACATAAACATTTAAACACCGAAGAAGGCCAAATAAAATAAATACCAAGAATTCTCGACGTGTTCTGTTTCAATTTCAGCCTCATTTAGAATTGATTTGATCACGTGCTTAGTCTTTTGTAGTCTCAACTAATAACCTGGTGTTGCTTTTGCGACAACAGGAT
Organism: Dicyema japonicum; assembly: GCA_011109175.1. Taxonomy (NCBI): domain Eukaryota; kingdom Metazoa; phylum Dicyemida; class Rhombozoa; family Dicyemidae; genus Dicyema; species Dicyema japonicum. The sequence continues at coordinate 1,184,381 of RDEW01000010.1, read as the reverse complement.
GATAAGTTCAGAGACTTTAACTTTCCTCTAAAAAACGACAATTATCGTCAAAAACAGGTGAATCCAATATCACATGCAAGTACATCCAGAGCTAACTGCCACATCCAGTCCTTGCAGCTGTGGGAACCCCTCCAATGGTAATTTCTCATATCATTCTACTACTGGGCCTCAATCGAGACAGGTGGATCATAAGACGCCACTAAGTGAACAATTATTCGGCTGAAATAAACGACTATAACTAAATACAATAAATTAATTTAAAAAAAAAACTTAAAATAAAATTAGTTGTATCAAAGAAATCAAAACTAATCAGCCAGCGAATAAGTCGTAAAGGTATGATTCTCGTTCTAATCTAAGAAAATACGAAATACCTCATCAGTTTTTCCAACCGATGCGGTATTCTGGTCGTCTGCATCATCCTCAAATACAAAGTCCCCATTTTCAAGAGCAGTGGCCAACTCATCCAAAATATCTCGCTCAATATTAGCCTGCAGTCACAAAATCATAAATACTGGCAATGAAGGATACGAAGAGGCTAGAACTGGCTTGCTTCTTCTGCTTTTCTCAAATATCTCAGCTTTACTCGTCTCGGCAAGCTCAGGAAACATAGATGGCCGTTCCTGGGGATCAGCCAGAAGCTGTTCCAAGAACGGGAAAGTGACAGTCGACTGTTCTCTCCAACATTTGACAACTCTGAAAAGATAAATCGAAAATTTTATAATTATAAATAAAATATCATAAAAATTAGTATAATAATAAATTAATAAAATGTTACAAACCTGCTGATGTGGCTTGGCAGGTAAGTCCTTGCAAACAAAGCAGCCTCTGGAAATTTTTTAGCGGCCATAAGAAGTTCAAAGAACGCTCAAGGCTAAAATTCAACGCTATAATTACTTCCCAGAAGAGAAAGACGCCAAGAATGCGATGTTCTGTAAGTTTGACTCATTAGCCCCATCGATGACGTAATCGACAAGCTCCTTGTCACATTTGGACGTAGCCATTAGCAACAAGCTGGCATAGTCGTTACACGACATCAGACATCGCTTAGCTGTCTCATAATCACCATTCGTTAAAGCCAGATCGGCAACCTGTTTTAATTTCTCCTCATCCTAAACAAATAAGCCAAAAAGAGACCATCGTCTCATTAGCGAGGGTACAAGCGGTCTCAATGTCCCCAATCTGAATCGACAACTCAAACTTGTGGTCACTGTCATTTGTTATCAGTACTGCCTGGTCTAAAAAGCCCTAAGAACCCTCGGATACCAAATTACCTGTTTTTCTAGGAATCTTGCTATATCCGTGAGCATAACACGTGGTAGGGTAGGGGCGAGCTGATCTGCCAGTACAAAATCCTTAGCCAAGACGGCCATTTTATAGTCAATCATGGTGGAGGGCAAAGTATAAGAGACCAGCCCACCATTTTTATCACATAGGAAGACTCTATCGATCTCAGGCATGTATGAGACAAGATACACTCCACTGAAATAAATAATCAGTCAACCGCTCAAATGTAGCAATATCAAAGCACTCGCCGCCCAGGAAGTACATCAGCTTATCAGAGGAGTTGACAAAGATCAAAGCATCCTTATACCACAGAATCTTAGACGTTTCGACGTCGATTGACCCACGACCAGCTTAAAGGAAAAACGAATACTTTGAAGGCATCACTTTCTGCGGAAGGAGTATATGCGAGCAAGTGAACGGCATCCTGGGCGTTGAGGGCAACGGAATCGCAAGAAGTGTTCCAATAAAGCTAACATAAAAGTGTGTTAAAACCGATTTTATCGAAGTGTCAACCAGCCGTATTAAAGTCCTGGCTTGCCAGTCGTAAAAAGCGAGTCCGTTGATGCACTTCACCCCAAGCAATGGCCCGCCAAAGATCGCTACGGAAATCAATGTTTATACAACCTTCAACGCCGAACTGAGGCTTCATGGGTTCGCGCTGTTTTTCAAAATTGCGGTAAATCTCAATACCCACTGAGGATTTGGACACGGCAAAGAAAGCCGAGTCGGAACTCCAGGCGAACTGCTCCTCCATCATTCCCTTGCCGAAGCATTTACTGCGGAATCCCATGGAGGAGTAAACCACGAATGAATCGACGCTCAGAACGGCAATGAATCTACAATATCAAGACAACAGAACCGTCCATTTGGGCTGTGAATTATGGCTGACGGATTAAAGTCGACTGTTCCGACTTCTTTAAATGGCGCTACAAAACGCTCTGCGTCCTCCCAACGATGCTCAGTTAACTGTTTAGGATTGAAGCTCTGAATAGTGTTCTTATTCAGCATGTAGATCTTTCCGTTAGAGTCTACAGTAAAGCGGGCTCTTCTTTGTTGAACTGTAAACATAAAATTATGCACAACCTGAAAAACTACGGTTCCATTGTCGTAACCAACGGCAATCAAATTGTCCGTCGAGTGGCTTGAGATGCACCAAGCGCGGTCAAAGGACAAATTAACGTTGACATAATCTTGACTCCCAGTTAAGCCCCATATCTTAAGGTCACCTAAGATTTCGATAAACGACTGAACCTTGTTCTGAGGTAGAAAAAATGCTAAGAAGATTTGAGTGAAACTCAACCGCGGAAACCTTTCCAGAATGTCCTGTAAATTTTTTAATGGAAGTTCTCGTCTAATGAAAATTAAGATTTTAACAATAATAATAAAATTATTTTAAATGATGAATAAAATATAAATTCAAAAAAGGTTAATAAAAATATTGTAAATGCAAAAAACCTGATAGTCCCATATTATGACGTCACAGTCATCCGAAGCAGAGGCCAAGTACGGCAAATCCCTAGAATAGCTGTACTGCACACAGTTAACACCACCCACATGTCCCCTCAGCGCAAAATTAGATCTCTCGTTGTCCAAATTCCATACCTCTTAATATCGCCATCAAAACACCTGAACAGTTGTGTCTAAAGAGCCTGAGGCAAATTGGTTGCTGTCCTTTGGGTTGAAAGCCAGCTTCATAACAAAATGACTGTGCCCAACGAATTTCCTCACTTCCTTCCAGTCTTTCTCCCAACTCCACAGCTTCATTGACTGGTCATCTAAAATTAGGAAATGGTCTACCGCTGGCTGTGATTACAAAAGGGAGAGATGGATGGATGATGATATCACGGATAAAGTCACTGTGGGCGTCAAAGCATGTCACGCGGACCAACGTGTTGTAGTTGAAGACTCGTAGTTTCGTATCGTCTGACCCAGTGATTATCCAGCTTTTTCGAGCGACAAAACGAGCCGCCCTGATTGGAGAATCTGAGACTTTGATGGTTTTTATTAATTTCTAATTGAGTTAGCGCTCTTACTTGATCGTTGTAGTTGTACACGTTCAGATGGCCGTTGTATACGGCAATTAAAATCCAAGGCTCTTTGGGGTGGAAGTCGATTGCCTTCACACGGTCAGAACGGCAAATCATTTTTCTCTTCATTTGGTTTTCGTTCGAAATCTAATTTATGTAAATAATCGCCCACCATAAGGAGAAAACACGTATAATATTTTATTTGATTTAAATTTTTAATTTAATTAATTTAAATAAAATAATTTTAATGTTAATCTTTAATGGTTGATTTCCATTTTTTTAATTGCGATTTTTGATAATTAAATCAATTTATTTTTTCTCAATACTGAAGTGGCTCTCAAAGCTATGAAAATATAAAAATCATCCTTTCCTATAATCGTTTACAAGCAGTACATCGAAGCATGAATTTCTCCTTTTTTTCTTTTTGTTGCGTGTGAGTCCTTTGCAGACGGTCAGTTACCCAGTGAAGCGCTCACTGATGACGGCGTCACTCGTTATACCCAAAGCATCGTAGATGTGTGGAACCTCCAGTCTGACTCTCCAAATGTTTGGAATTTGAAATTGGAAGAACTCATGCGATAACTGTCCTTGTATACATTTAGTGTTATTAGGGATAAAAGGGAACACCTTCGTAATCCTGGTTTCTCAACTAAAAGAGTAGTTTTTTGCAATTATTTAAATTAAGCGGCTACGTTGTATTCAGAAATTCATTTACGATTTCAATTGCACTTCCATAACTGGCAGAATAATAGTTTATGGCTTTGAAGTAACTCCCTCATTTTCAAACAAGAAACCAAACAAAACCTAGTGATGATTACATCTGGTGGATGGCCAATGTCCGTAAACATATTCAGTCTAGATTTGCTCTATCAGAGATTAATAACAAAGATTTGTCTGTTCATTAGCCACACTATGTACATATATCGTTTGACAAATAACATCCGTAGTTGGGGAAGAAATGATTGCCTTCAATGTCTGAGATGTCCACGAATACATCCAACAAGACCAGGAACGTATGGACGGCCGATAACATCGGATCCGTGTATAATAAACACTTTCGTTTCCAAAATAAGATAAACTGTATTTGAGCGACTAGCAAGTGACTCAACAGCCACGGGATCTCTGAGGGATCGGGATGTCTAAACGGGTGTAAATTTTTATTTCGTGGTATATTCAATTTGTATAGAGGGATGTCGCCTTCAGAATACTTTAATGCTCTTCCAGAGATCATTGCAAGAGATAACAGAAGATGCAAACTTAGGCAATTATGAAAGTCATCACAACGAGACAACCCATTAATTTTTGCGCTAACATATTTAAAAATGGCATTGGTCACAGGGCATTTTTGACGTCATAAATTCGAATTTGACCTAAAAAATGGGTCTTTAGATAATAGGAGTAATAAAAATTTTTACTGAATAGATTATGTGGAAGTAGATTTTTTTAAATATCCGTATATGCATGGAAAAATATTTTTTTCATTTTTGTAATATAAAAAATAACTTTTAACTAATTAATTGTTCGCGGAAACGTTACTCCGTGATGTCAGCAGCCGCTCTCCCCCATAGTTAATAAATACTATTTTATTGTTAATAAATTTTTGAATTTAAAAAAAAAACTAATTAATTTAAAAAATTATTAATAGAAAATATAGATTCCAGATACTTCTTAATACCGCATAAATCGTTACTGAAACACAATGTTTGAATCTGTTAGCTGCGTCTTCTACAATGAAGTATGTTTCTTCCGCCGTCCTTATTACTTTATACATCAATATTAACATGCCGATAAATTGCTTGGTAGTTCATTTCGATATATTGCTTCCAGCATCTTTCAATTAAAGTTCCATTTTCATGGCCAATGGCGCAATGTAACGAGTGACGGGCAAAAGGCCTAATATCCCCTAGTTCGACTCTCTGTACATTTCGGCTGAAGGTTCCACGCTATATACCTCTACTTCCGACCAGCGACCTGACGCCGTCATCAATGCAAATCTTACTGTGGAACCGGATCATCTACAAAAGACTCACATCCAACAAAAGGAAAAACGAAATGAAGAGCATTCCTTGGTTTTCCCTCATCGATTAGTTATGATATCTGTTTTTTGCAAAAAAATAAAGTATGTCATGCCTGGTAGGAGGGATGGCTAATTTTTATTTTATTTATTTACCCCCGGTCCCTTCAAGTGAAAGACACCAGTGGCTAACAAAATCGTTACAGCCAAAAGCGTACGCTCCCAGAGATCCGACAGGTATATTTGGTTCTGAAGAGAACTGGTAGGTGGACTCGGACAAGTGAAGAGATGACCAGTCTTCTAGTCATACTCGGCCAATAAAAATAAAAATTAAAAAATAAAAACTAATAAAAATATTGACAAAAAAATTAAATTTTGAATTTTTGATTTATCTAATATTTTTGACTAAAAACTATCTTATATTTTAAAGAACATATGACTTTTTACCTTTATTGACCAAAATCACCCCAATAATCACTCTGTTTTTAAAAGGATCCTGTTGTGCTCGATTAGCATGCTTTCTAGAGTCACAACTGATTGCATATAAGTCCTCGTTCTTCCTTTAATAGATTGCTTATCCATATAATTCTTAAGCATTTCGAGACAACTCCATCCCAGTTAAGTTTTCTCCACTGGAATTAGTCGGCAATGAGCGAAGCGAACTTCGCAGCGAAAGCCCTCCGAGGAGCTAGGTTTGTATGAGCGAAACGAACTAAAAAAGAATACACAGATTTTTGTATTTTTTTGAATTTTAAAGAAAATCGTGTGAAATCTATATAGTAGTCGCTACTACGGGGAGTTGATGAGAGTTAGTCTCTAAGAGCCTGCTTTATCTATTCTCGCTTCTGACAGATGGACTTACAAACTTTTTAATTTTGGACCGGACGAGATTCGAATTCGGATCCCACGTGCATCCGACGCTTCATTTGTTCAGTACCTCTGGTTTCTGCTATCTTCCAAGTCCGGAAACTTTTCCATACTCAAGAGAATACGAAATGAGATTCCATCAATCATGAAGCTAGGTACACATTTCGTGCACTACGTCACCACTCCAACCTCAGATCAATTGACCACCCACCTAACTGGCTATTTTACAAATTCTCCCAAGAGATAAGCCACTTGGGTACACTAAGAGGCGGAAACTTTGGAGGAACATATTGGAGATGTGTCACACCTCTATTGGGAGATACCTTACAACGTCTACTAAAACCGACTTGGATACAGGAGATGGAAACTTTGGAGGAACATTGGAGACATACCACATCTCTCTTGGGAGATACATTACAAATTCTTCTAAAAACGACTTGGATACAGGGGATGGAAATTTTGGAGGAACATTGGATATATGTACATCTTTTCTGGGAGATATCAATCTACCATTTTATGGGTTTTTGCTATAAATCTAAATCATCCTTAGAAGAGATTGGGAGGTTAGGGAGAGAAAATAATAAGCGGTTAGATATTCTCTAAGAGGTCTACTTCCACAACAAAGGATTGACCGATAATCCTACAAGTTGTTTCCTAAATTACAAATTGTGAATAATTTTGCATAAAATTTACCCACAAACTGAATAAAATGTCACATCTCTGATAGAGTCTCCGGGGGACTGACCGCGGCAATGAGAAGAGATCTGATGGGATGAAAATTCACCCATATTCACATGTAGGATTTCTCGTTGGGGACGTGATGTGTGCCAGCTTATTCTCGTTTCACGTTTTGTATTTCTGCTCATTCTGACTCCCAAAATGGCGACTTTTCCGAGCAGAGGAAATTGAAGAAGTCAGAGATCGCTTCCGTTTCATCCCAATCGCCTTCAAAACCTCTGAAGCGTTTGGAAGAATTGGTAAAGGACTCTTCAATGAAATTAGGAAAGCAATCGCAAAGTGACTCAGAGACCCCCGTCAACGGAGATGGTTATTCCAGGCACTTGGAATCGCCACCCTCCGCAACAATCCTCACTGTCTCTATCCGAGAATCAATTACATACCCATCTATATACAATCTCAGAATAGATCATCCACTCCATATTGGTCCCCTAAGGCTCCTTTCTTCAGATCTAAAGTTACTCCCAGACAGTGAAACACTCCTTTATGCGTTCAATCTATTTGCCACTCGTTTAATTCATGAAGTTGTCAGGGACAAGAAGCTATACCCATAGAATGAAGGTAAAGACATTTTTACAAGAGAGTTGGGGGAAGAATCTTACTTTGACTTTAAGAAATCGAAATTCAACCTTAGAAAATGACTTCAAAGATGAATTCCAGATAAGTCACCCTGTGACCTGAGGATATATAAAATTAGTGATGGGGATATTTTTGTGCATTGGGGATATCAACTATGCGATACCAGCAGAGCTCTTTACTTGATCGGGGACAAAGCCAAGAAAATCACGGTTATCCAGAAAAGGGAACAAAAACCCTAATTTGACTAAAAGACACACGGTGCCTGTTGCACCGTAAGAACGAATTAAGACACGTGCCAACAGAGCTATCAACCGATGTCCCTCTCTTGAGCCCGCACAAGCTCGTGATGAACAAGAACTACAATCCATGGTGTAACGGGACTAGAAGAAATAGAAAACATAAATAAAAAAGATAAAAAATTAATATTTTGTTAAAATTTACTTAAACTTTGAGGGTTCTTTACTAAAATTTAAATAAATTTATAAAATAGGTCAAATTATTCTCATTATTGATTTCCATTCCAGATTTTTATGCCAAATCAACAAATTGGAGTTTCAAGGAAGAGGTTCCCTTGCTCATATTTAGTCGTACAGAAGTTGCACGGACGTTCTATGCATTATTCCGTTTGCTTGTGTTATACTGAGTCTTGGGGGTTTTTTGTTGTCGGTTTGTGACTTTTATTACGACTAGTCTTCATGTATGGGGATATCAGATATCTGCTTTACCCCATAGATTCTTCTGGGCATATTTGCGGGGTCGACAACGGTGATGGATTCGACTATACGTTCGATAATATCCATAAATCTAGAGACAAGAAGTACTTGAAGACAGAAGATTTAAGACAATGTCTTTCCGAAATTTTATCTGCCCGTTGTTCTGGCGTGAGTAATTGATGATGACAATTTCAGACTTGCGTGACGGACTGTTCTGAGACAAATTCACCACCATCAAGGAAAATAAATTCATGTTAATTTTTTGAATAATTTCCAGTTTTAAGATACTGTATTCCCAATCTACAAAATTCATTGTCTTTTGATGTAAGCGATGTTCTCGGAGATATTTACGAAACCATAGAGTAAAATTTAGTAAAAAAATAGTGATGGATTTTTAACAAAATTGAAAAATATATTTTTGAAAGGAATTGCGGACATGATCACCGTAAAATACGATTTACTAATGTCTGCGTTTTTTTGATTTGTTAGATTCTTGGTTATCTCCATTCTCATCTGCTTTATCGTCATTCTGCTACTGAAATGCTTTGCTGGGCCTGTGATAGTCATTTCATTCATTTCAGTCATCGGTTGTCTGGGAGTAGGTTGGTAGAGGTTGCTAATTTAAGGCTCGGTGTTTTTGATTCAACGATATTCCCAGCTCAAAAAAGAAGGAGCTGATCCTTGGCCGTCCACCATCTTCACAAGAGTGGACACCTATGGGGAATATTACAACTTAAATCTTACGTTCGGCATCATACTAGCGGTAGCTGCCCTGATTGTGCTTCTTATAATTTTTGGGTGCTTCAAATTAATCAGACTTAGCATTCATATTATAAACGAGATTTCCAAGTATTGTGTAAACTTAAAATAGGTCATTAAAACACATTTGGGGGGTGTTTTTGTGGACATTGATTCCTGTGATGGAAATGGTTGTAATTACCTTGTTTTGTATCACCATTGCTGCGTAATATTTCACATGAACCTTTAGGTATCTCCACACCATAAGACGTGAGCCTTCTGGAGAAGCTTCGGTATCTCAGAGCACTCTAGAATGTGATGTATCAAAAAACGAGGTTACTGACTCCACCTGTCGGTTCCTCAAAATCTTGGCTACCACGTTAGTTGAAGAAGTAGTTTAGAGCTCAGCCATATTTGTTGGCCTACTTGCTGTTCGCATGGTTCTGGATGATTCAGTTTATTGATGGCTTTAGCACGTGTGTGATTACTGGCTCGTTTAGTCAATATTATTGGGCTTTTAATAAGCCTGAAGATATCCCAACCTCTCCCGTTAATAAATCTTTCGTCATAGTTATTCGGTTTTCATTTAATTCGTTACGATTAGATACCACCTCGGATCCGTGGCCTTTGGGTCACTCATTATCGCTATGGTCAAATTCTCCAGAACTACTCTGCTCTACATGTCCAAAAAACTCAGGAATTATGACAATAAATTCGTCAAATTCGTAACCAGGTATCGACTCTCGCTAAATTTGGCAGAGCTCTTACGTGCTGTTTTTGGTGTCTTGAAAAAATCCTCAAGTTTATCACGGAAGAAGCATATACTCAGGTATACAAATAGTTCCTACGCGTAGATGATGATTAGCGGCAAAAATTTTTGTATTTCGGCTAAAAATGGAGTTTTATTGAAAACGAAAAATTTAGGCGGGTATTTTCATGGATAAACTTAGTCAAATTGTAACGGGAATTATCGCAAAACTAGTTATAGTCATCTGTAATTTGAGTTGTATGATTCTCACAAGTAATCCACCGTCAATTAATTTAGCTTTATTATCCTACGTTTGGTTTACTCCACAATTCTCTGTCATCGAGACCCTTAAGAATTGGCTGAAACTTGATCGGCAATTGAACAATACAATGGTCCCAATAATTGTCCTTTTATTCGTGTGATTTTAGTTTGTTGGAATAAGTTCGTTAATTGTAAGCAACCATATGCTAAATATATATGATATTGGAATATCCACGTTCATTGAGTGCATCAGTTTGCTTTTTTGTGATTTTAGTTATCGACCTCGTTAACAATGACGGGTCAATTGAAAAACCTTATTTTATGACCAAAAAAATGATGAAAAATTACAATGTGAGTAATACAAAAACACCAGTCGATAGTGAGTAATTTAATATTTAATTACGGAATTAATTTAATATTTAATTTAATTTTAATTAAATATCTTTTGTGGTGATTATTTTATCAATTTTTGATAGAAGCTGCTAGATCTCCAAAAGGAGTCCGCTGGCCTTCAAGTGCCCAGAAGCAATTGCTGTGGACTCCCATAAGTGCTTCAGAGTGTGATCGCTGATAACTTTGATCTGTTGATGCCGGGAGGGCTGAGAGCGGTGGTGGTTCTTTTAGATTATATCTTTCCCCTTATCATAGAAGTGTCGTCTTTTTGTTTTTTGCCCTCAATTGCCAGGTGCATTTGGGTCCCCGTTCCCTTCAGAAGGTGCTCGAATGATGTTGACGGTAACAGGATAGTCTAGAAACGTTGGAGGGCTTTGTAAATGGTGTTTCATGGTGACCCAGGAGAGCCTTGGCAAATTCAATTTCTCCTGTTATTTAAATTTATTGAACCAAAAAACCACTGTAATAGTCCAATAGAAAAAAATGTAGGTGATCCCCGCCTTCCTCAGCAGTCTTCAATCTTTTCATGGTGCTTACTGCGTTTCGGTACATTTACGATAAGGACGGGAGGTCATGCGTACAAATCCTCCACAAGAAAATTGCCCCAGTCGTATTAACCATAGTTTCAAATCTTCTGGGCAGCTGGTTGCTGAAACTCCGAGAGCGCCTTGTCCAATTTAACCCTCTGTCCATATGGCAACTCCGAGTTCTGCCTCCTATACTCAGTGTAAGGCTCTCTAGGGACCGCTTTAAAACAGTGGACTGCAGATATACCTGGAGCTACCTATCTGCCCCTAAATTATTGTTATTCAAGCCAAAGAAACACCGTCTTAACCACTAACTAATATTTAGGTGATCCCGGCATCTCTCAATAATCGGGCCATTTTTTTCGATGCTCCGACCGTGACCCCACACATTTTCTATACGGACGGAGGTCTTTTCCTTTCTTCTCCCCTCTTGCCTCCAGTTGGTTCTATGATAGACTCGAGTGTTCTGGGGGCAATTTCTTTATCTGTATTTTTTTCCAGTAATTTTATTGCTCTTGACATGATCTCTTGAATTTATTAGGTTCGTTGCCGCCAGGTAAGATCCCCATGCAGCACATGCATAGCCTATTGTTGGCTCGATATACTGCTTATGGAGGGTCCCGATACCTGGCGGATAAATTCCTCCACAGTTCCAAAGGAAGGCTTTTACAAAATTGATCTTCTTTGAACAGGTTGATATTATGGATTCCACATGGGCTAAGAAGAAGAGGAAAGTATCAAAAGTTACTCCCAGTATCTTCTGCGATTTCTTTTGTGGTATAGGCACTCCATTTAACGTGACGTTCCCATCTTTCTATTCTTAGTAAATAGAGTGACTGCTGACTTCCGGAACATGCATTTAATCGATTTTCGCACAACCATCCATATTTGTTGTTTAGTTTCCTTGTAGTCTTTAGCATGTTCGACATTTACGTCCATAGATGCGACAACTATGTCATCGCATAGGAAAGTGGCATGTCATTACTATTCATAGGTACGGGGAGATCATTCAAAAATAAATTAAGGAGGATTGGTGACAAAGGAGATCCCTGGGGTACACCATTGGGTAACAATCTCGATCTGGAACTCTTGTTTCCAACGGACAATTTCCATCGGCGTCCACTTAAGAAATTTGCTATCCATGTATGAGGATCTTCCTTGGGACAGAGTCGAATGCTTTTTGAATGGCAATTGTACATATGACCGATTTTTCCTGTTTTGGCTTGTTCTTGTGACCTTCAGTTATGATCTTCATTAGTGTTGTTGGAAGGAGGTTGTTGATAATCCTTCCTTGAAGCCATGTTGGAAATTAAGGTCTGATTATTTATTGCAACAGAGATTCGCATGAGTTTCTTCCTTCGGGTGTTGTTCGTGCTTTTCGTGATAAGAATGTTTAGTGACCTGATTCGATTAATGACATCTCGTGATCGATGTGTCTCTAAAGGGTGTTTCTTTCCATAATTATTTTCTTTGTCTTTGAGTCGTATTTTAATTTTTCGTTTTTTATATATGTTTTTCTGGTAAAATTTTTCTCCCGTCAATGATTATTTTGTTGTAATAGTATACAGCTTTTACTATGGAGGAGAAATTTTCAGGGTGGAAATTTTGCAGTTTTGAATCAACAAAATTCGTAAAGCCAGTCCAATTTGCATTTTTGTAATCATAGAAATGAATAGGCTTCGGTACAAACGTGGCTCGCAGTACAGCTTCATTATCATTGAATGGTGGTCACTCAGGAGGTCATAACGGACCGTCCTATTAATGATGGGGAAAGACGAGGCGAGCAGATTAATAAGTCCGGAGATGTCCTTCGTGTTGTATGATGTCCTAGTGATCTTTTTCGGGTTGTTGATGATTATTAAGTTTAGCATTTGGGATAATAGCAGGTTTCCTCTGTTATCAGCGACCTGGTAGCGGAACCAAGAAGGGTGCTTCGCATTCAGGTCTCTACATAATGGCAAGTTCTCCAGTTTGTCCAAGGTCGATAGGTCAAAGCAGAAATTTTTCTTGCAGGAGCCAGGAGGAAAAACATAAACATTCGCAATTTCAATTTTTCCAATGGAAGTTACAACAGAGATTCCAATTAGCTCCGTGTTCGAGTCTTCCATTAGGCTCTTGTAGAAAGAAAGGTTCTCGAGGTATTTTATTCCTTTTCTCACAAGAGTCAGTATACCCCCCTTCTTGGCCAAATGGGCGGTCGGATCTTATTGTGTTGTATCCATTAACGAAAGGAGTAGGAGTGTTATTTGAAAGCTTCGTTTCCTGGAGAAGGCAGGTATCTACTCTGTTCCTCTCCAAGAATAAGGAAAGTCGGCAATCTTTCCTCTGATCCCGTTTATGTTAAAGCCTTTGATTGTTAACTTCTTTGGGCCTGGATTTTGTTCCACGTCTCCTGAGGTCAACAGTCTCAATCGATAGAATGTTCCAACATTGAAAGAATCCCGTCCAGTGGGAAGTCCTCTGGTTGGTAGGGAGCAAATGGTTCTTTTTAGTTATAGTTTAAGACTATATCCGACCCCACCAGAAACGGTGAACCACATGACGCACGATAAAAATAATTATTTTTTATTTATTATTTATTAGATATAAAGCATTATTTATTTTAAAAAATTTATTAATATAAAATTTAAAATCTTTGTTTGTTAATATTCTTTATTTTCAGTCATCTTGTCGACATTGTTGGAAAATTCAATATATTTTTTTAAAACAGAGTTTTCTTCCATAACATCACTTATTCGACTAATTAGCCATTCATTCATCTCCTAAGAATACAAAAATGACAATTTACCCTCAAAATCTGATTTTCCCCCTCCAAGGTAGTGACTTTTGTTCAATAGGATCAGTAGATTTTTGAAAGTCTCTAAATTTTTCAGAATTCAGTAAATTCTCAAAATTTATTTCCGCCTTAATTTTTTGTCTAAAAATAAGCTGACGTCAACTCAATGCGTTCAGTTCTGACTTCAAGTCCTGCAAGGGGTCGCTAACCTCTACAATATTTCGACCTCCAACCTTGATTTGAATTCTCTTCAACGTCGGACAGAAAGTCTGAGCTCAAATTAAAATTATTTTCAAAAGAAATATTCGATTCTAAATTTTATTCCCACAAAAAACTTCTCCCCGGTTCTTCAGTGGAGAAACTCCTAGCCTTAGCGATATTTTCCGAGGGTTGGGGAATAAAGGACAAGCAGTGGTCAAGCTACATTGGAGAGGCACAACTACCTCATTCTTCAAATAATTCAGGGAATATTTATGCCTCAGGATTTCCACGCCAGAATCCCTGCTATACTTTGACTGTGAGAGCAGATTTATGGAGGATTTGTGGAAGTCGATTTCTCCACGGAGAGCCAATTCCGACAAAATTAGCTCGTTGCTATTTTTGTCCCCAATTTTTGAGAAATTTCTGCTTTTCGCCGGAAATAAATTTACCTGACAAAATGTTTTCCCGGAAATACTTCATCGTCCGTTAAAATTAGTTTGAGTAACTTTCCATCCACCGAGAGCACGTTTGAGAATATTTCAGTCAAGTCGTCCATCGACATTTTGGTTTTTTCCTCCTAAATTGTACTTTCAGAAGCCACGTGTTCAGCCATAATTCTGATGTGTCGAATAAGACAGCCAAATATCGAATAATTCACCGTCGGCAGTAGGGACAGCAAATACAGAACCTCGTTGTGGGTTGCTTCTTTTTTTCCTGCGACTAAGAAGGCACCAGAACCGGCCAAGATGTCGAAGTCGTTTTTGTGGTCTTCGAGGAGCCCCCCGTCAATCGTTATTAAATACAGTTTGAGAATATTGGAGACCAAGACACAGTCATAGTCGGACAGGTTGACGGTCTCGTAATTATTGTACAACGATATGAGGGACTTCATCTCCCCCCTGCTTGAACAGGAATCGTAAATTCTCTCAACCGTCGTCCCTAAATAATCAAATTTCATGAAAATATTTAAAACCAAAAAAAACAAAAAATAGCAAATTTCAAAAATAAGGAAATATTCAGCATTCCTGCAGTGATTGGATTAAAATGTAAATAAGCGAATAAGGAGATACTCGACCACAGGAGATTAAGGAATACGCGTTATGTATGGGACAAATGCTTGTATCGAGAGTTACCCCCTAATTATTGAAAGGCAAATGTTTTGGAGGAGCCATTAAGGCATTTGGGCTCACCCACCAGGTCTGCCGATGTTTCGACAGCGATAGCTCTCTAGCAGACTAAGGCTGACACGTAGCTGTGGGATCGCCATGCTACTGTCAAGTGACTGAAATAACCGCCAAAACAGCAAAATTAAGCTTTTGATTGAAATTCAAACGCAGCCGTCACATACCGTCGTCTCCACAGACTACCAGGACATAAAGCAAAGTACAGAATGCTCGTTAAACCAATAAACGGCAATTTATTAAAATATGAAAAATTGCTTCCTAAAAATCGATAGTGCGGACAAACAGACACGTGGACACACAACAGACAAATTTAGTATTTTGCATAGAAAATTGTGATAGAAGCCAAAATGGAGGATGATCGCTTAAAACAGCAAAGTGACTGAAACGCGGATTATTATGGTTGATGAGGATTAACCAGGGGTAATACAAAATTGGTCGCTGTGGGAATTTTAGTACCGTTGGCTTCAATGTAGGCGATCCACTCGTTGAAAAAGTTCGGAACTAGAGACCGTACTCAAATGACGCAGAGATCGCATTTTCTAATTTGCCCCCAAAAAGTAGATATTTTTCGTCTTACGAATAAATCGTAAATTACTAGCAATTTTTGGTTTTCCCTTGAAAATCAGATCGTAGCTTAATTTATGGTTCTAGGGGGTTACTATTAGCCAAACCGCCTGAGGGGAGTATAATTTATTGGAGTCCATTTTAATTAGGTTCCGCTTGCTAGAATTAGAATTTACGTCAATGGTAATGTTTATTATTTTAATGCTTACCAGCTTTCAAAACTTTTGGAGAGAGAACGCCTGATTTTGTTTTTCATTGACTTGTGTTCAGAGTTTATTATCTTTTACGAAATTACCACGAAAATAAAGTTAGACTAAATTATTAGTGTAATGTGGATGTACCTTTAAAAATTTTATTTGAATCGTAAATAATTTAAATTTAAAAATTAAATAATTTTATTTATAATTAAAAATAAATTTAATTAAATAAACATTTAATGGTTAAGTGATTAAAATTTATAAACTTTTTCCGTAGAAAATTTTTCGTGAGAGGCTGTAAAGTTTAAATTCACTTTTTAGTTTGTTGATTTTTAACAATTTTTACTAAACCGATTAAAATCTAATGAATTAAGATTAGCTTATAAAAAAGATTATATTAGTTTGCGGTTTTCTCTTGGGAAAATTGATGATTGAAAATTACAAGATTTTTAGATGACGTCATTTTCAATTTGTTTTTAGCCACGTGGTTAATTGGCTGAACTAGGGACGTAATTTTGGTGCACTGTGACGTAGCTTTCATGCACTTAATGTTCTTATCTTCTTGAAGTAGATTCAACTTCTTGTCCTCCTTATTAACGACTCTGGGGACATTGAAACCCTAAGTATTGAAATAAGGGATGGGATGTACCACAGTCTAGGTTCGAAGTCGATTGTCCAAAAAGGAGTTGTTACTTTTCTGTTGCCCACCAGTTTCCTTTACTTGAAGGAACTGGAGGGAAATCAAAATGTTTTATTGAAAAAGCGGCTCTTGAAGCACTTCTGTTCGAAAGGACAACAAAAATTCACAAGGACAGACCACCTTCCAAACATTCATCTCCACAAATCCTTCTCAGATACCTTGAAACCTCCAAAATATGGGCTGATATTATGAAAAATGCAAGAGCAGTACAGGATCCCCATCCTCTCCTGTATTCTCCTCCCCTTGTCTTTCTGGAATCATTGAGCAGATTCCTTTGTTAACCCAGCGATCCTGGCAATGAAATAAATAATCCTCAACAAAGGCTAGTGCTCATCCACGTGTCATCGGTTACTTGGTTCTGTCGGCAAATGTCTTTATTTCCTCACCATTGAGCCTTCTTTGAAAGACCTACCTTGACTGGGGTAAATAAACCGCATTGTTGTGAAAATAAACCACATAACTGTGAAAGTGAAATATTGTGGTTAACATATTAGGTCATTGATGATTTTAATAAATAGCACATTTGTACTATAAGAAGTAAAAAATTCTAAATTACAGTATTTTCACTTTCTCGCAAAATTTGGTTCTTCCTAGACCTGAGTGACTCGTATCAGCTGGGAACCAGTTCCACATCGTTTTTGATGCTGCCAGAGCACTGGAAGCCTACTGAAACAATTAGATCACAGGACACTACGTTAATACAGAAGCCGAGCAAAGGGCGAGAAACCCTAGACCATAGTAGGAAGTGGGGAAATCGATTCCATACCATTATTACCGCCTCCTAACCCACAAGGCCTCTAATCTAAGGTGTATTTTGATACCATTTGATTCTTAGGGGGAATAAGTCCGAAAAAAATAAAATCAAAATAACGGAGAATATCATCCCGATACAAAAATTACTGTTTTAGTTTATTAACTAGAATTTGGATAAAATGAAGCTTAGTGGTTGTCTCTGCTTGTCCTGGACCAACAGGGGTCGACTGTATGAGACAGCATGTATAGAATTTATTCATTATTCATTTAGAACCCGTGGATCATCGAGAAAGAAAGACACACAAAAGCAAAACAGTTAGGTAATCATTAATCCCCGTTCCAGTAATCAACTGTGACATCCAACGTCTGTGGTCTTCATTGTTCTCATTACCGTACGAATGATTTTTCTCTCTCCAGTCTGCTGCAGATTATCGACCGATAACCTGCATGCCAACCCTGTATAAGCTGATGACCAAATTAGTGGCTAATGAGGTCAGGAGCTTTGTAGACGCAAATGGGATTCTCTCCGAGAATCAGTTGGGAACTGTTCGAAATTGTCAGGGGGCAAAAGAGCAGGCTTTGATCAACAAATGCCTTTCTGTGTCTCACGGAAACTCACTTTTGTCTATGTGGGTGGATGTGAAGAAGGCTTACGATTCAGTTGATCATTCTTACCTTGTCGAGTGCCTACACAGTCTGTCTGTGTATGCCTGTGTGGTTCATCAGCTTTGTAGCGGCTGTGATGAATAGGTGGAGTATTCATCTGAACTATAATAGGCACCGGATAGGCGAGGTAAAACTCAAGAGGGGGATCCTTCAGGGGGATAGCATGTCTCCGCTGCTCTTTATTATCTGTTTGGAGCCATTGAGTCACCGCCTCAATGACCGGTTTGAGCAAATACCAGCTCATGGTGAAGGGGTTTGTTTCAGTACAAATCACCTTCTTTTTATCGATGACCTGAAAATGTATGCTCGAACAGCTGAGGATCTCTACTCCATGGGGGTCTGTGCCAGGGTATTCTTTGAAAGTATAGGACTAGATTTGAATTATTCAAATTCTGCGACTAACACGCAAGTATGTAACGAGTTAGTAAGAGTCCTAGAGGAATACGAAGGATATAAGTATCTGGGTGTTACCGAAACTCCAAAGTCCTTTATAATGCCCGAGACAAAACGACAAATTACTGAAGGCATCCGTAAAAGAGCAGCGTTATTGTGTAAGACGTCTCAAAATGCAAGGAATTTGTTCCTAGCATTAAATGAGTATGATGTCTTGCTGCTAAACTACTACATAGGTGTTGTGGAGTTTGAGCCCCGAGTATGATGAGATGGATGTTATGATCCGTGGAGTACTCAGAGAGAACCATGTCCATGTGCTGGCAGCCAATAAGGAGAGACTATATTTACCCGTGATAAATTCGGCCGTGGATTGTGTGGAATAGTCCAATTAAGTGAGCGTATCCTAATGCGAATGCACGAAACCCTGATAGCTGGGTAAGTGTGTCTGCTAGGAAGCACGCCATAATAACGACCGAGAAAACACGGGCAACCTACCTAGGCACTATCAGACCTTTTTTGTCTGCTAAGTATGGTGTTGATGATGGTGGGCTAGTAAATGTGAAGGCGTTGATCGAATTACAATATAATAATTTGATGGAAAAGATCAACTTAAAAAGCCTTCATAAGGTCCTCTTCAGAGCATTGGACAACCCACATGTCGACCTTAAGTCGTCGACAATATGGCTAAAATACGGTGACAACTCACCTCGATCGGAGGCGTTGTACACGTATATGCAAGACCGCAATATTTTTTGGGGTCGATCAACAAATACATGTCCCCACTGTAAGTCAAGGAGCATGTCGGTTGATCATTTAGCCACTCGATGTGGATCCATGCTCTGCCACGACTATGTGTGGAGGCACAACGAGGTAGTAAGGAGTCTTCATCTTCTACTATGCAATAAGTATGGTATTCGCCACACCAGAAAGTTGCGGACTCATAAGGTGCAATCTGTAGTAGAGAACACCAGGGTCCAAATTAAGGTAGACAGTGTTATCCGTACCTCGGTGCTAGTCAAGCACAATAAACCGGACATTGTGGTACACGATAAGGAGTCTGGCCAAGTCCTTATCATAGAGGTTGGCATCACGTCTCAAGACCGTTTGCAGACTGTGGAGGTGGAGAAAAAAAGGAAGTATGACTTTCTTGCAAACGAGATGGGGCAGATGCTTGGTTGCAAGGTCCTCGTTATTCCTATAGTAATGACGTGGGAAGGAATTGCAACAAAGTACCACAAGGGTTATCTGAAGCAGTTGGGGGTAGATAGGAAGCTCCAGGCCTATCTACAGTCCACTGTGTTAAAGCGGACCCTAGAGAGCCTGACACTGGAGTATAGGAGGCAGAGCCCTGAGATGCCATATGGGCAGAGGGTTCAATTAGACAAAGCGCTCTCGGAGTTGTTTCAGCAACCAGAATCGAACCTGCCTGAGGAGGCTGGCGAACAGGCAGGCGAGGAAGGTTGTTGATTAATAAATATATTAACTTTTTTATTGTTTATTAAATAAAGTGGGGTTAATTTAAATAAATTGTTTAATAAATAAAAAACAAATTCTTAGAAAAATCAATCATCGAACGTTATCCCTTCGTATTCATCATATTTGTCTCTAGTTGAACTCTTAGAAATCATCAGAAAAACTACAATTTCCTCGGGAATATTGATACTAATTTCATACAATTCTTCAAATGAAGTCAATATCCTCCCCTATTCAACTCATTAACTGTAATACAGTCTCTATAAAGTATTTTATTCTCTCCGCCGTCCAAAATGGTGGTTCAGGATAATCTTTTCGCTTATAGCCGCGGTCGGTTTTGAATTTTCGGAAAAATATATTCAGTAACCTGACCAGTTTGCAGCAAAAGCACATTCGAATAGTTGATTAATGAAACTCGCTTTTATATTCAATTCGGCGTGATCGCAGTGTAATGCTAATTTTGTAGGATGCTTCTTCATTAAAATTGCAATATCCAGCATAAATTGGAAAATTATTATTTTTAGTAATTATTTGAATTTATTCATTTAAAATCCAAAGATCGTCGAGAAAGAGGGTTCTCCCTGCCAAAATTCTCTGGTGAAGATTACCATTATGAAAACTCTTCCGCCGGATAATCAAGTGATGTCCGCGACGGTAGGACGTGTGATGAAAATGGAAGAGGACGGACCTCTTTTTCTGAAGAGGAAGCCTGTAATGTACTATTGGAGGCTGGATTTTGTCGGAGGAAGCAGATGTTTTCCCTTGGGTTCCTTCCTTGGATTAATTAGCTATGACTGTTTGTACAGGGTTTACGAAAGATTGTAAGCCTGGGGGTAATGAATAAAAAGAGAGTGTTAATACCCACCTGATCGATTCACAACAGTGTTGAAGACCATGCAACGAAGTGTTTAGTGCAGTCGCAATCAGCGGTAGGATTTATGACACACTCCGACCGGGGGAACTGGATAAAACCTCTTTCAGATATATCTGGAGTTATTAAAGAAACATTGTGGACTCTGATTTACTGTTCATAAGATTAGCCTCCGGAGTACACTGGATTTGGGGTATGACATGATCTGTATCTCCCATCAACTATTATCCCTCTAAAAGTTATCTATTATAAATGCTTATCCCCCATATTGTTGGAGGGTACAACCTGGTCTCGATAGGATTGGGATAGGGCTTGTATCGACACCTTTTCCCAGTCGAGACTTGCTGGTTCCACATTGAAAGGTGAGTAGGCTGATAGGACTTTCGAGATTTTCAAGATAAAAAATACGACATTCTCTCTACCAGATTCTACATGTACAGCCTGTAGTCGTCAAGACGAATGGAGTCTTTGGCGCAAGACGGTCTCTTTTCTAAGATCGCTTGGGTCAATGTTGTCGAAAGTGAGTAATGAGAGTCAGGAATCCGAGTGGCTGTTCCAAAGGATTTCTCTGTCAGGAAAAACAACCATTCCATCCTATCAGTTGGATTATTTTGATCGACTTGTTATATAATAAATTTTTTTCTGTTTAAAAAAATCGGCTTCTCCAGTTGATCTCTGTTTCAATCGTGACAGGCAACGCAACGTCGATATTGTCGGCGGAGTCCACTTTGGATGGTTGGCGGTGTTAATTTAATTACATTATTGATTATATTTCATAATAAAAATTTTTTGAATAAAAAAAATCGGATTATAGTAGTAATATCACCGGGGATAATGCTAATCCATATTATTCCTTGTTCGACGATGTGAGATCGTATGGTTACTATTTCCATGGAGAGTACTTGAGACAGCTTGAAGTAGATAGACGTATTTACACACACAAGCACACGTGGTCATGAGGATATTTAGAATGTGTCCCTAGACGCATGAAAGTTGGGTCCTTATAACAAAACTGAAACACTCTCCAAACGCAAAATATTTAACCAGCTTAAGATTGATTAATCAGAAGGTTGAGCTGGAAACTTAGCTTTAGTGGATAATGCTACAAAACTCAGTGCAGGGTGACCCATTACTCTTGGTTGGAGTAATTGGTCAGGTGACCAGAATGACCCATTACTCTTGCACTGTTAAGACAAATTAGGCTTTCCAGAGTGTTTGGTGGTATTTGTTTCTTTTCAATGATCAACTCTACCGTCACTCTGTACGCCTTCCCCTAGATAGCCATATTTTTTAATAACCCCGGGTATACCTGAAATAAGTTTTATCTAGCTACACCCAGTCGGAATAGGACGTTCCAAGTATCTCCCATTTTGAATGTCAAGTATTAGGCGTCCCCTGATTATGGTTGATCCAATGACGCCTCTAGGCATAGAAGGCAAAAATCACTAAGGAAATCTTTCGATAAAGTAACCACCGAGTAGGAATCGAACCCACAGCTAATGCGACTTGAGAGCTATGCTAGTTGCAGTACCTTCTCACATTTGTCCAAAATAAACCGCTGTACTTTTAACTTAATGTTTAAAAAACAATAATAAACACTATTAACTTTAAAAATTGACAAAAACATGTAAAATCTATATTTCCTATTTAAAATACAAATCGCTTGCCCGATGAAGCCACTTGAGTATGAGCAGAAGTTTGGCTTGTTATTTATCCTTTAAGTTAGTTGGAGGGACATCAGTCACAAACTTGAGTCATCGATCGAAAGAAAACACAGAAAGTCAATGTTTGTTCAATATTCCAACACTTACAAGCTAGAACCAAGTCAGGATGAGGTCTTCGATCAAAAAACTGCTTCCAATAAAATTCAAAAGATCATCGAGAGTTTCTGCTCTACTCACAAGTACGATCCGGACCAAAGTCCAAAAGAGGCAAAGGGACTAAGCACGAGAGTCATAGAAGTAATGAAAACTTGTGCATCTAGAAGATACAAGCTTATAGCCAATGTCACAATAACTTCAAATATAGACTATGACATAATTATGACTTCCTCGGCATTAACAGACCACGAATATGACTTTTGCATCAAAGAATATTACCGAACTAAGGACACCCTTGTCTATGCCTTTGGATTCGCATCGTACAGTTACTAACCAAGTAAGAGTAACAATATTATAATTTAACTGAAAAATATAATTTTTTTGTTTATTAGTAAAAAATAGAATATACATTAAGTGAAGGTGTTTTAAGTTTATCTAAAAGACTATGGGAGTTGACCGAGACTAACTAACTGGATGTGGTTCATTAGACAATTTCATTGGTAACAAGCTCAATCCTAAAGATATTTAAACCTATTAAAAAATTAAAGAAATCTTTAACGGACCCATGGTGTAGTGGTTATCATTTCGGACTTTGAATCCGGAGACCCGAGTTCGAATCTCGGTGGGTCCTATTTTTTTATGTTTTTGTAGACATCTACCGACTTTATTCGTCATTAGGTAGACTTTCGACTTTGAATCCGGAGACCCGAGTTCGAATCTCGGTGGGTCCTACTTTTTTATGTTTTTGTAGACTTTATTCGTCATTAGGTAGACTTTTATTTAAAGACATACTTAATCTGTTCATGTTCTCCCGCTGATAAGGCCTAGATGTTTAAACTGGCAAAATGGCGTAGTCCAAAGATATGGAGTGTCTGACAAATTGAGTTATGCATTCGTCTTCATCTAATCAGGTGATCGTCTCAACCAACAGATGAGATGCGGATGATTGACACAATGTTTTTAAGGAATTGTGTGGAAAAAGATTGTTCGGTAAGTTACTCTATTGGTCAGGAAAGTTACGCTATTGATTGGGAAAGTAACGCTAATGGTCGAGTAAGTTACGTTATTGATTGGGAAAGTAACGCTAATTTTTAAGGAATTGTGTGGAAAAAGATTGTTTCGGTAAGTTACTCTATTGGTCAAGAAAGTGACGTTATTGACCGGGAAAAGTAACTCTATTGGTCGGGTAAGTGACGTTATTGATTGGGAAAGTAACGCTAATGGTCGGATAAGTTACGCTATTGGTTGGGAAAGTAACGCTAATGTCGGGTAAGTTACGCTATTGGTTGGGAAAGTGACGCTAATGGTTGGGAAACCCTATAATTTAATTTAACAAATAGTGGGTCCCGTTTATGGAATTCATCCATGTTCTGACAGCCTGCATGTTTCAAAGACTATTTACCTGAATATTTGTCAACCAAACAATCTCACAAACTGGTTCCTAATCTCAGGGAAGTCGGACAGGCTTATTAAGGTTACAAAAAGATGAAGTTACTCGAAAGCTTAAATATTATACGTTCCAGACTATCTCCGTTGAGACATCAGAACGTGCTTGGTCTCAGATCGACAAAGTTTATCGATTTGAACGTCCTTCTCTAAGGATCGGGCGTTCCCACTAAAATCAGACTTCATGCTTGTAAGCCTGCTACTGGGCCTTCCATTAGATTAGGAATATTGATAGTAACCCCTCTGTTCATGTAATCGGAAAAAGGCTTTTCAGACGGTTGTCTTAATTAAATGCTGGTTTCCAGTTGGCACTTTACTGGTTGAAGTGCGAAGGGCAAAATTGGGCTGTGGTCGCTTCTCGAATCATGGGTGACTAGAAGACGTTGTCAGTCAGGGAAAAGGAATAAAAAGTAATTCACATTCATATCACAAGATATGAGCACGTTATCCAAAGTAGCCAGAGCAGATAACCTAGCATAGTCTGGTGGGGAGACAAATAAAAATAGAATAAGGAAATATTTTTATAGCTACAAGTTGCAATTATTTCTGTAGCATCGTCATCCTCCAAAAGGGTTTTCACTTCCAAATAGTTAGGAGACCACGTGACAGTTTCTTCGCTCTGTTGCAACCATTTGAGACAGGCAGATAACGGCACCACTCTAGTAGGAAGGGAAAAAGGAGGGACAGACAACATAAACCTAAATAGCCACTTAGCACCACACCGCCACGGGGCGATTCAATGCGAAAACAGAGGTTAGGACATCAATTATAGTGAGATTTTTAATTAACGACAAATTTGGACTTATCAAGATTAATTTAATATTTATTTATTTTTAAAAATTGTTTTACGATATGGGGAACCTATTGCATTATTTTCATTAAGTTTGCACGTTGTGTGGTTGTTGTGGGTTGTTGTGGTGTGTGTTTTTTGATCTATCAATCTATCTCTGTTTTTTTGAGAGGGTTTGTGTCTCCCTTTAGATCAGCTTTCCTCGTAGCTGGATTCGCGTTGCAAGTTGTTTTGATCACCGTCAGGGCGATGGAGACTTCAGTTTTATATTCAAAATGTCTGTTACTTTTTGCTAAATAAAGTTTCCTTTGTTGTAAAAAAATAAATGTGAATGTTATTTTACTCAAAAACTGTTCACTCATAATTTTATTAAAAATAGTAATTTTCATACGATTTAAAAAAGACGACTTTTTTACCTAAAAATTTCGAGGACCTTGGAAAACTGTTCTATTTACTCGTAGGACTCATTAAAATCAATTTTTTATAATATTTAAAAAGATGATTTTTTACCTAAAGATGTAGTTTTGGTAGAATCTCCTGATGTTTTTGATGAACTTTTCTAAAACTTGACAAAAATATTTGGAGCCCATTTTGAATAGAGACCTTTTGAATGGAGACTATTTTGAATAGAGGCCATTTTGAATGGAGAACATTTTGAATGGAGGACATTTTGAATGGAGACCATTTGAATGGACACTTTAAAAAGACTTAAATATAAACTAATCATTCCAAAGACTAATTATTAAACTAATTCTTTGATACTGACCCGTTCCACAGAACAGCGTTCCAGAGGACGTTTTTCGGGAAGCTGAGGTTAATTCCAGAACTCGTCGCCACGGATCGAAATTATCTCCCGGTGGTTTGAATAGTTGGATCCATGCGCTATCAGAGGGCGTAAGAGAATTTTTCAATCAATTAGGACATGGCTCATTCGGTTTTTTAAATGGATTCTTCATTGTGCTCTGAGGAGTAACTCCCTTTGCGTGCCTGCTGACCACAGTTATCAGTGATAAAAACGAACAGATTGGATGACCACCGTCCCCTTTGAAGCCGGGAATCCTCTTGTCTGGGACGTCACTTGAACTGACACATTCGCCTCTTGCAACTTACACCAGAGTGCCTCTAAAGTAAAAGGTCCTACTCAAGGATTTTTTGTTTGTTCCACTCGCCGTTGAGACGTTCTTGAACCTGTAACTCTGGATTTCATGAGTTGTCTAGGGAATCGGATTTCTACACGATCAGGAGATCTTCACGAGCGCTGCTAATTATTTGAGCTAAGCTCACTCGCCATCCTGAGAGGAAATAGCCACGCAGTCGGCCGCTACATGACAATTTGCTCATTTTCCCGTAATCTCCAATCAAAAATATCAAAAATGTTAGTGAAATAACTAATTTTAGGCTAATTTGCTTGCTTCCTTAGGAAAGTGCCTCTGGAAAAGAATTCTAAGCACTGTGCTTGCAGAATCAGTAATCTTAGAGCCAGGTCCGAAAACGGCCGAGACTCCAACGTCCATGAGCATTTGATAATCCTGAGGAGGGACCACACCTCCCACAACGACAACTACGTTACTTCTTCCCATCTCTCGCAGTTCTTTGATAATTTCAGGTACCAAAGTTTTGTGTCCAGCAGCGAGCGAGCTCACACCGACAACGTGGACGTCACTGTCCACGGCATGCTGTGCCACGTCACGTGGGATCTACATCAAATCAATAAACCGAAATACACTAAACAGAGGACCCACGTCCACGTCGAATCCAAGATCCGCGAAACCTGTGGCTACCACCTTACTTCCGCGATCATGTCCATCCTGGCCCACCTTGGCGACTAAAATTCGGGGACGACGGCCCTCTAATTTGGCGAATTTCTGCCACTCACAAAAATCTCTCAACCTCCACATCCCTTATGATGGCCTCTAAGACAGATTTGTCCTGGTTTTCAGTTATATACGCGCCAGAAACCAACTGCGTGGTGGCCACGTGTCTCCCAAAAACCTAAAAAAGCTTTAAAACCCTGAAAACAAGTTCCATGGCATCTGAAATCTCTCCAATCGTGCATCGACAACGTGCAGCCTCGACTGAAGCTGCAAGAAGGTTTCCTTCGTCCGATCTGGCACATTCGGTGATCTTCTCGAGCGCTTCTTTGGCCTTATTCGTCATCTTTAAGAGAAGACCTTAGCTTGGTCCCTTGATTGCTTCACCGAGGAAATACGGGCTTTCTGGGATTTTGCTACTGACGAGTTATCGACCACCAAAATCTCAGGCATGGTCTCGTTTTCCAACACGAACTTGTTGACCCCCACGATGACTTCTATTTGATAACCGTAAGAAGCGACCTTTTCCACTGTCGATCCTCGCCTGCCTCATTGCTGCGGCCTGTTCGATTTTCCGTTTCGGAAGTCCCTCAGCCACCGCCTTGGCCATGCCTCCCAAGCTCTCAATCTAACCTGAAGAGCCAAAATTTACTTCATTCACCAAACTGAGAGCCTCGTTGTAGACTCGATCTGTGAGAGACTCCATCATGTAGGATCCTCCCCAAGGATCGACCACTTTGGGGATCCCTGTTTCTTCTTGGATGATAATTTGAGTATTTCTCGCAATTCTGGCTGAAAATTTTGTTGGAAGAGCCAAAGCCTCATCAAAGGCGTTGGTATGCAGAGACTGAGTCCCACCAAACACGGCGGCCATGGCTTCAATGGTGGTCCTTATGATGTTGTTGTATGCGTCCTGCTGGGTCAGAGACCACCCTGAAGTCTGGGAGTGAGTCCGAAGCATGAGAGATTTTTGTTTCTTTGGATTGAATTTCTCCTTCATTAATTTCGCCCAAAGCTTCCGCGCTGCTCTAAATTTGGCAATTTCCATGTAAAAGTTCATCCCCACTCCCCAGAAGAAAGACAGCCTCCCAGCAAAGTCGTCGATATCCAAGCCTTTTTCGATTCCTTGAGTGACCGAACCAATATTACCGATTTTGCAGTATTCCAGTCCGTTTGCTATGGTGAAGGCCAGTTCCAGCACATTATCGGCTCCAGCCTCCTGAATATGATAACCGGAGATCGAGATGGAATTAAACCGAGGCATAAACTAAATTTAAAATCCCGACGAACCTGGGTTGTGAACTGAAAAATGTCCCCGATTATTCGCAGAGACGGCTCAGGAGGGTAGATGTAGGTATTGCGGACCATGAATTCCTTCAGAATGTCGTTCTGTATAGTTCCACTTAATTCCTCTAATTTACAGCCCTGGCCTTGATTTTAGGCGAAAACCTGTTCTTGGCAGCCACAATGTAGAACGCTAAAATAGGCAAAACTGCTCCGTTCATGGTCATGGAAGTCGAAATTTCCCGGAGATTAATTCCGTTGAACAAATCCTTTAAAAATAAGAGAATTTGACTTTCATGTCCTCAACAGTATCAATAGCGACTCCAGCCATTCCAACATCTCCGGTAACTCGTTCGTTGTCCGAATCGTACCTAGAATATTTTATTACATTTTAGGTTCGCCAGCAAATAAGGTAATTTATAAAATACAAACCCTCTATGAGTCGGAAGATCAAAGGCAATACTCAATCCTTGAACCCCCGCTTTGATGTTGTCTTTGTAGAAGCGATTGCTTTCCTCAACAGTACTAAATCCAGCATACTACATTAATTAGAAAATCATACCTGACGAATAGTCCATGGTCGTTGAGTGTACATAGTCGGATAAGGTCCGCGAATAAAGGGGTACCTCCCAGGAATTGACTCCTCAATCTCTTCCACATCCTTTCTAGTATAAAGCGGCTTCAAATCTATGTTCTCATTTGTCTTGTAAATCAAGGATTCTATAGGTCGGTTCTTTAGCTGCTTCTTTGCCAGCGTCTCCCATTCTTCATACAAACTTGAATTACGAATGGAATGCCTTAACATGTGGCTACTAGACAAAATCTTGAAATTATTAGAATTGCACTTTTTGCGAGTTCAATGTCCGAAGCATAAATAAACAATAACGATTAATATTATAAGTATTTTATTTAAATTATTAAAATTTGATAATTCAAATAAATTTTATTTATACAAAAATAACTCGTTATCATGTTTAGTGGTGTCGCGAAAGCTGTAACGTGGATTAACTTAAATAACTTTGAGCGAGTTGTCCAATATTTATATGAGATAGGTTGCATTGCAATTCGAGGACAGTCAACTCGTAAACTCATCAGAAATCGCTTTGGAAATTCAAAATTCAACAAGTGCAACCGTCTGTATCTTGGGAGACACTTTATACGGAAGGTACTAACGTGGGATCACTCTTAGTTGTTGTGTTGACAATGTCGCCGCTAAACATTTCTCCGCTGATGCGATTGTGCACTTTGGTTTTGCATGCTTTTCCAAGTGCACGTGCGTACCCACGTTCCTGGTTTATGGAAGGAAGGATCTTGATGTTCACCATTGCCGGGAAATTTTTACGAGGAATTTCCCAGAAAGGTCAGACCGTCCTGTTTTTGTTTTCACCGACCCAGCCTTCACTTCCCACCTCGGTTGAACCTTCTTGAAGTGATCCTTAGATGAGGTTATTAAGATGATTCACTCTTGCGGACGGCACGTGTTTGCTGGCAGTATTCAGCTTCCTGTAAATTATTGGGACGAGTTCGAAAATGAACGGAATGACAGGTGCGAGTTCGCCGTCTTTGGACGGAGTTTTCACGTCTCTAAAGAGGTCCTGGACACCGGGGACTTCTTATATATTGGAGAGCACGAATCTTTGGCTGCCTGTTTTGCCATGCGATTTTCGGAGTCCTCATTGACTTGGCTCAATCCTACCCAAGAAGAGAAGATTTTCGACTCGAGAGCGCTTTTGATGAAGCGATACACCTATGTTTATAAGGCCTCACAGGAGGTGAGCCTATTTGGGATTGTCGTCGGGACGCTAAGCCTTCAGGAAAATCGAGCTATTGTCTCACAACTCCGTGACGTCATTGCACGTGCTGGGAAGAAGTCTTATACTTTTGTCGTCGGAAAATTAACGCCCTACAAACTGGCAAATTTTCTTGAGGTTTTTTTAAATTTTTGAGATTATATTTTTAAAATTAATAATTTTTAAATATTTTTTATTTAAAATTTAGATTGAGATGTTTGTGTTGTTGGCTTGCCCTTTGAGCTCTTTGATCGACGATAGAGATTACTTTCGTCCTATAATAACTCCGCATGAGCTCTTCCTTGCCTTAGAACCTGATGTTAACCACAATGCTTCCATAAATCTCGATTATTGCCAATATCTGCAGACTTCTGATGTTACAAGATCTAATGAGACTGAGCTTGATTGCACTCCTCTTGTAAAATCACATAAGGACATATCAGTGAGGTATAATGGAGAGGTTGACATATATTCTGCTGGTTTTTACTTTTGATAAGTTTAGCTGATTTCCTGGTTAAGCGTTCGTGGAAGGGTCTGGAGATCCCTAAGGAACCGCAGGAAGCCGCTATTATGAAAGAAGGGAAGACTGGACTTGCCTGGCATTATGATAATGAATCCCTGGATTTTTAGTATTTTATATGTAAAATATAATTTTTATTAAAATAACTTTTAATTTAAACCATAAATTAATTAATATTTTTTGGCAGCTTCGTGGTAATTTTTCTTTATTTAAGTTCCTATGTAGCTTACTGGTTAGTCAGTCGATCGAATCAGGATTAATTTTTGGTTCAATTCCCATGTCGCTGTTTACCTGGTAGAAGAATTCGACCATTCTTTTGACTATTCTTACCGAAGTCCTCTCTTCCTCGGTATTAAGGTCTTCTTGTGGCTGAGTGACTATTCTTATTAAGGGTCTCCACGTTCTATATTTATCTTTTTCCAGTGCTGTCGAGATTAGCTGTATGTTCGATTCCCACTTTACTGTCTACTTGGTAGAAGGATTCCGTTCTGCTTTATGCTTTTAACAAAACCTGATTCATCAGTTGATCCACTTTTCTCAGGAGACGTCCAGTCCCTGCCAGACATCTAAGAAGGATCTATCTCTTTTTTACTTCTCTGGAGGGGTCCTCACAATGGCGAATATAGATGGACGTAATGCTTGGATAGGATGCGTTCCAATCCCTCCATGGGGACTGGATATACCTTAAGAAGTGTCTGTCATCGGATTATGCATGCGTGGACACCTCGGATGCATGGCTTCCAGAACAAAAGATATTTAGGGGCTGACGGACTGATTTCGGTGGAAACGTCTCTAGTATTCGATCTCAGGGCTATAAAGTTTGTAGAAACAATCGAATCAATCGTCAGAACAACGCAATGGTTTCTGCCTCTTCCGAGGACAAACAGCTGCCATTTCCCCAAAACGAGAGGAGAGAAATGCCAGCCATCGATACCGTACATTAGGTAGTGACGATGGCTCGCATCGAAATAAAGGACGTCCTTTTTTCGAGATTTAACTTCCGCAGGCAAAAGACCTGTTCTCAATATAAGGTCAGTGTTCTCATTGTAAAATACGCAAACCTGAGTCGCTCAAGAATCGCATAAGAAAAGTATTCTTCCGTATAAACCTGCGCGCTGTAAGAACTTGTATTCAACTACAAACGTAGGAATGAAAGAAATTAACAGTTATCGCCTAATTAAGAGCTATAGTTTTCATGGTCGCAGAGGGAGAGACACGTCCATCCAGAACCACAGCTTTTCGTACCCATTCAAAAATGATCCAATGGAGTGTGAGAAAGTCTTTAATGCTATACTGGAACTAACTACCTCCCAAAAGGAGTATTAAGCGACGGCATCAGAGCGTAGGATGAATTATTATAAAGCACTTTCACAGAACCAATGAGCGTTATATTAACTAAGGTCCCGTTTGTGCTACAAGTTTCGAATTTTGTTCACTAAGCGTCTCCATGGGCTTCTGCTGTGGGCATCTGTTCGTAGATCTTCTAGGTCTTCCGCACATTTAAGTTTTCTTCCAATTCTATTAAGATCCTTGTTACGAGCCACAGGGAGAGTGATTCTAGGCCTTCCTCTGAACGATGTTGTTCTCATTGTTAAAGTAGTTGTTCAGAGGCGTTTATTTCCATTGTAAGCGCGTGCCCATACAGTCTCTATTTTATTCCATAATATCGATCTGTGTGCATTAGAATTAGAAAATGGTGAAATCCAAAATTTTAATAATAAATTTAATTAAATATGTTATTTGGTAAAATAAATAATAATATTTTAAAATTTTAAATTTACACGTTTTTGTCAAGCCTAGTTGTGGTCTTAATTTAGTTTGATTTTTTAGTATTTTAATGACTCGTAACGATCCTCTTGCTGATGCTCTTAAATGTGTTACCAACGCTGAACGAAAAGGAAAGAGGCAGGTCATTATCCCTGCTTCAAAAATGATAATCCAGTTTCTGAGGATGATGCAGAAATATCGTAGGATTTGACATCTAATTTATAGTGTACATCTCCAGTTTTGAGTTGGTGGTCGCCAATGGCTCTAACAAGATCGTCGTCAATCTCATTGGGAGGATCAATCGAGTAGAATTCAAATTTATGCTTTAGTGTGGAGTTATTAAGCCACGTTTTGACGTAGCTCACGTAGACATTGAGAAGTGGACCACCAATTTACTGCCATCTCGTCAGTTCGGGTTTTGTGTGGTCTCTTATCTTTAGACACGTTATATTTACCACTTCCAAGGGAGTCATTGAACACGGGTATGCGAGGAAGAACAAAGTCGGTGGAAAGATCGTTGGATTTTTCTATTAATTGCTATGAGTTGTCCCATTTTCTGAAATAATCTGTTTTCTCTCAATTTATGGTCTTTTTGGTTGTTTGAGGATAAATTTGTGATTTTTGTTTTCCTAAGTTAGGATGTTCAAGATTTAAGAGTCAATATTGGTGGAGCCGCTTTAATGTGGCGAATTATTGGTGGAAGAGCGTTTGAAGGAGTTCAAACCACAGAGAATCAACGGACTTATTTATGGGGACTGGAGACCGCCGGATTCCAGATTCAGTTGGAGCCTCTCGAACTGTCCTCAGTCAACATTTGACCTGCCAGGACAACTCTCTTCCCATGGGAAGTGAGAGATACCTAGTCTGCGACCTCACCTTTGATGGCCTCTCTCCTTCAACTTTGCAATGACAGATCCCCCAGCATCATCCTCGGAAAGGAACGAGACCCTAAAGAAATAGGAATCCTTTGGTGAACAGATCATTTTTGAACTAGTCGGCATCAAAACATCAGGGTCATTGTGAACAGATCACATGTCCTTCTGAACTGTTAGAGGAAAAAGGATTGAGAGAAAGGAGCTGACTAATTGAGCGCATTACAACTCGTCACAAAAAATACGTTTTCAATTCTGATAGCCTCCAGCTTTGACTGAAAAGAACTTTCCTCCAATTTAGCATGAGGAGAATTGAACCCAGACGTTGCTGCATACAATTCTTTTTTAGTAAAAACTTTTTAGTTAGTTTAGTCTTAGTTTTTTGAATAATTTAATTTTTTGCTGAGTGAAATTACTTAAATTTTTTTCGATGTAGAAAACTACCTCTCTCAGATTCGGTCTCGATATTTAAAAGTAGAAGAAACTCTGACTCTTGGACAATAGCCTGACCTAGCAATCCCTCTTCTGTAAGATTGTGTATTCACTTTCCAATGTCTCCCGAGTCTATAATTTTTTCTATCCACGAAAAATGGAACAGGGGGTTAATCCATCTAGAAGATGAAGACATTTCGAACAATAAAGGAACATCATCCAATTAATCACCTTCCATCCAGTGGAGTAGGGAAGAGTGGGATCCAGCCACTGGGCGTTCTTAGACAGATGGATCACATGACGCTTCATAGATATTGAAAGATTAAGAACATCATCCAACCAGTTATCCACGTGGTCAGAGCGTAGGTGGTGACTTACTTCTGTTACATGATAAAAACCTATGTCTTTTTTCTTCCAGTGGGCACGGCGACAGACTCAGGAGACATCGTAAGCCCTAAGTTCTGAACACAAAAAGTGTCGAATGTACGTAGGATTGGGGTTCAAGTCTCGTTCCCCCAAATTGTCCGAACTTTTCTACGGAAACTATGAGAACCTAATATAATCTATCCGCTAGTATCTATGCTCCCCCAATAAGAGACTTTTATGACCAAAAATAATTGAACAAAACAACTTCACTTTATACAACCCACTTTATTTAACCAACAATAAAAAAGTTAATTTAATAATCAACAGCCTTCCTCGCCTGCTGTTCGCCAGTCTGCTCAGGCAGGTTCGATTCTGGTTGCTGAAACAACTCCGAGAGCGCCTGGTCCAATCTGCCCATATGGCATCTCCGGGCTCTGCCTCCTAAACTCCAGTGTCAGGCTCTCTAGGGTCCGCTTTATTACAGTTGATTATAGATAGGCCTGGAGCTTCCTATCTACCCCCAACTGTATTAGATAAACCTTGCTTTGTTGCAATTCCTTAAGTCAGTAAAGTCTCTCGAATCCGCCAGATTTTTCCGATCCCCGAAGTTGGCGGATTCGAGAGACTTTAGTGTATAATGTTGAGATTTTTGAGTAGAAAGTACAAAGTAATGTCTACACTTAATTCCCAGTAATTAACCCTTAAAGTACGAGACTGATCAGGAATTACTCTCATAATTCCCATGTAAATCCCGATATGTTTTGAAATTGAATACCACGTGGATTTAGCCTCGAAGAATGCGTAATTGTTATACAGTAAAGTCCTTTGTTCCACATCCACCAAATCGTGTTATAAAAAACTGTTTCGGATAACCCTCGTGGTACTTTGTTGCAATTCCTTCCCACGTCATTACTATTGTAATAACGATGCCCTGCAAACAAACATCTGCCCATCTCGTTTGCAAGCAAGTCATACTTTTTTTATTTTAAATTAATTTATTTATTTTTTAAAATGAATAAAAATCTAAGTTTTAATTTTTTGAATTGGTTATTCATTCTTTTTAATTATCGTGAGTTTCTTCTTTAGCTACGGCGGTCTCGTAACCTTTTAAAATAGCAATTCCAATTCTTGACTACAACCACGTGAACCATCTTTTTAGGAAACGCCCAATGTCTGGTCGGCATCTAAAAAGTACCAATCTCTTCCTAATTCCATTGGAAGGGATCCCACAATGGTGGATACTTAGAAGGGTGGTGATGGTTGAAAAAGATATTCCCGCTCTGATCAAGGGAAGTTGATAATATCTCTTTCAGATATATTTGGGGTTATTAAAAAACTTTAACCACGTGCCCCGCTTATGCATCCACAACTAAATTTTAAATGTCAGTTTCTTTTACGTTAATCCATAGATATTCAGAGATCTCATCATCCATCCTCCAATAGTCCATTACAGGCTTCCGTCATATTTCGATAACTGTCAAATAATGCTCCTCTTCTGTCCTTAGGTGAGAAATACCAAGGGCTGTCGAGACAAATCGGGGATAAACGAGAAGTCTTTGTCTTTCCCCAAGTGTCTTGGACCTTTGAACACACTCAGAAGCCATGACATCCTTGAAATCAGATGGCTCCAAGGATTTCGACTGTTATATGAACTCCAACACAGAGTCAGTTGCGTCGGTGGGAATAAATAGTTATAACTTGAGATCACTGGAGTCGAGGATTTCCAAAGTGACTGGGGATCGTCGAGAATTGGAATTGCTGTTCCAAAGCTTTCAATGCGGAACCTGAAAGTCTCGACATGGAAAAGGCCCACCAGTTCCAGAGATTACTGGAATCTAGCCGCCTCAAGAGAGCGCTTCACAACACCGTTAATTGAGACATGCCTCGAGAACCTGAATTAATATTTTATTTCCCCTATTAATTAAATTGCAAGTAAAATCTGCTAATTTAATTAATTATCCAAATAAAATCCAATATTTAAAAATAAATAAACCTAAAGTAATCAACGGCGTCGGTGCCATTTGGCAAATTGATTCAGGTTTTATTTTCCTTCTCTCTGGTGGCGTTTTTGCATGCACCTTACTAAGGGACGCCCAATGCCTGGCTGGAATTAAAAACGATCCATCTATTTATTCCAACATATACAATTTCACTTCTTTGCTACAAGTTCTGGAATAGACCACAGCTCACGGACCACGTCCTCTGGATCACTATGCTTGGATGAGGGTTCTGCTGGAACTCGTCGGAATCAAGGAATTAGCTTGATTTATGCATTTAGCTCGGTAGCGAATAGTTTTATTGAAAAATGTAATAATCATTTACTAATGACTGCGAAGATCCAGTCACCCAACCGATACGTGCTTGTGTGGGGTCGAGGGAGGAGCATCGGTCCAAGATGAGGTCCCTGCTAGAGCTTGCTGGGATCACATGAATAGTTAGTTTGTATAACCGTGGTCTCTGGTGTTATTATTATTAATGTGATTTTTGAAACAAATGCTTAATGTGATTTTGAAACTTCTCAAGAAGTAAGTGAGCTGAATCCTCTTTCGACAAGATATGAAGTCGGAAGTACAAGATTGAGATCGAATTACACAATTGTGGAAACTGTTCTTCAATCTTAGTCCTGAACACAATAAAGAAATTATGTTTTGAGTGATGATAAATGTGACGCATAAATTCCAAAATTCATACGATCTTTCCTCAGACACCCGTCCACTATCGACTTCTTGTGAGGCTAAGAATCCACTCTTAGAGTAGTCAATTGCCATGTCTCCACATCCGAATCATCCATCTATGATCTTCCTGCCTGCAATGGGGGTGTACTCGCGACGACTACACGCCAGTTCCACACGTTGGTAGAAGTAGAAATGAACCCATTTTTTGCAAAACTAAATTCCTGTTTCAGTCAATGTATCAACGTTTTATGTCGATATTAGAGACTTGTGGTTCTTAACGGGGAGTTCTCTTAGGTAGTCCAGGTCGTCCGCCGAAGTTAGTCTCACACCAACCGCCGATAGGTCTTAGTTCAAGATAGTTCGACGTGTCGTTCTTGGCCTTCGTCGGAAACCGGCTCCTGTGTGTGCGAAGTAGTGATCCATTGCGACATTTTCGGAGACCTGGTCATTTAGACGTAACACGTGGCCAAAGAGGCTCGATCATGAGTTAAAACATTTTATAGATGTGTGATAAAAAAGTAAAACGACTTATGTATTCGGATGATACATAAAGTTTGGAGTGATACCCTACGACAGGGTTGGCAACCTTTTCCACTTTTTATATAGCGATTTTCTGGCGATCGACTTATATAATTTTTTTTGTATTTTAATAACATTTTTTAATATTAGATTTTATTTAACAAAAAAGGAGAACAAGAAACAAACACGTCAAAAGGGAGAATTTTT
Organism: Dicyema japonicum; assembly: GCA_011109175.1. Taxonomy (NCBI): domain Eukaryota; kingdom Metazoa; phylum Dicyemida; class Rhombozoa; family Dicyemidae; genus Dicyema; species Dicyema japonicum. The sequence continues at coordinate 1,147,415 of RDEW01000010.1, read as the reverse complement.
ATTTTGTAATAAAAAATTTAATGTGATTTTTGGCATTGTAGTTCTCTTGCAATTATTTCGAATTCTAAAAAATATGAGCTTATTGCTATTCTCATGCAGTCCCCAAGGTGGTCATCTGTTAAAAGGGTCCTGTATTGAGATTTTATCATTTTCATGCTCGAACTGATGTTTCGGATAAATACGTGCTTCCGAAGCACGAAACAATTCGTTGATACGCATCAATCAAAATGGCACGTTTTTCTGGAGACATAAACTTCCACATGTTGACGTTTGAATGTGGTTTTTAAATGATGTCATATTTAGATCTATAATTTCTATTTGAATCTTTCTTGGATCAACGTCAAAATCTTTCTAATTCTTCTGAAACATTTTCGATGTCACTTTCCATGAACGGAGAGGCAAAGAAAGTATATAGAAGAGTAATTTTCCTGAAATCGCCAAATCTGTGATTAAACTCGTTTATTATATTTTGTACCACCACAGCAAATTCTTTGACAATTATTTTTATTTTTTTTATTTTTATTAATATAAGTTTTTTTAACAATTAAACAAATGTCAGTTGAGGAAGCCTGCTGCGTGGATTGCGAACGAGTTCCCTCGGAGTATGGCTATTCCAATCTTTTGTCTTAGCCATAACCCTTCTCGTTGATCCCTTTTCTTTCTGGCAAGCAATCCTCCGAGTTCTCGCAAGAACTCAGCCGTCATTGGACCAACGGCTCCCGATGATTCGGTCGCAACAGGAGTAAATCAATAGCGATCCCCGAGGCAAGAATATTTCTTGATTTTTAAGTTCTCCGCAGTCGAAGCAGCTGCTCCAGGTGTCTGAACCGATTTGAAAATGATTTTTATTAACAAGTTGTTTTGAATTCATCTTCAATATTTGGAAAATAGGTAATATTGGAGAATAATGAATTAGCAGCTTCCAAACACATGATTTTAAATTATCACCATCAATTAAAGGTTTTTTTTGCGTTTTGCGAGGAGGCGAGTCACACGCAACGATGCAATTGTTGCAGATTTGGACGAATTAATAATTTTTACAAAGTTTTATGTTGGGAAAATTTTTTTTAATTGTTCGACTCTCTTTTTTCGTAAAATGGAATTTAAAGGAAAATCATTGTTGAAATCGGGATGTTATGAATTAAAATGCGACGAAGATTTCTTCGTTTAGGTAATGAAATAATTTTATTGCACAACATACATGTGCATTTTTCCATGTGCATCGTAAAATATAGGCTTCTCCCCTTTGAAATTGAATTTATATAATTTTACAGTCCGATCTTACGAAACCAACTCATCTGTTTGGGGCCAAGGATTCCTGACGTTTCCACGCGAATGGAACAAAAAGATACTCCTCCGAAATTCTCTGGTACTTCCTCCTTTCGTTCCTCGGAAATAGCATGGCCATTCAGATGCCTTAATTTAATTTTTATTCATTTTATAATAAAATTTCTTTCATTTAAAAAAATTATTTTTCTAATCTGAAATGTAATTATGAAAATCGTCTTATGATTAATCAAATATTTACAAAAAAAATTCCAAGATGCTTTAAAAGTTCTATTAGCATCATACAAAAAATCGCAGCAATTGAAAAAAATAAAATTAAATCTTAAGTGGGCGCTGAAATTTTGAAGCTTCAAAAAAAGGCGCTGGCTTAAAAAAGTTAAGAATCACTGTTGTAGACAAAACAATGTCCTTTAACTTTTTCAGATTCCATATTTTCAGAAGAGATGCTATTTTGTTGTGACCGCAATTCAGTAATCAGCCTCACTGAGTAGCAAATGATCGACAGTCTTTTAGTTTTCTTACAATGATCACACAATGATCCCATAGAGGCAGAAACAAATATCTGTTTTTCAAAAGGCAGAATAGTTCTTTCCTCAAGGACCCTTATTTCCTCTCGGTAGTTATCCACTGGAGATTCCTAAGATGACTACACTTGATCTCATCGAAGAGCATTCTTATTTAATTACCTAAAACCAATTTAATTTACGGCAATAAATCGATTCCAATTGTTTTAGACTGAAATTCCAATATAATGATTTCGGTAGTAGACACAGAGAATTTTACTGCAATCAAACTCAATAGTGACTCAAGTTAGGAGGAAACCAGTGTAGCGGATCAACTAATATAAGACACCACATGTCTCTTCTTTGGCAGAGTAACAGTAAGAGAGACAACACATGTAGGCTATCACTGTTGAAAGCATTTTCAAAACTTGTTGACTAACCCAACTCCTTAGTTCTATCATAGTCGCGTATTTTTGCAAAAAAACGTCTAATTTACAGAGACATGGTTTAACAGTGTTAAAATACAATTTCGAATCATTTACGGACAGGAATCCTGGAAGTCATGTTAGAGAAAGTCTGTAAAGTCCGAAATAACCGCATTGAAATACACTCAGCTTTACGCCGTTTTTCATAATTTCAAGTCCCTCACGTGAGTACATGGAGTAGATTACTTGCTCATCAGATGCAATCAGATTCATAGAGATCATCTTGTTGAAGAAATCCTCATAGGATCGCAAAATGAGGACATTGAGTCAATATGACCGACCAGCATACCTCCCGATATCCAAATCTTTGCTTCTTTGACTATTTTTTCGATCGGTACTCATAGAAAATTAAACGCTTGACTCAGTAACACACGTGTCTTGTCAATATATCTGACGCTTCAATGAGAACTTGGTAGTCGGAGGGAGTAACGAAATACCAACATCAAACCAGGCGATGTATGAAAATTTATCAGAGAAGAGATTGATAGTCCGCCTAATCATGTCGTGCTTGGAATGCATAATAGCAGAATACTCGATTGTCGGTTCTTGTGGATTTTGCCAAACCAGGAAGCGTGAATATATGCTTTATTTCATTAATTCTTCCGAAGCCAAACAGTTCTGATCTATTCACGTGCAATAATGTAGTGGGAGATTTCCTCTGATACTTTCATGTGATCAGGATTTTCTGATCGTCCGAGAAAAAGACGAGGTGGTTCTCAATATACCCATAGTTGTACATCCAAAGAAATATGTACTCAGGACTTCGGGTCCAGTTGATTTTATGAATGTTCCAATACTGTAGTAGGCGCTCACTAAGATAAATTCTTCACCCTTATTTTCTTTTTCATGGCATCCTAAAATAGTATATTGTCTTACATTGAATGGTATAAAGTGATAATTTACTATCAGAAGCAGTAATAAAATGGTAAGGACTGTCAACTTTATTACCATGAGTACTGAAATTAAATTTGATTGGCGTTGCATACTATTTTATTGTCTATAAATAAATTTTATTTAATTTAAAAATAATTATTATTTATTATTATTATCGTTTTTTGTAATAAATAGCCGCGTGGCGTCATGTGGTGTTGCGTGGTTAATTGGTTGAAGTTTTTCTGCTTCCTTGTCTGTTCCTCCTCTCTCTTCCTATTAGAGTGGCGTCGTGTGATCCACCTGTCTAGGTGACGCCAAGTCCCAGGGCGGCACGAAAAAAGGATCATTTGCTCTTCCCCACTCTACTGGAGGGGTCTCCACAACTGCATGTAATGGACGTCTTACCTTTTATGTTGATTACGGATGGACTCTGTTTCTGTAGAAGTGGAAACTGGATACACTTAATTAGTTGTTTACCTTAACTTTTTTCTCGTGTATCCGGGTTAATAAATTAAATTAATCGTTCTTTGTAGTGATTCCTTCAACTGTCGTCCTCGAAAGCGGTCAAGATGCCCTTCCCCTCCAGTTTCGAATTCCCCATTGTCGGTCTCACTTATATTCTTTTCTCTTTAACCAAGCGACTGTGAAGACAATAAATAATTTCCACAACAGATAGGTCTGGATGTTTTCTTCTCTAATATGGTTGTGGACAGACTTGGCCATTTGAAGGACTTCTCTTTGCGCCTGGGACTTCGGGAGCTTGGCATGCTTAACCACTTATGAACTAAAGTGTGGCTCTTGACTTCTTCATTTCCCTAGAGGCGTTAAATCTTTAAACTAAGTGTGGACTTATCAAAAACGTATTTCCCCTACGATTAGTAAGCCAACTCTTCTCTCGCTTATTTATTTCCTCCTCGTGTTTTGATGTTTCCGACATAAAACACAATTAGTGACCCAACGCGGACCTTGCATTTTCGATATGGGATTTGAATAAAAGTGTAATTAGGGCAACCAAAAGTCAATAAAGTCAACTTATGTTTTTAATTTTATTGTAAAAATATTTTAATAAATAATGATTCATTGCTACTGAGTGTGGATAGACTTACTACTTAACCTAGCGGTTATTTATTTTAAAACCCCAAGACCACCAAGAAAGAAAGGGTAACTCAGCAATTAGGTGATCCCAGCTTCCAATGTCTCTCGAATTCTCCTTGAATGTTCCCTCAGCGACGCAACTGCCCTCCGGAAATGCCTTCTTTTGTGTCTGCGGAGAAATTCTAACGGAATACACTTATATAAGGTCGATCGGAATTCGTTAGCATGGACCAGTGAAAGGAGACTGGGGATTCTATTGGTTTCTGTTGCATATGCAACGTGATTTCCACCTGAAAACAAGATATGTGAATCAATTTTAAAAATTTTAAATTTAATAAATGAATTAATTAAAATTTTAAATTTATTAGTTTTTTAACAAAAATGATCGACGTTTAACAAGTCGGGTCAATCATATAGCTTTCTATGGGAAGGGACATTTTAAAGTCAAATGGCATCTGTGGATAAATTTTTCTCGTTCTTGTGGGGACAGGGAGATCTCCTGTATTGTGCAGACACGGGTTTTGTGAAAAAGTAGTCGTCTACAAGAGCCTGAATTTAATTCTGTGAATTACATCGTCTGCTGTGATCCGTTCCTTCGACCTGAAGTGCAGAAATTTCTGGAGTAACTTGATTGTGACCACATCCGCCTCTGGGACCAATTCCTCGAACGGGAGAGGCTCCATTTGACAAAATATGATCTTTTTATAGTCCGGGAAGTCTACCATTTCCTTTAACGGAGTAATAAGCCATAAATACCGGCCACTGCTCTTCCGTGGGAGTCCCCAACGACTTGAAGACACAGTACAGCTGATCAATGTCATTCTCCCCCTAAAGTTATACAACACTTGTACAGGAAAAAGCGGGGAGTTGTTCAACAGCTCTCCAAATATGCACCCAACGGCCCTGGAAGTGTGACCCCCCATAATACCATAAGTCAACTCCTTCGTCGTACCTCTTAGCGCCGTAAAGCAACTCAGGTGCTCGATACCACCTAAATAATACTCCAAATACCTCGTGGCGACTTGGTGGGAGTAAAGGCAACTATCATCCTTGTTGAATATCCTCGCTAATCCAAAATCAGCAATTTTGAGGACCCCGTCGGAGTTTATCAGCAAATTAGCCGGTTTTAAGTCCTCGGTCATTAGAACGGATCGTACCCTGTGCATTATTCGATTTGTGTGCAAGTGGCTGACCCCTTCAGGAGCATCAGCAGGTAGGCTTTGATTTGTGCGTTCGAAAGCTGGAAGTTGTAGTCCTTGATGACCTCGGATAGATCGGAGGACATGTACTCGAACACCAAAACCACCCCCAATCCGTATGGGAGAACTTCATAGAGGCTTACAATCTGCAAAATATTTAAACTATGAAACGTGCAAATGGTCGCTGATATACTGCAGAGCCTTAATTTCGCTAAAATGATAAAAATTTGTAAATCTACCGAATCACGTTGTTCGAGATCCCCACGTCCTCGACGTTTCGTAGTTGAACCTTTTTCAGTGCCACGATCTTCTGAGTCTGATTATAAATATGGAAATTAACAATGTTATTTTTTGCCTTCACGACTATTCCGTATGCTCCTTCGCCGATTGATTCTAAGATTTTGTACTTGTCCATTGGATTTCCATGGATTTAATATTATTTTTAATTTAAATGCAAAATATTATTTTTAATTTTAATAAAAATAATAAATTATTAAAAAATTAAAAATCTATTTGTCTAAATTTTTTTAATTTACTCAGGTGGAAGGTAACCTAACTTAGACATTGATGCATCCGATACTTCATATTTCAATGCTTTGGGTGTTCGTTGTCGTCGAAGTCCGTAACAAGAAGGGAATGGACCTCGAGGATATGAAGACATTAAGCATACTGAGAGTTACTTCGCCAAACTCTACCATCAGACTAATAATTACTAGGCAAAACGGTCAGTTTGTTTTAAGTTCTTTAATAAAGCTCATAACAGTACTTTCACGAGAGTCATATAGCTCCACGTGTGCATGGCACACACATTTTAGGGTAAACAACAGTTATGATAATTAATCGTCGTTAGAAAATTAAGGCATGTTTTAAACTTATTTTTTGGCTACGAGTGAGTCTTTGTAGACAATCCGGTTCCGCAGCGATGTATCAGTGATGACGTCATTACTCAAGTCAATAAGGATCATAGATGCGTGAGCCCTCAGTCAGAATGGACAGCAGTAATAATTAGTGTTAATCGAATTTCAGCAATCTGACTCTGCTGCCAACAGCTTCAGTCAAATTCATGATTGTAGTCCCCTAATAATATTTGTTCCTTTCTGAAGATCTATGATTCAGAGTCTTCAATTGTGGTCCCTCGTAGCCTATTCACTGATTTACATAGAGAACGTGACTAAATTCTACCTAATCCACGTTCCCCCTAGAAGAGCTATCGACTTGTCGCTTCTTCGTTTTTTCTTCATTTAGATCAGGGATTCCCAAAGTGGACGATTAGAAATTCAAAGGGGGCGTTTATGAGTAAATCGTTTATCGGGGGCGTTTTTAATTTCAAGGGGGCGATAATAAATTATTCGTAAAATTTATATTACATTTAATTAATATATTAGAATTTTAGTATGGTGAACCTGAAATTTTAAATTGACACTAGCGTGATTTGCTGTGTATTTTTATTATTCAACAATTATTTTTTGCTCGAAAGCTTGAAACTGATACAAAGGGGAAAATGTTCGACAAAGTCCATGAATTTCTCTGTCTTACATGTATTGAAAATGATGAAGATTTTATACGACTATTAATACATACTGAAGTACGGTGGTTATCAAAGGGCGACTGTTTGGCGGGGATTTTCTCTCTTTTCAGCACTGTTGTAGAATTTCTCAAATTGGCCCGGAACTAGAATCCGTTAAACATGATGTGGCTTACTTAGCGGATATTTTTGTTAGGTTAATGAACTTAATATGAAATTACAATTTGCTTATATTAATTTAATCAAGGTATTATTCTGGAGGAGGTTACTAAGAATCCCTTGGACTTCCAAAATAACAAACACCGATGTACTCAAACGGGTGGAGACGGACATTTCGCTAAAAGGAAGAATCGTAAAACACAGATTGGTCGTTCTTTTGGCATGTTGTCCGCTCTGACTCCCTGAAAGAACCATTATGCTGAGCAATATTACTGGAAAGAGAAGACCAGGTCGACCGAGGACTCGGTGGCTATCCACGTGGAAGACGTCACGGGAATGCCTATATCAAGGCTACTCCAAATTGCAACGGATCGGGGAGAGTGGAGGAAACTCGTTCATGAGATCTCCAAGGGTCGGACACGACTTAATTGGATAACATAATTATTTTTTAAATTAATTTAGGCAAAGTCACTCATTTCTGCTTTTATTTCAAAACTACTCTTGTTTTGTAGGAATATTGGTAGAAAAGAATTAATCCAATTTCCACGTCTCAACGGTCTTAAAGACTTCCTTTCTGAAGATGATTTTGAAATTTAATTTGAACATTTGATCACTCTTGAACAAGATATGAAGGGATGTTTCGAAGATTTATGTGAACTTAGTTCCAGATTGGGTGATAGACCCCTTTCAGAATGTAGATGCCATTGAATCTTGTTGTCAAGAGGAAGTAGTTATGTTAAAAAACGATTTTGAAATTAAACCCACTAAAAACAACCGTCATATCAAGATTTTTGGTTAAAAAATGATATTCCTGAAAAATATCCTATGTTATGGAAAAAATCAAAATTGTTTTTTTAGTGCTTTTTCCAAAAATCAAATTGTTTTTTATTGCTTTCCCCAAATCAAAATTTTTCGTTCACATTAATATTTCCAACTCGTTACCATGTAGGTTTTCCTGGTGGGCGATATTTTTTAAAAATTTGTTAAAGGGGGCGATGACCTGTATAAGTTTGGAAACCCCTGATTTAGATCGATGGAACATCACCACCCAAACCATCTCTACCAGGTGTATCCTGACAACTTCACTGACCCTCTTGTACTTATCTTGACGATCACCTCAGCGATAGCTGCTCTTTATTGAACAAAATGGTTAGGCATAAATCGTTGTTCGAGGTTATGGCACGTTTCGCGAGGTCCAGGTACCCTTGGAGCCAATTTCCCTATTTGTGTGTATCCTTTTCAATTACTTCAGTAGAAAGGCTATTAAGATTTGTCTGTGTAATCACAAAAACGTTCCTCTGTTTTTGGTTCCTAAGCTCAAGGAGTCCGAGTAGTCCGCGGTTTTTCAACCATCAATTCATTGTCTCAGATCGTTAATTGGGAGACTGGAAGGGTTAATCTTAGCCACCCACGAAAAACGCTCTCCTGGCAAACATAATAGCCTTCCATGTTAATTCTGATATAGCTTTCCTTGAGATCGACTACTCCCCTCTTCAGTCTTTCGTGCAAGTGAAATTGGAGATAGTGGATTTTCTGGGTTAATTGATGTCTGTTGTCGCTTAAACAAGCTTGTAGTCGATCCAAGTACTGATGTAAGTGATCCCACAAAGCTGTCGTCGGCGTAAGCAATTATGATATCGTTTACATCTCCCAGTTCCCCTGGTCGAAGTGAGACGTATTCTTTCTAAGCATCGCTTCCTTTCCAATTATCTTCCAACATTGGAACCCCTCCATTAGAGTAAGGAGATAGAGATCTTTTTGGATGTAGGCCAGGCATTGGGTTTTTCCTGAGTTAGGTGGATCCAGGAATTGGAAAAGGTCAAGGTCAGATGAATACTTTCAAGCAGAAACCTTATCCATTGATCAGGAAATACAAAATTTTGGTTATATACTTGTAAGGTAACATTTACTCCTTTAAGAACAACCATTTGAACACTACTCGATGTCACTTATCCTTTTTATTGTATACCTTGAGGCAGCTCTGAGATCTCTCAAGAAAAGATGCGAAGGACATATGCCAATGGAAATAGTTTATGCTGACGACATTTTTGTGAAAATGGCTGTGAATTGGAACGGCTATCGGCCATAATCCCCAATAAGTTAAAAAACTAGTTTTATGACGTCAACCAAGACCGAGTTTATGGGGACTATTGAGGCAGAGCTTCAAAAGATGGATTGGCCAAATAAAATTTCGAATGAAAGACGAAACCAAATGAGTACCATTGGGCATGGAAATCATTGAATGGAGGTGGATACTCTTTGAGCACGTACTGCGTATGAACATTGATGCCCTTGCAAATATAGTAGTGGAACAATACTTCAACAATGAGAACAGACCCCATTAGAAGGCAGATGGTCACTCTAACTACGGGTTTTAGCAAGAACCTTAAGATGATTATATATAAACTCAAATGTACAGAGATATTGGATCATCAACTTTCTCTCCAGAAATGAGATTGGCTGTTGTGAAAAAATCGCAAATCTTGATCTTCACTTTTAGAGAAGACACATAGACTGCTCTCCGCAAATAAAACCATGTATGATTCTCAGATCATGATGGAAGTAAAAAATTAAAAAAACCATGTAAACCAGACCGTCCAACAACTGATGAACCCATTCCACGATATGGCTGTCAACAATTGGTTCCATACTGAGGATGAGATCTCTCAGAGACTCTCAGAGACAGAACTTGTATTAAAACGAACAAAAAACATTAAAATAGTCAACAACAAAAATTAAAAATAAATCATGTTGTATAACCTCCTGGTGTCTGAAGAGTACAGGATGTCGAATCATACTCCCGTCTATAGCATTAATCGAGGAAACGAGCTTATCAGCCACACTAAAGAAATAAGCTCAATCTAACGATTTTTTATATGGGACAATTCTCACTTTGAAAAGTTGCCGAAGTCACATTAAAACTAGTTCCATTACCAACTTGAGAGAAGTCAATGGGAGGGAGGACCACTGAGTCTGACAAGGGACGTAACTTTACAGTCTGTCCAGCGTATTTTTGTATCCATTGAAGAACAATAAGTAGTGATAAAAAATTACTTTCGTGTTTTTTCGTAATTCACGAACTGTATGGTTATATTTGAGTTATTGGAGATAATTTCAATCTTATTTGGATCAATAAAACTAATAAAGTTATAAATAATACTGAAAGCGAGTTGAATATCAAACTTTAAAAGATGCTTTGCATGATAAATTTTCCCGAAAATCTTCCGAGGCACCGAAAATATAGGCTTGTAAAGAAGATAGAGAATTTTTCTATTATCAATGACAGGTATTGTAAATTTTCAATAATTTTAGACTGTATCTTAAATCAACTGATTCTAAGTTAGTCATATCTCTGGATAATGAAACCGAAATGGAGCATGTTGCGAAATTGTTGCACGAGTTTCCACACGGAGGAGTCAATAAAATTGAGTATGAATGTCGACAAAGATACTTCACTGTAAAGAATGAGATTATCAGAAAAGTCATTCGAAATTGTTAAGTCTGCAAATTTTCGCGTCTTTTAAAAGTTCGTGATTTTTTATAATTGTGTTTTCAGGTAGATCTAATAGACCTGAAAAAATTTTCAACATTAAATGAAAATTTCAAATGGATTTTAACGGTCATTGACATATATAGTAGGTTGGTTTTTTTTTTAATTTATAGATTCGCTTTTGTACGACCACTCTATAATAAGTCTGGTAAGAAGTATGTGAAAACTTAAGATCTTTGTTCCGCCTAAATGGGGCATGTAAATTTCTTCAGTCGGACAATGGTTCTGAATTTAAAAATCAAGAAATAACAAAACTTTGCGAAGATTTTAACATTAAGCAAATCCACGAGCACAAGGAATTGTCGAAAGATTTAATCAGACGATCACGAGGAAGTTGTCAAAAATGCTGGATAACAGTGAAAAAAAGTGGCTTGATAAATTAGAAAGTGCTGTCTGCAGTTATAACATATCGGTCCATTCATTTTCTAACGAAAGTCCTTTCGAAAGATATTGAGGAATTAAGGGAATAAATTCAATAATTCATGGTTATACTTATCATTATGACTTAGATAATTTAAGCGATGAGTGTGCGATTCCAGAACAAATTGACGATTTGGTTAATTGTTCAACTCCAGAATCTATTGAAAATTCACGTAGTTTGATTTAAAAATTTATAGATAATTCCCAGTCAGATAATTGTGTCCGAATGCAAGAGATTCAATTCGAAATTAAATCGATTGAAGAAAATTCTAATTATTACAAAGCTATGAACAGGAAAATGAATGTTCATAATAGTAAATATACTTTTAACATGGGAGATAAAGTATGAATCAAAAACATTAATAGGTTCGGGCTAAAAAGGACTTGCGACTGGATAAGTTTGAGTCTCAGTATTATCCAGTTGCATAAATAATTAATATTTTATCGAATAATCGCGTGGAGGTAGTTTTAAATAGTTTAATTTGATAGATAAAAAATTCGAAAGGAGAAATATCGACTGTATTAATGAGTAGACTAAAAAGTTACTTAAATTTAATTTTTTGTGGTTAATAAATCATTTATATAATTAATTGAAGTTAATCTTGGTTCAAGGTTAATGTAACAGGCTGCCCATAGGTAACGCTTGGCCCATGTGACATAATAAGATGCGGTCACGCTTATATAATAGATTTGTCGTACCAGTTTTCATGCACAACGCAGGTACTTGGGGAACATCAAAGAAAGACATGGAGCAACTCGATTCGTTTCAGTGGCCAACTAAAAAAACTCCTTGGATATTCTTGGCCAAAGAAAATCTCAAACAATAATTATACAGACTGACTAATTATGGACCAATAAGTCTAAACATACTGGCGCCTTTTTGAACATATTCTACGGACGGGTGAAGAAACGGAGTGCGGAAAAAAAGTCAAGTCCGTAAGGGGAAAAAAGTCAAGCGGAAAAAAGTCAAGTCGTCTTTTTTTAGTTTATATCGCATTTTTGTGATACTACTAGCATCTTTTAATTTTTAAAAATTTTTCAATACTTGACTTTTTTTCCATTTTTGAAAATTTTTCCCTTATAAATTTTCTAAATTTAGCGCAAAACGGAAAAAAAGTCAAGTCCGTGATTTCGTTAGCGGACTTGACTTTTTTTCCGCTTTGGTACAATCGCTTTGACTAAATCAATTTAAGAATTTCAAGTAATAATAAAATTGACTTGACTTTTTTCGCTTTGGTTTAATCTTTTTGACTTAATCAATATACGGATTTCAAGGTTATAATCAAGCGTATCTTAAATATTATGCGCAATGATAGACGTCTTGCGTTTTTTACCCATTGAAGATATGGAAGAAGGAATAGAATTCCTAATATGCCAGGAAATGTTCCAGATTCAAAATATATATTAGATTATTTTGATCGAACATATGTTCGCGGTTATCATCGTTGCTTAAATGATAATAAAACCCCTTACTGTTAGAATACAGCACATTGCTCCATTGTTTCCTCCAAATTTATGGAATATGAAGCTACACTCAATAATAAACAAAGAACAAATAACTATTGTGAGGGGTGGAACAATAAATTATACAATTTGACGGGATATCGTCATCCATCGATGTGGAATATTACATCGTCATTTCAAAAAGAAGAAAAAATGACGAAAACTATTATTGACCAGGATTCCATTGGAAAAAGAATTTCAACAAGAACAAATAAAAAAACGATTGATAGACAAAAAAGGCTTTTAAATATATGTCTGGATCGCCAGGACGGAAAAAATAGTAGAAGCCCTAAAAGCAATTGCATGGAATATTAAATATTCTTTTGATTCACATTAAATAATCCCTTGATTCACGTTAAATAAAAATCATATGTTTATAACATTTTAAAAAATTTTAAAAGTAGAAAAAATCTGTTTTATTTTTAGAATTTATTTTCACCACGTGTAGTTTTAGTTGTGGCGGGACATTTTAATGCAATTACAAACTAAAGCATTAACATTAGCCAAAATTAACTATTTAAATAATTTGTTATTCTATACTCGCTTACTTTAAAATGAAACGATCATGAATAAAAATCTTAATTTATAAACGGAAAAAAAGTCAACGAAATTACGGACTTGACTTTTTTTCCGTTTTGCGCTAAATTTCGAAAATTTATAAGGGAAAAATTTTCAAAGATGGAAAAAAAGTCAAGTATTGAAAAAATTTTTAAAAATTAAAAAATGCTAGTAGTATCACAAAAATGCGATATAAACTAAAAAAAGACAACTTGACTTTTTTTTCGCTTGACCTTTTTTCCACTTGACTTTTTTTCCTACAACCGAAGAAACACCATCCAATGGAAGAATTTTTCGGCCATACTTAATCTTCTACATTCAGTGGCATGATAACTCGCGGATAAATGGACGGATTTTAATTTTAAAAAAGTTTTGAATAAATGAAAACATTGCCGAAAATGAGTAAATCAGATATGAAGACTGAGAAAATTTCGATCAATATCACTCATGTCAAGTGGCGTGACCTTCAATGCTAATTTTAAAACTTTCAACTTTAATCATTTCTAGGCACTAATACAATATCCCAGAGATCCCGGAGATGGGGGACAATGGGAGAAACCCCACATGGTAAAAAATCAAAACTTTTTTAAACCGCTTATTTAAACACTCTTCTTACAAATACAATAATGAAATAATTATTTCAAATCTTTTAAGCACTTAAAATCAAAACTAGACATCTGTGCACGCTCATTAATATTGGAATTGTTCCCAGAAGAGACTCAGCGTCGTTTGTCAATAATCGAAGCTCGCGTACAGGCCCTCAAGTGGAGCTGCACAGGTATCTAGTTAAATATATATGAACAAAAAAGGAGTTTCCCAATCCAAAAGAAAACCTATTGGTTGAAAAGTTATCTTCTCTAATCGGATTCCTCTACAGGAATGAGCGAAGACTCTTTCGTACGGTAATGGAACGATGGAGATCAAAGACGTTGGATGGCGCAGTTGATTACTGAAACTGGGATCACCTAACTATTTGATGTTTTCTGTCTTTCTTTTTGTTATCCGAGGTTCTAAATAAATAAGTTACGTTACAAAGATTTAACTTTTTGAGAAGTTTATTTTTGTAGGATAATCAAAAAGGTCATACAGCGGCCGCCCTGACTGAGTGGCTATACCCTCTCAGGATGAGAGATAGTCAGATGATATCAAGTGTTTTATTTCGAAAATAAATTATGGAAGTCTCATGAAGATTTAGTTCATTTTCCTACGTGCACAGAGTTGTTGATGCACAAACTGTAATGAATTTTCCCATTATGAAAGACTAGAATCGTTGTTAAGGGAATTTCAAGAAAGATTTAATGATTTATCGTCTTTTGAACAACAATTTCCATTATTCACACACCATTCTCTTTTAATGTCTCCAGTGCAGATGAAAGCTCAAAAATGGAACTGTTGGAAATCCAATCAGATTCTATACTTAAACCAAATATTTGGAGGTTGGAATACCTGCTTTTCATATTTTCTGAAAGTTTAAAAACTCCCTAGTAAAAATCGATGGTGATAATGTCATGTGGCTCGCCGACGACGTGGTGGCATTTGGAAAAAAGAACCACATTTTCCCTATCCTCACGGGTGGACCAATAAGGAAGGCCTGCGCCGCTGCGGAGACGTTGAGGCAAACCCTGGACCAGCCAGAATAGTCCAATCACATAAATGGAATCAAGAACAAGATGCTCGAACTTCGGACATTTGTGAAAGAAAATCACATCGATCTGTTGCTAATTCAAGAGTCTAAACTTTCTCCAAAGAATTCAACATCCGTATTTCCGGGTTCACAGTAATTCACAGTGAACAGAATTGGTGGGGGTCTTCTCACAGTGATCCGGAACGGCATTCCGTTTGAGGACTTAACTAACAGTGCTTACACTATGCTTAAAGGATATGGAAATCGTGCACTTTTGGTTACCAAAGTACGATTCCCAAGACTATCAATAATAATTGTCAACGCATATCTCCCACCGTTGAGTTCCTCTCGTCCAGTGCCCCCAGACTCACTCCTCTCGCATCACTAAAGGACGTGATTATCTGTGGTGACTTCAATGCGAAGCACCCACTGTGGCTGACAGGACAAACCTACGACAAAAGAGAGAAGATGATAATTGAGGACCTACACAGCCTATGTATACTCAACGATCCTGCATCTCATACAAGAACACCTACTCGACGTAACAATAAACCTTCTTCTATCGACATCTCATTGTCACCACCGTCCTTGGCCCCTCTTACTGACTGGTCAGTGAAGTATGACACCAGAGTGACCACAATCCAATTTTTGGAGGTCAAAACAAGGTCACGGATAAAAGGACAATGCCCAATGATAACTAACTACAGCCTTGCGAATTGGAGAGGATTCAAGGAATACGTCGATAATTGTATTGGACTATTAAATTTCCCCACTCCTCCCTCCGTCGAACAATTAGTGAAATGGTTCAACTCCACCATAAACGCTGCGAAAAAGAATTACATTCCTATGGGGAGACAACCTACGTCATCAAAGCGTTTCAACACAACGACGAAACGTCTGATCAGAGAACGAAATAATCTAAAGATGGTAAAATCGCCAACAGAGAGAATAGAAAAATACGAAAAGAGATCGACAATAACATAAAGGCAGAAAATGCAAATAGATGGACGAGACTATCGAAGGTTCTCTGCAAAAACCCCGATTTAATAAAAATATTTCCCATTAAATAACCAATTTTTGTCCTCACTTTTACGTATCCAAAAAATTTAATCTTTTCTTAGAAGAGTGTGCCATAAGCACCCTGTTACTCCCCATCTCCACATCAGATTCAGCCGAAATATCTCTGTTTGAGTCCAGTGGACTGTCCTCACGGAATGCCAGTTCCACAAGTTGGGAGGTGCAGAGTCGTACTCTTCATCGTATGCCTTCATCCCATGCTTATGTTTAATGAGCATACATTCGAGCGTTCTCTTCAGACCAACCGATTGGATGTAAGTCCTCGTTGATTCTTCAATAGATAATTTATCCATATGATTCTTGAAGCATCTTGAGACAACTCCATCCCATGTCAAAACCACTGGAATAATCTTCACTTGGCATTCATAGAGTAGCGAAAGTTCGTTTGCAAGCAAGTCATATTTGTGAAGTTTCTCAACTTTAACTTGCCTTAATCGGTCTTGTGAGGTAAAGCCCACTTCGATTAAGGTTACTTCCGTCTTTATTTTGTCGTAACAAAAATATCAGGTTTATTGAATTGGACTTTTGTTTCTGTCAAAATCGACGTGTCAACTCTAATTTCGACATTTCGAGTCGTCAATATTGACTGAACCGAATGTCCTTTCAATTTCCTGCTTCTTTTGATTCCATATACTCGACAAAGATGAATACACTTTACCACTTCATTATGTCTTCGGAGATAATCACTGTTTAGCATTTTACCACACTGAGTGGCCGAATGATCAACAGTTTTCCTGCTTTTTTACAATGGTTGCATATTGATCCCGTGTTTGAGAAAAACAAATTCCTATCTTGCAGAAGACAGTACAATGCTTCGCTCCGTGGGCCGTTAAAAAATCCTGCGATTGTAGCCAAGTGTCATTTTTTGTTTTTATTACTCGCAGAATCCCCGAACTTCGCAAACACACAGTCGACTGTTTTTCCAAACTTTTAAGGAACTGGAGGAGTATTAATTCGCTCTTAAACGAAATCGAGGTAAGTCCTCTTCCAAAAGTCTTTCTGTCCAAATACAGCCTCTCTTTATTTGCAGGTTTGAGATGCAACTTGAGTAACGTAAGTATGGACTCCATAACTTTGTATTTAAGAACATTACTTACCTCGTCTTCAAAAACACCCAAATGTCGATATCCACTGACTCCTTCCAGAGTCTCACAACATGATAACGATTTTACATTAGAAAGTGACTTTTCCGAATTCATCTCCAAGCCGGCAACATGAAAGAAATCGCGAACAACTTTCATCACTTTAATAACAGTATCTTCTTTTCCATTACCATAAAAAACCTTTTCTCACTACGGACATCCCCGTGTTTTACAAATATGAACCTCTTGGAGACCATTGACGTAAAAGGAGTGGGTCAGCCAACAAGAGAGATGGTTGGTTGGACCCAATTCCACCCAAACAGATAGAGGGAACGCATTCAATCACCAGAGCTTGACTATAAATACAGTCCGACCCTGAAATGGGGCAAAAATTCTTCAATTGTGAAGTTTTCCCCAAAAATGAGTGTCTTCATAAAAAGCTTAATATAAAATATAGAAAAATAACTTTTATAAAAATTAATATAATATGTAAAAAAGATGAATCCTTAACATAGATTTCTTCCCTCTTCATCGGACTTCCTTTAGAGATGCCATACTTCTCACAAATAAATGCATATTTATACAGATCTGTGTTTAATAAATGTCTATTAGTTAGTTGACCAACCTCACTAACATGTAGGAGGCCGACTGCCATCAAGAGCCCAGCTGAGAGTCTTGGTAACTCCCATATGTCCCTTAGTGTCATTGATGGTCCTTGTCCGGAAAGGATTTGATTGACAATACCCCCAAACTGGTCAGACTAGGGGCGTCAAAACTCTGATCCATCCCAGAGGTGAAAATATCCGAAGCGGATTTGCGATAGGATTCTTCTGGAATCTCCATCAGGGGTTGCTTGGCGGGAGATGGTTGTCCAGTAAACCGTCTCTTTTTAGGCAACGAATGACCCCAGTTGATACAAAAAATATCAGCTTTGCTCAAAAAAGTGTTTTATTAATAAAAGTGAGTAGACTCAGTGAGTGAATGAATGAGTTTATGCCCAGAAATAATATTGGTGGTAGCAATAACAAAGTCATATCCACCTAAACTATAAATTATACAGACTTGTGGAGAGGAAACGTAGTGCAGCGATCTCCGCCTCAGTGACTCCTCCAATGAAGAATATCAGAACAATCTTATTTTTGTAGGAAGAAATAGAATCATCTGTAATATCAACAATACACAACTTTGCTTAATAGGGGGGGATACAGTGGGACCAGGGAGTGACTTGAGAAGGTCAGTACTTTGATTCCGACAAATAGAGTGGGCCAATCTGGCAATAATAGGGGAATAGATGGCAAAGACATAAGAGGGGTCAGTAGGGTTGACCTCATCGACAGGTTCATAAAGTGGGGGACACGTATTTATGATAGAGTGCTTAGTACTGTGAAACAGCAACCCCACTTTGTTTAGATTGTTGAGTGTGAGGAAGCAATTACCGAATCCATAAGAGTGGATCAGTTCCCGTTTATAATCACAAAGCAGTTTATGGTCGAACCCCCCATTACACACACATTGGAGACAAATGAGACGAATCATCTGGACAAAATCATATTCTTGTATTATGGCATCCTCCAACACACTACTCATTCGATCCACATTTTGTGACCTCACAAACTCTTGGTTCACTATAACACGCAACCCTGCTCCAGTGATATGCATTCCCTGAACTTGGGGTCATTCACAAAGCTACTAAGTATTTCGGCGACTGATATGTCTACAATGGTAATAATACAACCCACGTGTTGACAGACTGGTTTTGATGTCAAGGACAGACTCGATCCTCGAGGTGAACTCCTTCAGTTGCGAAATATTGTCGATCCCCTTTTTATAGTCGCTGCTTAGTTGTCGTGATTTCGAACTCAGAATCTGTCCAACAGCATTGAAACTCTTCCCAGCGATCTCCCGATAGATCGGATCACTCCACAATAATTTGTTTCCCTCAATCATCCCCCTGTCCATACACTCCTGTAGTACCCCCGCATAGGTTAGTTGACTCATAAGCGAAGACACATAGTCACACGGACGTTCAAATATTATGAGTGAGCTAATATCGCCACCCTCTCCCCCTTTTATCATCTTTGCTAGTGTCTCCGCACGTATTCCTTTCCCAAATATTTCCCCAACTCCCCCATATACTTTACAAAGCTCATTTATCCCCTTACTCACTTCCAACAAGACTGAGTTGTCGTTATATAAATATATGTCCTCAGCTAATAACCAATAATACTCGGAAAGCATTCTCCCTCTCCATTGAGAGCACGTGGGGCCTCACAGGGTACAGGTATATTGGCACATTTACTATCTTCACATTACACATGCGTTTTAGTGACTCCCGGCAAATATCACTGACCTCCGGAACGAAAATAAAATTATATTCCATTTTGGTCTCACTACAGTAATATACATGACAACGTTTCAATGATTGACAATATTTTCTCCACCACTTCAATGTTGCTTTTCAATATGAATGTCACCCACAACATGTCTTGTCCACCGCTTCAAATGAATCTATGTCTACTGAAGTATTGATTTCATTGCACGCCGACTTTAATAATTCCCGCAATTCTGCATCACAAACAGTTAACTTTTAAATATTATTCTTACTTTTTTGCTGTCAATTTCCTTTTTTAATGCTTCTTTTAGCCATTTTTTATATTTTATGAATGACTCGTCCATTAAACGATATATTACCAATATTTAATTTTAAAATTTATTTATTTTTTTAAATTTAAAATCTATTTTAATATACTCTTCCCGACCACTATCGAACGTCTCGCAAATGTTAAATTTGACTGCCGACGATGGGACCATGCAACCTTACCCGTTAGCTTTGATGGACTGGGAATCCCTTCACCAAAGGATTTAGCACTCAGTCAACTACTGATCAAGATGATTCTCCAACTACACACAGAGGTGTCGGAGATCACAGATATGGAGCATTTGAGAGTGAAGATGCCTTAGCAGAAAGACCGTTACAGGACCATCTGCGAAGATAAAAGGCAATCATACCAGCGTCGATGTGCCTGTCTTTTCACTGGATGATGCGAATAGAGTGACGCTTGGATCAATGCCCTCCTCGTTTGTAGCGTCGGGACCCACCTTGATGACGATATTGTCCTCATCGGTATCTCCACTAGACTAGAACTGAAGATTTGCCAGATGTGGTGGTACCTTTCGACTGTTATGGATATCATGCCCTTTCTTGTCGAAGATGTACAGGACGAATCCCAAGACATAAGGCAATCAATGGAATTGTCAAGCGAGTCCTGGAGTCTGGTGGACCTCTCCATACTTGAACCTGTTGGCCTGGACAAGGGAGACGGAACAAGACAGGACGGAATCACAATTTTTCCATTCGAGGAGGGAAAGCTTTTGATATGGGACGCTACGTGGGTCGACCCCCTTTGCTCATCTAACATTGTCGAGGGCGTGGTAGAAATACTGTATGCGCGGAAAAAAAACAAAAGAAAAAATAGTAAGCGTTGCACGATCGAGTTACGTTCTGCTACATTTCAGTTTAGTAACAGGAAGATTAAGCGGGAAATCGCTTCGTTTTCTGAAGAAACGTAGACGTTTAGCTACATTAAAAAGCAACGACACATGCAAGACTCGGTGGCTTCTCCAGTTGATCTACGTTGCGATCTCGAGAGGCAACTTAAACAGCGTTTCACTTGGACAAGAATCATTTCGCTGACTCATTAAGAAGGCAAAGAGTATAAAGGAAATCCTTCGATCAATCAGGAACCGTGGGACCGAACCCAAAGCGGGACTAACCGCTATGTTTTCTGGTCTGAGTCATCAGTACGAAGCTTAAGTTCAAATATTCAAGTTTAATGCGTAAAATGTACTTAGAAATTTCTAAAAGCAAATAATTGTTATTACGTCAAGCGATTGATGTTTCGGTAAGTCGACGTATCCAGGCAATCTCTTTATAAAGAGAATTCTCAGATTACGTCGATGTATACAAGCAGTGATCAAGACATCAATGAGGGACTAATCAGAATTCGAGCCAAGATGATCAAAAAGGTCATTCAGGGTTTCTACCGTAGAAACTGGAAAACGCCAAACGACGATTTAAGCATCCAAAATCGCCAGATTGCGGTGATCTTTAAGGTTACTTCAGACGACTGCAGGGACCATAGTTACGACTACCGCCTTTACCGAGCTCTTTTAAGCCAAAATAGGCTTCTGAGAAATCTTGACGTTTATTTAAGTTAATTTTTAGAACAAACAGTGCACGTGCCAGTGTTCAAGCTGCGACAATTCTCACGGAAACTGTTAATCATAAAGAATTTAAATTAGACGGTTGTTGTGAGGACCAATTTAAACAGTGGGAGCACGTGGAAGGTGATCAGGAATGTCCTTGCACGTGCTCGATCCCTCAAGTTATGCCTGATATTCCTGAACCGGCTGTAAACCGAGGAGGTACGAAGAAGGAAGGTCATAGAAGGGCTTAATATTAGATTACTATGAGATGATGATGATCCAAAACGCCCAGATGAACCAAATGGCAATGCAGAGGTTGATGATCGACAGTTTAGGGAATAAATTGGTTAAACGGTCCTCCATATTTTAGAATCATGGATGTTGTCATCATCATTCGAATCATGGTAATATTTCGCACGTTTTCCACGACATTCCAAAAAGCGGGAAAAAAGAATAAAATGTGTTAACTTTAAATAAATTAATTTTAAATTTTAACTTTCAATTAACCGGTTTACGACACGTGGCAATTTACACAGATGATCTTCCAAGTTCTTTCAATTTTGAGTTGGATGAGATCCTGCATATACCCGACACTTCCACTGTTCAGAACTTCGGGTTTCCAATGTCTCCTGAGTCCGTCACCATGTCGGTGCTCACTAGAAAAAGGGAGACAAGGTTTTTACCCACCATGAAACTAGGTAGATATTTCATGCAATGGGGGTATGTCACCATCTCAGTCTTCCGAATTATATGGGGGTTAACTATCAAAATGAGATCTAAAAGATCGAAATAAACGGAATACCGGGTAAAATACAAGAAAGTTCTTAAAAGTGACCCAAGACCGACATGGGGGATGTCCTATTCGACGTGGACGAGAATCCTAGATGGTTCTCCAGAAAGGACCAGTGGTTATCTTGTATCTTGGGTAGTTTTTGAGGTAGTTGGTTTATTAGAGGAGAGGCTGTTAGGTAGAGTAGCTGCTCTTGCTTCCAGAGGAACGGACACAAAGTTGCGGAATCCATCCCTCATCTGAAGGGGGTCAAGGCAACAAGATTTTAGTCAACCTCATTTCTATTTGGTTGCATGTGAGTTCCCGTAGACAATCCAGTTCCACAGTGAGTATCACTGATGAAGGCTTCATTCATAAATCCAGGAGTCCTTGAAACGAATGCAACCTTCACATGAAATATACACTAGCGAGACTCGAACCGGGAAGCATCTGAACTCTGTCAGGAACACGTGGTATTGTTCTGAGAATTAGAAGAGTTCTAAAATTCATTTTGCAAAACGTGGCTTAAATTAAACTTCGGAGACCAAATCTGAAATCGGAACCGGATCTCGTCGATAAGAGAGTCTGTAGTAATCCCAGTATATATTACCTAAATAGGGGGTGAATGGTAGTACACCCCCACACGAACATATTCTCCACTTCCATTTACTTACTTGACATGCTCATCGGCCGTGTCTTTTAGCGAAATATCCGATAGAGACACGAAGCATTAGAGTACCTTCGTATTAATCCACACTGTGGACATCATAATTTTTGGGAGACAAGCTCAGGATCTCTCTGTTTGAGCTGAACCACCAGACTCGAAATGGACGTGAAAGATATCTGGTAGAGCTATTAGTAGCAATTGGCTTCGATAGACTGTGATCTTGGTCAGACATAGCATTCTCTCTGATCTGACTGAGTCGTCACCATGCATCAACAAGCGAGAAGACTCGGTACCTTGGCATTGATGTCATTCGAGCAATTGAAGAGAACTTCTTATATCAGTAGGACGTCTCCATGTGGGGGATGCTAGAGTTTTGATTTCAAATCATTTTTTAGAAAATAATGAACCGTGTCACTTTCTATTTCGGCAACTGTTTAGTTATTTGGGGGAAGCTTTTTCTGAATTTATAATACGCCTCTTCAACCCTGATTACTATTTTGTAAGTTTATGAACTTCTCTGACTATAGCAACGGAGATCACTGGGGGAGTCACATAAATCACAGCTTCTGAGCGTAGCCATAGTCTCTTGAGAAGAGGCAGTGACCTGCTCATACTCCCTGTTATCCCGTACTTCTCTCAGCCTTTTGTTTCACGTTTTTATTAAAAGGGGAATTAAAGCACGTGGCACCTAATATCAGCGGCTTACCCTTCTCAAAGGGAGAGAATGTGATTCCGTACAGCCAATGACGTCTCCTCTAGCTACGTCGACCGAATTTCATAAATAAATCATTTTGGTTGATTGAGTGACGCGGCTCAATTGCACAGTCTTGACATCTCATGCCAGGACCTGAATACTAACAGTGCCTCTATTGGATGCTCTCAAGAGAAGAAATCAAGTGTGGACTAGAAGAGTCACACGTGACTACAGAATCATTCCCAACGACCAGAATCTTACCACTATTTGAATTCAATCCACTAATGCTATCATGTGAACGACCGGTTATAGTCTCGTGTGGGGACACGTGGGCATTTAATTTGGATTTTGTTCCTATTCGTGTTAATAATAAATAAATCATTTACGGACAGGAATGCCTAGAAGTCATGTTAGAGAAAATTACGTAAAGTCCAAAATAACTGCATTGAAATACACTCAGCTTTACGTCGTGCTTCATAATTTCAAGTCCCTCACTCGAGTACATGGAGTAGATTACTTGCTCATCAGTGGCAATCAGATTCATGGAGATCATCTTGTTGAAGAAATTCTCATAGACAACACAAAATTCGGAAATTGGAGTAATATGACCTCCCATAATGCCTGCAGATAACCAGATTTTTGCATCTTTGACAATCTCCTCGATTGAATAATCAATGAAATTAAATACTTGACTTACTAACACACGTGTCTTGTCCATATAATCTGACGTTCTTAATGAGAACCTGGCTGCAGCATACCCGGAGCGAAATATACCAACATCAACCCAGAGAACGTATGAAAATTTATCAGAGAAGAGTTTGATAGTCCGTTTAATCATGTCGTGCTTGGAATGCATAATAGCAGAATACTCAGGATTGCCGGTCTCAAGAGGATGTTTGCCAAATCCAGGAAGCGTGAATATATGTTTTATTTCCTCAATTCTTCGGAAGCCAAACAGTTCTGATCTATTCACGTGCAATAATGTAGTGGGGAGATTTTTTCTGATTCTTTTCATGCGATCAGAATTTTCTGGTCGTCCGAAAAAAAGACGAGGTGGTTTTTGATAAGTTCGAATTTGTACATCCATTTGAAGTACATGAAAGGATGGCGCGGGCTTCCCCCAGATTTCATGATTTTTCCAATATTGTAGTAGCCGCTTACCAATATGAATTCTTCACCCCATATCTCTCTTTCGATGACTTCCTAAGATATTATGATTCGACCACCTTAAATGTTATAGTCTGATAAATTATTAACGGAAATAGTAATAAAATCAAAAGAATTTTGTACTTTATTTTCATTATATGTCAAATGAAAAATGAATAAAATGTGAATAATTATTTATTATTTTTAAATTAAATTTAATTTTTTAAATAATTATTTAATAATCAGATTTTATTAAAATAGGACTTTATGTCGCTTAAACACTAGTGACAACAAATCACCTATGTGAATGTCATGAATCAGCGTAACGTTTGTCTACGATGCCGGGACTGACCGATCTATGGAAGTGACCAACATTTGCTCTCCTACTTAATAGCTGCTGGCCTACTACAAGTTAGTGAAGTCGGGGTACTTGTAAAAGAAAATTGACGAATAGTGAAGATTTCAAGCGAAAACGTTAAAAATTTATTTCTGTCTCATTAAATGCTTTCTAGCTTCGTACAAAGTTTCTTGCAGAATTGCAAAATGTAAGAAGAATTAAAAAATTATCTCAATAACCTTTTTGTGTTAAAAATATTTATGTTAAAAATACTATTTGTACTATATAATGGAAAATTAAGAAAGGCACAAGATTGTATATTTTCTAAGGGAGGCGTGTAAAAAAGTTTGGAAACCTCTGGTCTAGCTTATGGAAACATTACTACTCCTCGGCGACAGGACTGTTGTTGTAGTCGATCGAGCACTTTAGACATCCTGGTTTGTAGTCTCAGCGTATGATTTATTAAATGAATTTACGCAATATGTTTAATATTAGTAAATTACTTGGTCGGCTGGCTGATGACATTGAGAGAAAGTTGGATGACTGATCTGAAATAAACACCTGAGATTCACGGGAGACAAGGTGTCTACGAGAGCGGATACCGATAGTCAATGTGTGGAAACAGCTCGGCTATTCAGACAACTAAACTAATACTTAATTTTTTTTTAATTTTTAATAATAAATAATTTTTAGTTAATTTTAAATATTTAATTATGTGCTAAAAATTTTAGAAAAAATCAACCAGCTGAAAGCCGGCTTTGGAAAAAGCTAAAAACGATTTACCCCAAAATATTGAATCATGCATTTTCTATGCACGTGCCTCGTGTGGGCCTCCGATCTCTTGGACTAAAACTCAGAAAATCGCGGCTACACAAAAAGGGCTATTGCGGCGACAGAAAAGTAGTATACGGACAAAAGAAAGTGATGACGACACCCTCGGAGATCCTAATCAAAATGAATAACAGAGGAAACCGATAAGACGAGAAAACCCGACCGCGCATGTGTAGGATCGAAGTGGATCATAAGCCTGGATTAACTTTGTCGTATTTTCCAGAACTGAAAAAATATCTAATGTTAGGTTTAGCTCGATTCTCATGTATGATAGATGCTAGTCACTGATTACTCAACATTTCAGTTCCAGTGAATAAACATATAACTCTACAAATGCAGTAAATTTTGTAAATTGTCGTTCTTAAAAATCTGTGAAACCGTGAAATTTGAGAAATTTTACAGCAACAATTAAAAATTTGTTTAAAATAAAAAGACAATTAGCCGAGTGTCATGCAGTAGCCGCCTTGACTGGCTATTCCCTCTCAGGATGGCCAGCGAAATTCGGTCGAATAGTAAACAATTTGTTGTTCAAGACAAAAAAACAGTTACACAAAAATAAAACAAAACCACATGTTTACAAGAAAAAAAGTGACAAATGGTCGGTCGCTCTGACTGCGCGGCTATTCACTCTCGAGATGTAGAGCGAGATTTGCTCAAATAACAAGCAGCGCTCACGGGGGTCTCCTGAGAAATCCAATTCCCTAGACCAAGGGGTCGGCAAATACTTTTGGAGAAGAGCCACTTTATGACATTTTTGGAAATTATGAAAAATTGAAGAGCCATCTTTTATGTGCTTCGACGAACTTGGTGACTGGAGAAGATCAGTATACTCAGTGTTCGTTTCTTTTAACAAATCTTTAAACAGTCGAGGTAAGTCCCTTATTATTAATTATTGAAAAGAACTCCCGAGAAAACATAAAATTAGTTAAGCTTCCCTTGTGCCGTATTCCGAATCATCCTCTCCGTCAGCTTCGACCATGATCTTCTGTTGCGCACTAGTTCTCTAGGTAGTCCAGGTCGTCCGCCATTTCCATTATAATGTCAGACGATGTCCACACTCTTGTAACGTAATGAAGCAGGTCCTAATGGACTGCAAATCCGAGACCATAATGTCGGCAGGCCGACAGGAGGATAAAAAGGTTGAATTTTCCAAACAGTTCTGCACATTGTACGGTCGTTTTTGTCTCTTGTAGACAGCATACAGAGACGTCATCTTTGGTTAGATCGCATACCAGTTGGTGTTTCTTGTAAGGTTGTATGTCTTCTGCAATTGAAAGATCCCAGAGTGAACGGAGAAGTCTGTAAGGAATACGACTAAGACATAGTGCAATAGAGGTGTCGTCACCACCTCAACCAGTAACTCCCTTAAATAGATAATAAATAAAGTATTATTTTGGAAATAATGAGTTAGTAATCTCATCACCAATTCCATCGCTCTAATATTTTTTCTGGAAAAGTTTGTGCAGATAGTCTTCTTGGTGGATAATACAATGTAGAGTAATCACTTCATGGTCATTTTTTTACTTCATGGTCAAATTCCTTTCTCGATCCTAGGATGCTTGCAGGACCGTCAGTTGAAATGGATACGATTCTATTAAGTGGAATAAAATTCGTTTACAGAGATTCAACAACTGTGCCGACAATATCTTCACCACGAGTTTGACCCTTTAGAGGAAATAATGCCAAAAGTTGTGGTCTAAGGAAGTCTCGAGACACATAACGAACAAACAGAGACACCTAAGGATAGCATTAAAAAATACCTGTCCAATTTGCTAAATTCGCATGCTTTGTTTTAAAATGCCTCTCCAAAGTTGATTTTTTATTTTGGTTCAGAGTTTCCTGACAAATGAGGCATTTTGGTAGTTGGTTTGAGTTAAAAGTGACTGCGAAAGATTCAGTCCATTCAGATTGAAAATGTCGTGTATTATCAATTTTTTTATTTTTGCCGACCCGGGCCCTAGACGACTCAAGAATTCCAGCGTCGCAAGCGCAAAGAAACCAGACGTCTCACGGCGAGAGGAACGAACAAAAAAATCATTGGATAGGACCGTGTACTTTACACGTTTTGACTCCTCTTAGCAACGGAACAGGCTCCAGAGACACTCTGTAGTAGTTGCAAAGGGCAAACGTGTCGGTGCAGGTGAACCAGTGGTTCCTTACTACTTTATTTACAGAATTTTATATTTATTAGCCGTCAATATGATTTTCACGTAGAAATATTTCAACAGTCGTAGACTCAGAATTAAGTCCGTGACTGTTGGCGGATACTGGATTTTTATCTTGTGCACAAACGAGAATAATCATAAAAAATGAAATATCATCAGTTTGAAATTATGTCAAATTTATAATCCAATAACCAATTAAACACAGTCGTGTTCACTAGCAATGGATATCGAAACACTCTCTCGAAGCCATTCAGTTTTATGTTCATCCTTGGTGACTTTGTGAATCATTAAGCCGATCCCACGGTTTAGATCGCTCGCTTGTGGGCTAAAAATCACGACCTTTCACATCGGAAAAAAAATCCCAAGACCCGGATTCGAACCGGGGACCTAGAGAACTACAGTCTCCCACTCTACCCCTGAGCTACCTCGGGTCTTTCTATGATAAATAAAATAATATTATTTTCTTATAAATACCTGATATCGTCATGATTCTGTCCACTTTTTCACTCCAAAGAAATAAGTGTCTTAACTATTTAATTTTTTAAAGACCGTGTTAAGAGAATTTATTAAAGCGGCTGCTATTTTTTACAAAATACTTTACTGCTAAATTTAGAAGAAAATCAACATTTACATTAAGAAAATGCTCTCGAAATACCTTTGAAATTAATGACGATTCTTCGTATTGATTTTTATGTAATTGTTAATTCAGCTAGAAGAAAATAAAGCTTTTCTATTTAAAAAAATCCAATGGACCGATCTATGGGACCGACTCCCTCCTTCAATAGACCAATCAGAATCTTCTCTTCCGAGAAATGTCCGAGTGAACTTTGCTCGCCTACGATGTGGGCATTACCAATATCTACCAACATACGACATCCTCTGTTCCTTTTGCAACCTCCACGTGTTGAAAACAAAAACCTTTTGAATATCATTAATTGGCACAATGTTGATCTACAATACCGGGACTGACCGATCTATGGGAGCGACCAACATCTGCTGCGTCCTATTTAATATCTGCTTGCCTCCTACAAGTTAGTGAGGCTATTTTTGACGTGGAGAAGTCTCTTAATAAATAGTTTAGCTTGGCCTGAATTAAATCAACTTGTTTGCGAGATTTAACCCATTAAAGAACAGGAGGAAAGTTATAGGATAAAATTATTTGAAAGTAATTTATCTTCGTTGGTTGGTTTTCATAAAGATTCGAACTCAATTACTTTACAGTGTAAACTGTCCATGAAATTGACACTTTTCCTACTAATTCTCCTTTATTTCCATTCTCAATACATAAACCTTTTCAAATTAGCCAATCAACAAATTTATTTCTAATAAAAAGATTTCAAGAGATATCTAGACTTTTTGACCTATTTCAGGTCACTGAGATACAAATAATATTTTTTTCCTTTCAAATTTCCTACTTTGACCTATTTTATGAATAATATATAATCAATATTGCCCTGAAATATGCACTATCGCACTTTCCGCGAAGCCATATCAGCTATGGCTCTGCTTAAGCAGAACACACACTTTATTTAAGTAAAGAACAGTTGTTATAGCTAACGTAGAAGGAGAACCAAAGAATGCTCTTCAGACAATTCTGTTTCGCCGCAGTGAAGGTCACTCTTCAAGCCAAACTTATTTTTCTAATTTAAACTAATTCTATTAAATTATTTAAGCTTTTTTTATTAAGATTGGAAAATTAACTAGAATATTTTTCTGAGGTGATTATAATGAGAAAATTTTAAAAAAGGTTATTTTTACTGTAAAAAAAATTGACGCTATTGTCGGGAACACTATATTTGACACGCCTCATAATTATTACAATCAAGCAAAGCAATTCTCGTTAAAACCAAAATAACTGTCTCTAATTATGAACTTGTGATTATCAACAGTTCTCTATTTTTTCAAATAAATCACTTAAAAATTCTTCTGAATGATTTAGTTTTGTCGCATAATCCTTAAAATTGCAAAGATCGGAATATTTTAAAATAAATTTAGGGAGCACAAGAAGTTGGATATTATTTTCAAATCTGCATAATCCTATTAAATTAGCCAATAATTTTACCAGTGGAATAAACGTCCACCAAATTTAGCTTGATTAGGTTTCCACAGTTATTCAATATTAGAGGAATAGCCTGCTTAGATATCAAATACGTGAATCCACCACAAAATTTTGGGTAAGTTGAATTAGGATATTGATCTTTGCTAATAAACCTTAATAAAGATAAAGGGTACCAATTGCTTTTGGGATTTCTATCTGGATATATATAAGGTGGCTGAACAAAATATGAATGGAGTATGGCTGTCAAATTTGTTGGACATGCTTTTGTATAGGAAAAGGAAAAAATTTTCGACATTCAAAAGGACGTCATCGTCGATTTTAATGAAGTAATCAAAGTCTCTAAACTCATTCAATGCCCAAGTGAATGCATTTTCCACTTTTAGGGTCAAATTATGGTAATCTTCGATAAAGTTTTTACTAATGACAATGTCATTATGCAATTTTTGTTCGTTCTCTATCAACGACATTTTCCTAGTCCTACTTTGTCCGATGAAGAAAACAATTGTAGAATTCATCTTTTCCAATAGCCTTACGTTTCCCCATGTTTCCCTTATGGCATCCCTTTTCTGCACGTTGTTCGGTTCTATCAATAATAAGTTTATTTAACCTGAAATAACGACAAACAGAAACTTGTATTTTACCTGATAATAATCATTGAAGGTGTTTTTTGTGTGAAATAAAAAAATAAGAAGGATTGACTAGTCATTAAATATTAAAGTACAAGGGTCATGCTTAGAATTAATTTATTAAATTTGTGTCTAAGCATAAAATCACAACATCTCATGAGAAAATCTCGCTGTTAAAATAAATGAATGAATTTGAATCAGTCGATTAACGAATTAATGAATAAATTATTTTTAACACAAAATTAATTAAGTTTTTTTGTTTTTTATTTAAGAAAAATTTTTTAACAATTAAACAAATGTCAGTTGAGGAAGCCTGCTGCGTGGATTGCGAACGAGTTCCCTCGGAGTATGGCTATTCCAATCTTTTGTCTTAGCCATAACCCTTCTCGTTGATCCCTTTTCAATTAATTAAGTTTAAATGAAAAGTTGTTGAAATAACATGACCCTGCATCGAAGGGCCTGTACTCCTTGCTGGCGTCCTTCTTTACCTAGTCATCACCAGTAAGTTGTAAATAAAAAGACAGTGGATATTGTTAGTCCCCACAGATCTCGAATGAACTATTTATTTTCCTCATACTCTGAACTTCCTATAACTCAAATCCACTTATTATTATAACCCCGGGAACAAAGGAAAGAGGAAAAGATTATCGTCTAATTAAGTGATCCCGGTGTCAGTGCGTCCTCCTTTGTTTCGACTTTGCAATTTTTTATGATCGTCCAAAAGGTGAAAGGTTTGATCTCAAATTTGCGAGCATACTTCTGGTAGGCAAGAAACTCATCTTCAAGGGATTACCGGAAGATGCACCATTTTCAAAAATTTTTGTTGTTTGTCACTGAGATGTTCCTTAACTTTTTTGAGATCTAGTGTGTTCCTCATTTCTGACGTAGGCGTCATTCTGTCACATTTAAGAAGGATCCGGAGGCATTGGTTTTGTATGACCTCTAATTTGTTCTGCGTGGATATTGACAAGGGTGTAATCCACGCCGTACATGCATGTTCCATTATCGGTAATTTGAGATGAGAAAGTGAAGATATTGGAGATCTAGCAAAGGTCTTGAGGATCCCCATCTTTTTTGAACTCTTGAAATTATTGTGTCCACATGATGTGTGAACGTCTTATCAAGCAGAAGCCACAGCACTAGATTACCGTTTAACATTCTTTATAAGAGAACGAGGAACATCGAAAATTACCTGGTCAGTCTTCTACGAAACAAAAAGCGATCATAACCCGATTGTGATGAAAATCAAGAGAGAAGTCAAAGTGAGGAGAACACATACTAGTTATAATTACATAGCTGCTAATTAAGAATTGTATCGCGCAATCTCGGATGACAGACTGAAGAATTGTTGCTTGGACAGCTTCAAATCGTGGAAAAGCGATCAAATACTTTACTTGCACAATCCTAGAAGTAAGATCATTGGCTATTCCAAAGCATCGTCTAAATTCCTATATGGTCGAGGGAAGTCGGCATTAATTAAAGAAAGAAATCACCTCAAAAATCTAATTGGATCACATTAGAAAAGAAATAAAGGCCAGAGAGTTCAAGGCCCAGAATTGAAGTGGAATCGGATTCTTACAAGGACAAATCGCAACCGTAGTACCGGAGAAGTGTGGAAAGCCATTCGAAATGTTGCAAAAGGCGAAGAAACTTCCCCGAGAATGACTATACTCAACGAGACGCTAACAATTTGATAAAATTCTACACAAAAATTTCGTACAAAGAACACAGAAAGTCGGAAGTGCTTCTCTCTTCACGCAGAAAACTGAAGAAAGATTCTAACCCAGTTTTCTACGCGGATGAAGATGTGAATATGCGCTGCGTTTTACAAGAACAACGTACTCTGCCGATCCCGATAATATTCCAGTAGTGTTATTGAAGAACCTTGGAGATATTGGAGTCGGTTTTCTAACGTCGGTGTATAACTATTCAATTAACTGTAATGTAATACCGTTGTTATGGAAGCAAGCCAACATCCGACCTATACTGAAATCTGGAAAACCTAAGGAAGATCCGGCATCATTTAGACCTGTTTCATTGTTATGTTCAGTAGCGAAAATCCTGAAGAGGCTTGTGCTTGAGAATCAAGGCTTTCTTACCAGAAAAAGATTTTCAACACGGATTCAAGAGCGATTGTTTTACATCAACGTACCTACAGAAATTAACCAACTTCATTAGAGATGGATTTTCAAACAAACCAAGGCATTTGAAAACAGTCTTGTGTTCCATTGATATTAACAAGGTCTTTGATTCTATTTCGAGAAAAATATTATCAAAGAAAATTGTCTAGTCGGAGATCCCGGGGAAGCTAAAACTTTGGATAACAAATTTCTTAAGTGGACGGAGGGACGTGTATGCCTCGAAAGACTGAAATCAGTTTTGCGTCTTCTCTCAGGGATCTCCTTTATCCCCCGCTTTATTAAATTTATACCTAGCCAACCTCCCGACACCGGAATCCAATAACGATGTTCTACTCTTATATGCGGACGACATTGTTTTGGCCTCGCGTGATCGGATATCCAAAATGCTACAAAAGATTACAAATTAACCTGGACCGACTCAACGCCTGAGTGATGAAGAACCGACTCACGTTAAATTCCAGAAAGTCGGTCACGTCTATGTTTACTTCGGACAAAAGGTTGGGGAAAAAGACTGTCACCTTAAAATTGGACAACGTTGAAATCCCCTTCAGCAAATGTCAGAAGATCCTGGGCGTGACACTGGATCCACACTTATGTTTGTCACCAAGCCGTCTTAAGATAGCACTTCACAACCCTGTTGATGACGACATGCCTCCGGAACAAACCACTGCTGAGACGGCAAAAGAGCTGGTGAAGCCCTTATATTACTACTATAGTTATTATGGGTGGTGGAGAAATAAATTATTCAGAGGCGGTAAAGCAAGTAAAGGTTTTATTGGACAAGGATGGCCGCTCTTAGAATTGAAAACGCATTCCCATCACGATTTGTAAAGAAATGAACGCTAATGTCAGTTCCTCTATCACTTATCTCTTTTTTCTTCACAATAATCGACCCAATTTGATTCAACAAGGTTAGTTGCCTGTTTCCAAATACATTTCCTCAGTTACGACGAGTCCTTCTGGCTGTCTCGGCACAGTTGTTGAAAGGGATCTTCCTACCTTCTCCTAGACCAAATCCACAGGTGAAGATTGCCATTATGAAAAATCTCATTCCATGAATGAGTTGATATCCGCGAAGGTAGGACATGTGATGATAATGGAAAAGGGTGGACCTACTTTTCCATTTCTCTTTTGATGCGGAAGCTTGTAATGGACTATTGTAGAATTTATTTGGTCGCCACAAGTTCTCCCCCCCCCGTGTTCTTTCCGTGAAAGAGTATATTATCGAAGATGAGCTTTATCGTAGACAATATAAAATTAAAAAGTTAAAGAAAATGGTAATATCAAAATTTGAGTAATATTGACCTAGAAAGTTCGGTGGGTCTTGTTGTCCAGTTTTTGAAATAATGAATAACAATGAATGTCAATATGACCACTGCCAATAAAATAGCAGTCACGATTATTATGATTTTGTTATTATTGGAAACTGACTTGTTTGAGACATAACTTGAATTGGAACAGCTTTGCACTAAAATATAAAAATCAAAGTAAACCATAACCGACATATCTAGTAATGTCTTCATTCTTGAATAGTTGGAACATTAAACAGGAAATATTGAGAGATACACCATTGGAAAATTTTTTAAAGATAAATTGACATAGAAAGTGCTGATTATATTTAATAAACTGCCGATCAAATTTGATTGTTAATTTATCAGAATTATCTAAGAATTAATGATGTTAATTACAAATGGATAATTCGATCTTTTCAGGTAATATTGTTTGTCGGATACCAAGGGAAACGTGAAATATAAATCAACGTCTTTTGATGAAAAATTACAACGATTTTATCTTTCAATGAACTTTCAATTAATCGGACATTCGTATTATTGAGTATATAGCGTATATTCTGATATTAAAGGATACGGCTTACCTTTTTGTTGTGGTCGACTTTTATATTTGCATTTAACATTCCAATTAGTTCATTCTTTTCGTTCTGTATGGAATATAGATTAGGAATTATGATGTTTTTTTTCAAATCTTTGGAAGCATGCGATTTCTAAGTTCAATTAATAGTAAATGACAACCATTATCAGTATAAACCATTTGATTCAGAACTACAGGACTTACTAAGATAATTAATAATTCATATGCATATAAGGATATGGGCATTTATAGGTTATTATTTATTTGTAAATTATTTTATAAATATTAAATTATTATTAATTTAATAAAAAATTAAATAAATGTGATTTTTTTTGTTATTTATAATATATTTAGCAGAAAAGTTAATTCACTCCGCTAATCAGGGAAGCTACGACCCGTAGTCACGGATCCTGATTGCTCCGCGTCAGTGAGGAAGATGGAATCTCTCGTTCCTGTCCATTGGGTGGCTCAGTTGATTGCGGAGACTTTGATCATTTAACTACTTGACGTTTTTTTTTCTTTTTTCTCGGTAATCCCTGGGTTCTATATGATAACTAACATATTTTTTTCACGTGGGTCCTGCCATGGACAACACTGCCTACAGTTGTAGCGAACAGACCCAACTTATTTCTTTTACCAAGTGACTACAAAATAGTTTGTTTGGTAGTGGTTATGGGGAGAGCGCCAAGCTACCATTCTTCTTTAATCAGGTGTGGTGATGTTGATCTAACACTGGACCAGAGTTAAGCGAAAGTTGAAGATAGTGCAGTTGAACATAAACAGATTTTTCAAAAATGTGTCGATTTACGAGACTTCTTGCACAATCATTTCGTGGACATTGCCTTTATTCGCCTACGTTTTTTAACATCCCCCTTCTTTCTGCAGATGGGAGATTCGCAAGATTTTCGCCTGCGCAAGAGCACTTAATGTCGTCATGAAGGTATTGGGGAAAGAACCCCTTGAAAAAAAGTCAGAAAGGTGTAAATATTAGCGAGGCTTTTCTAGCCTTAAATAAACTAAAAATTCTACAATCAAGAAGAATTCTTTAATGTCAGAAATATTGAGTCTATTGAAAAGCTTGGATCTTCAATGATCTGAACTCTAAAAAAAACGAATCAAAACTTACTGATTTTTTTGCTTATAAATAATTTTTTGATTTACATTATTAATGGATGAAAAAATCAATAAGTCTCCCGATTCTCGAATCCTCCAGATTTTGCCGATCCCCGAAATTGGCGGATTCGAGAGACTTTACTGTATGACTTAATCTCTAAATTACTGTAAACAAAACAACGTATCGAGGTCGACAGTGAACAACGTTGCCGTCAGTGAACAAAAAACTCACTTGCATAGCAAGAAAACTGAAAACAGGAGAGGATCTGGATGATCTGAGGGCGAATGCGAGAAACAGGGGAGGATGAAAACGACTCATATCGCATATCCAGAGATGCATGGCAAAAGTGGAATCTCAAATTTACTTAGCTTTTCTGGTTCCGTGGACTTTGCTAATAATAATAATTATTATCTTTGACGTGAACATATCAAGTGAACAAACCTCTAAGTTACAAACTGTTGAATGGCTAAGAAGGAAGTCTTACACAATCAGAGAAAAACTTTTCGCATTAAAAAATTATCAGAGTGCAGTGGAAACTTGGCAGAAGCATCTAGACAACTTGGTATACACCTTAATTGTCTACGAAGCTGGCATAATAATACAAATTTGTCAAGTCATCAAAACAAACCGTTTCACGTAAATTAGGAACTTTTTGGAGAAAAGCGTTTTTTTCACGAAATTAAAAAAAAATGTTTGAATGGGTGAAATCTGAAAGACCACAAAACAATTGTGAACTACCGACGTTTAAGAAAAATCATATGCTCATTGAAAGGAGATTTAATCATTGCTGATTTCAATTGTTCTGATAAATGGATTTTCAATTTCTGTACAAGACATCACCTGAAAAGTAGACGAATAACACATGTTGGCCAACTAAGACAATAGGCTTATCAAAGAAAAAAATTCTTAAACGTTTTTTGTATTCGATTATTTTTTTGGCATGGGCTTGTTTTCGGAAAAACCCCGGTGATAAGTATCAAGAAACATAGTTTATATGCTTAATAAATTCTCAATTAGAGTGATAAATGGAGATTATGACGTAATCGAGCATGGATGTTTGCTATTTCAAATTCTTTAATGTCCGTATAATGATGAATACAGGCATTATCAAAAATAAATATGGGTCTTCAATTCCCTCTTCATAACAAAGATTTTTAGGGATTCCAGAAAAATTAGTCATTGATGCAATTTCTGGTTCTGAGACAAATATAGGTAGAAGATCCTGAAACAGCTCTTCTACGTCTTGGTCTTTAGGATGCTGAAAATCCGACCTCTTTATGAGTTTTACAATGTTCTTTTATCCGAAATATATTTGCCCTTCTCTCATTTTAATGATCAAAACTTACGCTATTGGTCGAAAAAGTTACGCTAATGATCCGGAAAATTACGTTATTAATCGAGGAAGTTACGCTATTGATCCGGAAAATTACGTTGTAATCGAGGAAGTGACGCTATCGGTCGGGAAAGTGACGTCAATGGTCGGGAACCCTATAACATTATTAATTCGAAGTAAATGAGAATACCTTATTAGGCTTAATAAAGACAAAACAAGTCTCAATCAGTCTTTCTGAATTTTGTTGTGAACATTACTTTAAAACCAAATATAAAGAAAGAAACCCCAATTATTGTGATTCATGTGAACTTCCACTATTTGGATAATATTACTATTTGGTCATAATGTTGTTTATTCAGTAAACCCTTTTGTGTAGTAATCTAATAATATACTTATTGATTTAGACTGACAAATAAACTCAATAATTTTTTAGTTTAATTTTTTTTTGTTTTAACTTAAAATACAAGTCTGAATCATCCTTCACTGGTCAACTAATAATGACCTATATTAAAAAAATTATACAAATATGGAGGACAACAGTTACCGCTCAGTAAATATATAAAATGGGAATTCACAAATTATTGAGTTTTTGGCAATAACGAAATGAAACTCAAAATCGATAAGAATTGATGAATAAGTTTTATGACTGAAAATGACAACATTCCTCCCTTATTTAAATAAACATAAACGGGGTAAAAAGAAAGGTTCTTGAACTCACAAACCTTTTGAAAAAACAGGATGCGGACATATGCCTACTAAAGAAACAAAACGGACTCTCTCAACTACCATCCCCGTTTCGCCCTTCTGGCATCGGTGATGGAGTCATCAGTGATAATATTTCATTAGATTGTTTGCAAGTTTGTGCGGGTTCAAAATACTAAGGAAATCCTCGTTGATAAGACTGTTGATCCCACTTTGCGTTTTCCAGTAAAAGGCACACGAATTTTTGTGGCATGGTCGTCCTAACGAGACGGCTCCATTTGTTGTTTTAAAAACAATGTAGTTTTCAGTACATAAATTTAGTAAAGTATCTTTAGATTTGGATCATAGTTGGGAATGCTTAGGGATTTACACTGAATTGGATGAAAGTGTACCTAGAAGGAAGAATCTCCTATGTTTGATTCGGATACTATTTTTCAAATATGATATATTGAAGAGAGGAGTCTCACAAAGATCATTTTGAGCCCTCTATTGTTTAATGTTCTAATGGCTGGTTTTCCTTCTCCGACTACACCAAGTACGAGATCTCTGATATACGAAGACGATGAAAAAATTGAGACTTGAATTGGATATATTTTTATTTATTTTTTACGTACGATCATTTCATCACTCCACTATGGACTGGAAGGATGGTATTACACTGCATATCAAGAGCATTTTATCTTGCTTCTTGAAAATCGAGGAGAGCAGGAATCAAGATTGCCCTGCGCAAATGGCTCGACGAGAACTAGATGGAAATTTGCTTGTAATGTCGATCAGAGATGCAGCTGAAAAAAGGATGGAAAACTTCCTAAAAAGAGATTGACTCTATGTTGCAGGCATAATTAACGAGAAGAGGGGTCTGAGAGCGCAAAAAGAGTCCAAGCGATTGCAAGGCTTGCGATGAGAAGCCAACTGATTCCCTCTTTGATTTCCTTGCTAATAAAAGTTATTAAAGTAAAAAAACTACTCGAATGGTTAGCGTTATTAACCGTCTAAATCGGTTAGCGTTAACTTTCGGTGATACGTTATTATTATTAACCCCAGGCTTACCATTGTAAGTCCAGCACAAACAGTCATAACTAACTATCCAAGGAAGGACCCATAGGAGAACATCTGCTTGTGCCGACCAAATCCATCTTCTAATATTCCATTACAGGCTTCCGCTTTCGAAAAGAGGTGGAGAAGTAGGTCCACCCTCTTCCATTTTTGTCTCACGTCCTACCGTCGCTGACATCACTTTATTCTTTAGCGGAATAGTTTTCATAATGCAATCTTCATTAGAAGTTTTGGTCAGGCGATTCGGTCATACGTAATCGGCACCAACGGTTAAATCGATTTTGCGCCTTATTTTCCGCGTAACTTCATTTAGAGCCGGTCACAATAAATACTCACTACTAAAAAATTGTAGCTATTTGTGATAAAAATTGTTTAAAAATGTTAAATAATTATGTCCTAAAACCTGGTTGTGTTAGTGAGTGATTCTGTGATGTTAGCCGCGTGGCGCCATGTGGTGCTTCGTGGTTAATTGGTTGAAGTTTCTGTTTGTTCGTCTGTTCCTATTAGAGTGACGTCATGTGATCCATCTGTCTTGGTCGCCCAGTGCCAGGCCGGCACGAAAAAGGATCATTTGCTCTCCCTACTCCACTGGAGGGGTTTCCACAACTGCAACTATGGACGTCTTTTACCTTTTATGTTGATTCCAGATGGACTTTGTTTCTGTAGAAGTGGAAACTGGAGTGCGGCATAATATGTCCTACAATGATGCTCTGATTGTTGATGTAATTAATCGAGCTTTTCAAATTTGATTATATTAGTCAATGCATAAGACATTCATGCATATATGGCATGTTGCTTGCAACTCACAGGTTTTTACCAATTTTTATATATTTTTTATATTTGTGATTACCAATTTTTATATATTTTTTTTCATCCACCAATTTTTTATATTTGTGATATTTTGCAGGATACATTGAATTTTCACAGTTATTGAAGTGGACCACGTGGCCATAAATATTGATAGTGTATTCAGCTTTCTTGTATCAACGTCCATATGATATGTAGAAGACCTCATATAGGACTCTGCAGTTTCTATCGCTGAATACATCGATTTGCTTGTTCGTTCAAATGTCAGAGGTTGTAGGTTCTGTTTTTTTGATTACAAAGACATAGAAGTGAGGAGGAAGGAGTTCATCTTGGTTACAGGTTATGCGAATCATCATGTTCCTGGGGGAGTTTAGTTTCAACTTGTTTGTAGTGGATAGGTAAAAAACTCAAGAGTTGGTTGTTTTAAAAAGATAGTGGTGATTGTTCACAACATTTATTATTTATGATACTCTTTAGACATTTTTTTGACTTTAGTAGAGAAGGTATGATTCCGTTCTAGTTCTCCCTTCAGCAAATTCTAAGAGGCGTCAGTTGATCCGCTTGTCACACAAGTTCAAAAGATTTTTTCTTCCGTTAGGAAGTTTGAATGGCCATGCTGTTTCCTCTGATGATAGCTATCGAGATACTCCGGTCTCATATGGATCCTTGGTGACCCTTTGGATCATTGAGTCGATCAGACGACTAGATCTTCACTTTATGGGCCAAGGATTCCTGATGTCTCAACAGCAATTAAGATAAAACAAGTGATCCGCCGAAATGCTTCGATACTTACTAATCTTCAGAAAAGACTAGTTTATCACTTGAATCAACAATCTTTAAGTTTTGTTTCAAGGAACAAAATAGAGAGAAGTCAACCTTACTCTTAACCAAACTTTAACCATAAGGAAACGATCGATCCCTCGGCCTCTTATAGTTTAAAGTTTTTTTTTCTTATTGGCTAGAAATATTTTTGAGGAAATCGGCGCTGTCCGGATTGGTAAAATTCTGGTGATTCAAATGATAAATTTTATTTATCACCCGGACAGTATCAACAGCCAGATGTTATGATAATAAATTTGTCTACAATCTACAAGATAAAAAGTCGGGTTTAAACGTCCTGGTCCCTTGCACCTTCGACACTGGATTACCTGGGTCGTCTAGGGAATAGGATTTCTACGCGAACAGGAGATCTCAGTAAGCGCTGTTGGCTATATGAACGAATCTTGCTCGCGCTCCCGAGACGGAATAACCACGCAGTCAGGGAAGCTATTATATGAACCTCGGTTATTGTTTCTTTAAATAAATTAAATCCAAGTACATCATATAATAATCGATAAACCGCAGTTACGGCAAAATTGCAAAAGAAACCACAAAGACACTTAATTAAAAAATTGCTAATTTAATAAAATTCTCAAAAAATCAAAACAAAAAATACAACTTTATTAAAATAAATTAAATTCTAAATACAGACCCAAGAGATCTCATATAATGCGAGGAAATTGAATCATTTCTGTACAAAATCCTGCACATTTTAAAAATCTGAGCCAACCCCCTTCGACTCAACATTATTAACATATTCCTTGCACTCAAAATAGATACAAGCAAACTCACAGTATCATCAACATTATTAGGATAAGTAAGCATTAGTCAGTGACCGACTGAACACCATAAGCATAAGCAGGCGGCAATTGACTTAATTTAAATGCTCAGACTCAACATTTTCGAGTATCATTTCCAATTTTTTTATGGAATGTAACACCCAGAAAGTCCTCCCCCACGGTTTACAAGGGAAAGATAAAGTAAGCGTTCTTTTATCATTTCCCCAATCTTTGTTATAAGGGATTTGAGTTAGCTAGTGTTAGGATTTGTAGAACAAATTGCTTGGAACACATCAAAAGTAGTTAATTGAAACATAACAGTCACCACAAAAGAATTATACCTTATTTTATAAATAGTTTATTAATTTAATTAAATAAAAAAATATTTAATATAAATTTTAAATAATTAATAACTTATTATTTGTCGTCAATTACTCACAATAATTTATTTTTTATGGAAACCTTACTGATCATTTCAGATGACATCACTCAAATCCGGGACCACTTAACTCTCTATCCATTATTTTACAAAATGTCAACAAAGTGAAAGGAAAAGTAACTGATCTCTAAATCTCCAAAAAAACACAACATTGAAAAGCACAACCTCTTACACGAGACGAAAATAACACTATCCTTTTTCA
Source organism: Dicyema japonicum (assembly GCA_011109175.1). Taxonomy (NCBI): domain Eukaryota; kingdom Metazoa; phylum Dicyemida; class Rhombozoa; family Dicyemidae; genus Dicyema; species Dicyema japonicum. The sequence goes on along the minus strand of RDEW01000010.1, from coordinate 1,105,717 downwards.
TGCCGATATTTACAGGCTATGCCATCAGGATCGACCATCTGGTCACGGATGAGGAATTATTACTTTTGTTACGAAGTATATTTTTTCCACGACGACCCCTTACAAGTTCTCATCTCCCTTAGAATAGCTTGAAATTCTATACCGACGAATAGACCATACGACCAGCTCAATAGAGCATACGACCGGCGTACCACAAGAATCCCCCTTTATCTCCGTCACTATTTAGTTATTTCTTACATGATCGACGATCAATGCCGACTCGAATTTCATTAACTCTCTCTTATGAATAAAATATCATTTTAGCATACAAAGAGGACCAGCTTCCAAGAGACAGTGACAATGGCGATTCCAAGTAGCTGAAATCCACAGATTTTTGACCGGTCTTAAAATCAACGGATTCTAGAGGTTTAGAATATGTCTTCGAAACCTTTTAAGATGACAGCAAGAACTCCCCAAATAGATCCATTATCTCCCACTCTGTTCATTATATATCTTCAAGCAACAATAAGAAAACTGAAAGATGAACTTGTTGTTTATACTGATGTCGACTTTGTCACCAACAACAGGGAAGCCTTATTGTAAGCGCTATCAGAAACGCGGCCAAATGGTCCTTGACGGTTAACGCAAGAAAAATGGCGATAACAAAACTCACTAAATGGATTTTTGGACTAACATGAAATAAAAAAATGTTGGAATTTTCTTATGCGACGAAGGATATCGCAAGGATAAAAACATTCGCACTAAAACTTTACCAAGGCTTAAGAACAGTTTGTTTACTCGCAAAGAGTTTGACACGAAAATAAGATCTTTAAACAGCAATTGGTAAAGCGATACTGCTATAATTTCGAGTACATGGGGGTATTGGTGAACGAATTGAGCTAATTCCATAAAACTTAACAACGGCTAGCACTGTCCTCACGAGGGCACTATTGAATGCCTAACACTATCAGACTCCGTTATTATCTCAGATGTACAGATTCAGATCTGAATTAGTTACATCCCTTGAGTCAAAAGCCTTACGCTAGTGTTCACATGAAGGAATAAACAAAATCGAATTTGAATTTAGATTGCGGTATTTTAATGTAAAGAATGACATTATCACAGAAAAATTGTTCGAAACTGTGAAGTTTATAAATTTTCGATCCCTTAAAAATTTTAAGTTCTTTTAATTTTAGATTGGAAATATAAATCACCACTTTTTTGCTTCTTTTCACAATAAAAATTTCCAGTGAAACAACTCCGAGTCGCTTTGTCCGATTGAACCCTCTGCCCATATGTCATCTCCGGGCTCTGCCTCCTATACTCCAGTGGCAGGCTCTCTAGGGTTCGCTTTAATACAGTGGACTGTAGGTAAGCCAGTAAATTCAGATAATAATAGATATGAATTTTAAATCCAAAATTTTATAACAAATTATTTAAACCACGTAAACGAAAATCATGTATTCAACCCAATATCAAGTGTGGAAAAATTATATTTATTACATGCTATTTCTAGGCGAGTTGTCCCTTTCCGAATTGATCTTAATAGTCATTGACATGTATAGTAGGTAGTTTTTAATAATTTTAATAGATCGCATTTTTCAGACCACTTTACACTAAGTCTGCAAATGAAGCTTGTGAGAACTTAAGATCTTTATTTCTGTTTGAATCCGGAGCAAATGGAAGATTGGAAGAATTGATCGAAATTAATAGATAACGATTCCAAGGGGAAATATGGACTGTGGCAAGACTTAAAAATATAGTTAATTTAATAAAACTGTTCTTTGAACTTAGCTGAATATCAAAATTAATCAACCAATCCATAAATATGGATCCAGTCATCCAAGCTCTTTGTGAACTATAGTGGGAGACGTCAAAATTTGTGAACATAATTTCGAAAACGTCGAGGCATTTTTGGTCTTGAAATCATCACTGGTTTCAACTTATGCGTTCCGCTCATGTTTGAACATAGCATAATTGAGACACGGTCTTTAAAATTTTTGTAACCTTGAAATCGGTTTCTGCAGATGCTTTTCGATGGAATGAGTTTATAGTATAACCCGATGGACTCTATTACCTCCATCCATTCAATCGACTTCTCTTCAAATTTTAGAAACTTTGGTTTATGTGCAGTTTTAAAAGTCGGTTGATAATTTTTTGAATCTTTCAAAATAGTGTCCTTCTTCAGTAAAAGATTATTTATTGTTTTTCTAGATATTGTCTTTCGGATTGAGTTTTTTCATTAAAAGTAAGTCGAGTATAGCGACCACGAGAGGATTTGGAAGACATGTGTTAATTAAATTTTTATTTTTTTAAAAATTCATTATTATTATAAGGAAAAAGGAAAAAGAATAGTTAATTTTAATTTTAATTCAGCTGTTGGGAGATGCACAAGCTATTCCCACGGACAACAGCCAACGAGAGCATCTCCTTGAGCCATCTCGTCTCACGAAGTTTTAAAAATTTAAAAATTGTAAAAATTGTGGCTAATTTAAAAATTGGCCAATTAATAAAGAGAATAGGATTTTTTAAAAACTATTCAAAATGTGTCCAATTTGCGAGGGTCGAGTGTATTACCAACATGAATGCCTTTTGATGAATGGATTCCTCAGGTCATTAGGCAAAGGCCAAAATATACTTGCGTCGATAATTTAATAAAGATTTTCTGGGGACATTAAGGCTTTACTCTTTAAAACTGATTAGTTATCAAGTTAAGTAAAACAGACAAAGAAATCAAGGAGGTCCTCAAAAAAGATGAGATTGAAATGATACGTATTAGTTGTTATGTTTCAAGTAAAACAGGCAAAAAATAAAGGAGTTCGTCAAAAAAAGCTGGGATTGAAATGATCAGTCAGTCGAAAACTATTTTTAAAGAAGAGTAAAGTATAAGAATCGGACTTTTAAGTGAAGAAAGCTCAATTATTGAGCGAATCTATCAATTTTGGTAGAATCACCGAAAATTACAGTTTGTAAATACTCAACATTTTTGATAATATTTGGAAAATATATATCCCCCAGTTTTAAGAGGACGGCATTTTATAACGAGTGGTATTATATTGAGAAATATAGTAAACTCTCATTCCTTTCTTGCAAAAAATAATATTGTAAATCCACAAAAGCATAAACTTTCTACTCAAAAAATACTACCAGCCGGTTTTAATTTTTAAAATATGGTCTCAGAAAAAAAACCACATAAATTAGATCTCTTACTTCAAATAAGCTTCAATTTTTTCCTACTAGTTTTAGCATCAAGAAGAATTCCATAAATATGAAGAATGTGGATAATCAGAGGGAAGTTGAAACATAAGTAGGATAATGAGGGGAAAGAAGTCATGGTGATGCTCACGTGTATGGACTTTAAATTTTCAGAAATTTGAATTTTTATTATTTCTTTACTTTTGGAGTCGAAGATAGTAACCCTCCCAAGCCATGGAGAGGTAGATTTTGTTTTTCAATTTCTCCAAGAAATTTTGTAGTTTTATTTATAAGCAAAAAATGACAAAATATTTAGATGCCGCCTTCACTGCTGTTCCCTTTCAGATTTGAGAGCGAAATTCGCTCAAACAGCCAGCGGCGTTCGCGGAGATCTCCAGTACATGAGGTGATCCGGTTTCCAAGACGTCCGAAAAACTCTAGTGTAGAGGGGAGTAGGATTCGGAAGTCTCCATAGAAAGGGGAATAAATTGGACATTATCGGGAAGGTCGCCTTATTTTCGAGTTTGGCCTTCTCCGCCTTGACGGAATGGCCGAGAATCCAGCAGCATCCACAGCCCGCTCAGAGAACTTCTCATCAAATGATCGCATGATAAAACCAAACTAACTAATTCCTTGACACTGACGAGTTCCAGCAGAATGCGATCTAACAAAATACGGCGTCTCTGTCTTCTGTCTACAAGAGACAATAACAAACGTACAATGTAAAGAACTGTTAGGCAGATACCACCTTTTACTCTCTCATCGGCCTGCCGACATTATGGTCTCGGATTTGCAGTCTATCAGGACCTGATTTACTGTGTTACAAGAGTGTGGGCAGCATCTGACATTATAATGGAAATGGTGGATGACCTAGACTACTTAAAAGAATTAGCGCGCAACAGAGGATCATGGTCGAAGCTGGGGGAGAGGATGAATTCGGCAAAAAAAATAACTAATTTTATGTTTTCCCGGAAATGCTTTTTAATAATAATAATAAATGATTTCTAGCTACAAAACTAACAGAACTTTACATCCACAACAAAAATAAATATATCCATGAGCATTATTACATGTGTAAGTTTTTTCTCAATTGTTGAGGTTATAATTGTTGTCATAGATATATAATCATAGCTTTCGTAATATTTCAATCATACGTCAACAAGATCATTTTACTAAATTAAATTTTATCTATTATTTATTTGAATATTATATATTTTTTATTTTATTAATTTAAATATAATATTAAAATAAAGAGATAGCATGAATATAACTTTTGATAAATTATTCAAAATTCTTCCAAAATAATGAAAATTCGGTGTATAGTTTAATGTTCAAATTAACGGAAAAGTAAATTGTGCAGAAATTTCTACCACCTAATCGTAGAGTGCAAATTGACGATTCACGAAGTTATTTAAGACCGATTTATTATCACTTACGACAATTATGCATATTTATTGTTAGATTATCCTATTCTTTCAGAATTCTATGTCTGACGATATGAAATCAGTTTTGTCAAATAAAGCAAGTGAAAGCACTGAATCAGCAACGAGCTTATCTCGGAAGCTGGAAGCTGCCAATGAGATTATTAGGGATCAGAAAAAGCAAATTGAGGCTCTAAAACAAGAGCTTGATAAGATTCATTGTGTCCTCAATTCGATAAATGACTGGAAGGATATGATGAGCTATTCAAAGGTCATCGAATATGGTGTGAGGGGTAAAAAAGAAGCCATTTCTGCTGAAATTCTTGATGAATCCGAAATTACCCCCCTGAACGTTATTACTGTGAAAGAGTACGATTATAGGTCATTTTAGGGACATTGAATTCATTTTTGAGGCATTCAGCAAAAATGACTTTTTCAACCACGTGGACAGCAGAATATTCAAGACACTGATTCAGTTTATGTATGAAGTAGAATATGATGACAAATCTGTTATTATGACTGAGGGAGAGAACGGGGACAAACTATTTTTGCTAAAAAGCGAAAACTTGCTGTCCTGAAAGCTGATAATCACATTGGGGACATTCTCCCCGGAACTGTGTTTGGGGAGTTGGCGTTGATCTACAACTGCCCTCGAACGGCCACGATTCAAAGTACTCCAAGTGCTTTAGTTTTAGCCATGGAAAAGTCCAAGTTGATAGTCCTTGATCGCAACGTCTTCAAACATTTGATGATGAAGGCCCAAGTCAAAGAAAAACATAACCAAATTGAATTTTTGAAGAAACTCCCGTTGACCGCCAACTTGAGCCACACAAAATTAGCTTTAATCGCCAACTGCTTAGAAAAGGTAGAATTTCATAGCATTGATACAGGAATGCTTCACCCATGGAGACAAAATTGTAAAGCAAGGGGACATTGGGGATACATTCTACATAATCTCCGAAGGCTATGTATCGATGTATAGTCACTGATAGGCCAAAGTCATCCAGGATGATAATTTTATACGGAAACTTGGCCCTGGAGAGTATTTTGGAGAGCAAGCTTTATTGGAGTAGTGAAGTTGAGACTTTAGCTTAGAACTTTTGAAAGGACAGCGACGGTTATTTGCATTAGCGACTTTCTGGAATGCTGTACGCTCCAAAAGAAGTCAGAAATTTATTTTTATGACGCAGAAACTTGACTCTCCTAGTCAAGGACTTGAAACTGTCGGCGAACATGACGTACGTTGAGTCTCCCACATCCCCAACTACCCACACATGGTTGTTGTGAGGACTCAAGTCATTTAGTCTCTCTCCGTGTATCCCGGACGGGCTTATTGATGCGACTATTGATGATCTTGAAGTCATAGCCACTCTGGGAAAAGGCGGTTTTGGTCGAGTCGAGCTTGTAAGACACGTGATTGATATTAGGTCCAACTAAAAGGCACTGATAATACATTTGCCTTGAAATCAGTGAGTAAGAAATACGTCGTTAAAAGTAAGCAGCAAGTCCACATGATGCAAGAGAAGGATATTTTAATGTCCGTTAATAGTCCCTTCATAATCAAGTTTTGGTGGAAGATACAATTCCTAGACTCTACAAGACGTTTAAGGACAATAGAATGGCCTACTTTCTCATGGAGGCTGCTCTGGGTGGGGAGATGTGGACGGTCCTCAGAAATAAGTAATTTTGCACGATTATGTGATTAGACAACGTTTTAGCAACGATACCGTAAAGTTTTGTCTGGCATCCGTGATTCTCGCCTTCGAATACCTCCACGGTCTCAGAATTGTATACAGAGACCTAAAGCCTGAGAATTTGATGTTGGATTCTAACGGATATGTAATTCTGGTAGCGAACCTACAAAACTCTAAAATAGGTCGATTTTGGGTTTTCCAAAAAAATTTCGAAGGGTCAGAAAACTTGGACATTCTGTGGAACCCCCGAGTATGTGGCACCTGAAGTCATTCTAAATAAGGGACACGATTTCGCCGTTGATATTTGGGCCTTGGGAATTTTGACTTTTGAACTGTTGACTGGGACGTAAGTGATCATTTCATTTCAAGTCCTCCCTTTGTTGGCAGGGACCCAATGCAGATTTACAAGCAGACCTTCCGCGGAGTTTCCGCTATGAACTTCCCCAAATATATTAATAAGAAGGCGATAAAATTTATTGAATCCACGTGCAAAGTATATCCGAACGAAAGACTCGGCTATGGCAGTACATCATTTAAAGATTTGAAAAACTGCCAGTAATCCAATAACCCCTACTTTAGGTGGCTACAAAGCTTCGACTGGGACAAACTACAAGCAAGGACACTAAAGTCAATGATCCCAACAATTGTAAGTCCCACGTGGCATTAATAACATAGGTCAAGTCACCCACCGACACGAGAAACTTCGACAAATTCTCAATCTCCCGATCAACTTACGAAGAAGAGTTTTCAGGCTGGGACAAGGATTTCTAGTAATCATTGAACTTCTCGGATAAATGCTAATTTTGAAGGAAATTTAACAATAAAAACTAAAATTTATTTAATTACAAGTCACATAAGCTTCATAAAATACGAGTTGAAGTCAAGGCTAAAATAGCATCAAAACAACAAACCTGTGCAAAAGAATGCATATTCGGTTATCCTGATTAGTCAGACTCAGGTCCACAATCAGATTGTAAAGCTTAACCACGTGGGTTTCAAAAGTTAACGAAAAGTCACTGATCTTCTCATCAAAAGAATCCAGTCTAAAATCCGAGCGCAACTACGTCATCAAAAAGTAATATTACGTCATTTCTGTATAAGTTGGGTGAATCGTAAATCTCCTATTTTATAATAAAAGCAACACTGCCTGAATATAATCACAAAACTGAAGACAAATCGACATTATACAGTAAACTGAGTCGAGGACCGCTCCATCATTTATCATAAACAGTTTCAGCAGAGTACGAAAGAACTTCATATGCTTCTCAACCATATCATCCACTGATTCAGCCTTAATAAAATAAAGACAGATAATTAGAAATAATAGGAATAAGACAACACCACAAGCCAAACACAGGGAGGCATATTAGTTCAAATAATGTGGGAGATAAGGGCCTGACAGAGTTCGATAAATAAGAAAAAACAAACAAATCTAACCGAGTTTAAGTCTTCAATTAAAGCACTCCAATTATTGATAATCACATCATTGAACATATAGCGCAACAGACTCTGAATGAATCCAAGCATCATGCGACGAAGCAGCCAACCAGATCTCGGCATGGATTTGACGGAACAGCCCAAAGTGGATATTCTGTAAAATAAGTAATATGAACAACCGACTAAGCAGTCTTTCAACATATTTACAGAACAGAACATGTCGGGTCACAATTTGATAATAGTGCAGTGACTGTTGGTCGAGGACAACATTCAAAGGCCATTCAAAATTGTACTCAAACACAATCGACTCCAGTCCAGTCAGTTTGTGGGCATCTACAAGATCAAGTAATATCGATACCTTTAAAGGGATCCGAATAGTCACGACTTATCATATTAACCAAGTCATAGGGAGACAATCTAACACTAACCACGTGACTCGCCAAACTACCTCATATAATTACAGAATCTGTTGTTTGACAGGCTGGAAGCCTTTATCGCCAGATCAAAGTGGGTTTTCAGTTTGACGGGGACAATATCTAGGTAGAGGATCAAATCCAACCTTCCGAGTGCATCCTCATCTCATCTTCAGCCAAGTCCATAAACTCCAAAATAAAATCGCCCTGATAGAACAGGAAAAGGCCATAGATTGACCTACCAAAGTGTCTTACGTCCAAATATACCTAAAGGAGTCAATAAGGCTGTTCTCGTCCCTTATAATGGAGACCAGCTTATTACTAGCGTAGTCAAAGGCGGTTTCGACGGTCTCAATAATACTGCCACAGTTCTCATCGTACTCAACTGTGCTGGTCTGAATGCTGGTGGTGTCTAAGATATGCTGATAAAAGAGTACTATAAAGTTCACATCGTCGAATATAATTCAAATATTTACCGGTGTTGTAAATCTTCCCTCCATATTGCTTGAGTTGACTTGGAATATTTCAGGCAGAGTTTGAAGCGATCCTCAAACAATGTGAAAGACTCATTGGCTCAAAATAGTAATAAAGTCTTACTTTGATGTTTTTCAGAAATAAAGAACTACGAATAACCTTCAAAGTACCTCATTAAAGCGATCATTTATAACTCCCTTGGTAATCCAGGTCATTAATATCGTAATGTAAGGGACAAATGCCTGTAAATTAAAAAAATTGACAACCGCTTTAATCAAATATAAATATAATTCCTTGTCCTTTTTAATGCTAAATGTAAATAAGACTAAAATACGAGGTATGATTGTTTGAGTGGTCAATCAAGAGTTGAAGTAATAAGCCACCATGGGGTTTGCCTAAACAGTGAGTTTCAAGTAATAATAAAATATAATTTTTAATAAAATTAAAAAATTAATTTAAAAATAAATAAAATGAATTCAATACTTTGTTGATTTTTTCAATCAGTACTACAAGGGTCTTCAGAACCCAAGCCGAGGGTTGCAGCTCGAACCATAAGGTTTGGAAATCAAGGTTATTCTACAATAAAATGTACAAGCAAACAATTCTCTCTTCCAATTTGACAATCACAAATAAATATTCCAAGGGATATTAAACAAAACTACCTTAATAAAATCTTCAATGGCAGCAGTAAGTGCGTGATAGACTTTTCCGTACAAAAACGTGGACTTTTCCTCAACAAACGAGATTATGTAAGAATAGCACAAAGACACGTCAAGAATCTTTTTACAAAAATCTCTTGACTGAGGATCTAAAAATGGTTTAAATTAAAAAATAAAATTAAAAGTAGTAAAATAAATTTAAATAAATATAAAACCTATTTGAGGTGAAAACTCGAAAATTATAGAGTCATTGTTCTTTCGTGGCTTAATAAAGCTCCCGTTACAACCCTAAGGTTGAGAGGATTTATTACCATTAAACAGCCGACCAAATCTTTACAAATCATCAGAGTCTTTTCATTGGAGGACAGATCCAGCAAATCAGCGGTAGGACAAGGAGCCGAGAAGACAAAATTTTGAGAAAGGTAAGGCCGGGTTATTATAAGTTTTTGGCCGGTTTTGAAGGCTGGAACTTTGTTGAAGTCTATTTTTGGGTTTTTGGGGGTCAAGACTTCTTTTTCTGATGAACAAGTGTTTTCGATCTTCGAGGTGACCACCTGAGGGTCGTCGATAATTCGCGACAAAATAAGAATCAGAGAGTCGATGTACTTGATGCTAATCTTACAAGAAGGAAAACTCTTTATTTTTAATCTCCTCGTATTTTTTAAAAAATTCCGCAGAATTTGAGGTTCGCTTGGACAGTTTTTTGAGAGAGTTTTTGATGATCTATTATTGGTTACCAATAGAAACGTGGTTCGTGAACTGGCAGAACTTGCTTCTTTGCAGTAAATCCACGTAAATGCCAGAATCGTAGTTACTCGAATTGTTTATTCTATAATATGTGGAAATATTAACTCGAATATCTTTTTTAGACTCAATATGTTTGATTCGATCTCTTTTTCAAAATTCGTAGATAGGCTCACATCAGAGCGTTTCATTATGCAGTCCGGCTTTTATTTATTTAATAAATAATATTTTTATTTAAAATTTAAAATTATTTGATTACTTTTTAGTTGGATTTTAAAATTTACATCCAATTATTACGGTTGGAATGAGACGCAATTTTTATCATTAGCACATTCATCTATCTGTCATTGTGGGAAATATTCTAGTGGATTAGGGAAGAGAAATCCTTTTTGGATGTCGGTTAGGGACTGGTGTCTCCTGAGACATTTCACAAGATTTGAAGAAGACATGAGTCCTTATCATTTTTTTCCAATGGTATTGTCGGGATTCGAACCCAAAAAGATTCTCAGCCTATCTCCAATTTTTTCTCCGTGTTAGATTGCCTAGATCAGTGTATCAACTTTTTATTCGCTTCGCTCTATGAGAAAATTTTCGTCCCCGTCAATAATTTATAATAACTATAGACATTAATTAAAAAAACCCTGACTTCGGTGAAGGTCAACCAGATGCTCTGTATTTGAGATTCTTTTTGCAGGTCTCCTCTTTTCAAGATACTGAAATTATTACTCTTCTTCCGCATCCGATGGTTATATTTTCTCTGTTCAATTCATTTTTATGGAAAAGACGATCACATTTGATATTTGTTTAAATTTATCTTTTAAACAAATTGGAAGTGTATTTTTTGGTCTGCCTCGAAATCCGTGACTTCCGGTGCAGTAGAAATATTCTTACATTATTCTGTAACACGTCGTAGTCGGTTCCAGCCTAAGAATATGTCCAAATAATTGCAATCTCGTCCATGCTAATTAGTCTATATTTTATAGAGTATTTATTTTTCTCAGCCAGAAGATTCCAGTCAATGTGCGTGTAGTTGGCTTTTGAGAAAAGTATCTAACTTCATGCAGAGAATAAATCAATTTATTAAAGAAAAAAGTGAGCAAATGGGCATATACCGGCCGTCCTGACTATGTGGCTATTGCCTCTCAGGATGGCGAGCGAGATTCGCTCAAATAACCAGCAGCGCTCATAGAATATATTATGAGTTTTTAAATATGATTTAAATTTGTTTAAGTTAAAAATCTTGTGTAGATTTTTAATGATTTTAAAAGTAACAATTAAGGACATATTTTCAATTATTCTTAGAATTGTATCGTTACTGAATGGAATAAGAAGATTCCTTAAGGAATATAATTTATAGATATTTCAACATACGGAAGTATAACATTCTCGACTAAGGATTATTTATATAAGCAAGTTGGCTTCATCGCTTCGTTAGAAAAATCCGCACAACGTTGAAAACACAAGGCTTAAGTGGATCCTTTGGGTTTTGAATAAAACCATAAGATAAATAGTTCTCTTATATTCTCTTATTTTTTAACAGGCCACATCAAATAGCTTCACTTGACTTAGAGACTGATGACTTAGAGCTCCAGCTGCACTTTTTTGCACCTCGTTGAGAAACATGGGCATAGATTGATTTTTCATCATTTACGTTTCTTTACATGAAAAGTGAAATACCTTAATCAGATTTATATTACAAAAAATCTTTCTTTTGCGTGGGAAAATAAAACCTATTACATCAATCAGATTTATATCACAGAAAATATTTTCGAATTTATAACTTTTCTAAAATTAATTGTTTCTTAAGGAATGCGTAAAGCGGTATGGCGACCATAGCGAAAGCACGTGAACGATCAAAGACCCAGCACTTCTTAGTCCATCACGTGCCTGTGGATAGTCAAGGGAGGAACACCGAGCCAAGTTAAAGGGTCTGATGAAAGATGCCAGGTTCACATAGTCGGTCTTCACTTGTGGTCATCGGAGTAAATTAGTCATCATCCAATCACCGACTAAGAAGACTTTATTGAACTCAAAACAGAATTTATGCCCAATTTTATGACGGAAATGGCCGTAAAACAATTTAAATTCACCATAAAACCAATTTTAGCGCGACTAGCGACTTTATTAGGACGGAAGAGTACTTTTAAATCAATGAGGAAAACAGACGTTGACTCTGACAGCACTTATTTCGACATTTTAAGCGATAAATTTGATAAAAATCTGTTCATAGAATTAATTTCCAGGGATGTTTTACTGTGGATGAATGTATTCGTACTATCAGTAGTACGGACAGTACAATTTAGATTACTCTGGGGTATCTTACCAGCACGAGTGAGGAGATGTTCTCAGATCACCTAGAAAATAGAATTATTGCAACCAACTATGTGGTCAGTCTTGGTAGAATCAGATTTTATGCCTCAATTTCCGTATTAATTGCATTATTATCGGCGATTATTCTGCTGATTGAGAAATCCCGGGAGGTCCTGCTGATTGTAGCTGTCATTTGATATTTAAGTTTGTAATCTCCATGCTAGTGCCTTCAGTATGCCTATTTTCATCATTTATGGTTCATAATTCCCACAAGGATAAAGTCGTTGTTTTCTAATCTTAGATATATTCTCACATTACAGATAATTTTTATATTGCCTTGCAAAATCGGAATATTTACGAGACTGACGTCCACCAAATACAGCGTTGGCTGAAATGCTTTAGATATTCCGGTCCCTCGGATTATCTGGTGATTCCTGCATCTTGTTTTCCCTTCGAAAATTGCACAAAATGTAGCTCGTATCAAATAGTAGCTGAATGGTTTATTTAAGAATTGCAAATACGCCTTGAAAAAGTATGTCGATAGTGTAAACAGACATTTGAGGACCTCTTCGTTGGCAATGCCCATATTGTCGGTTTGCAAGTATTATATTTTAGTGTTTCTCCTCTTTTACGTTTTTCGTCTATTTTAGAAGAATCCACAGAAAATTCAGCTACCTCGTCTGAATTAAATTTAAATTTTTTTCAGAGATAATTATTTTTTTTAATTAATAATAATTTAAAATATGGATTCTACAGGTCAAAAATGTCTCCGAGGAAAGAGATGTCTTGTCGTCTTTCCAATCAACTCAGATGATCAGGACCAACAAGAATCAGTTTGAAAAATCGAGTTATTTAAATCAGAGCTTTCCAGAATTTGGTCCATTATCACCTCTCTTTGGTATCTTGAAGAGACTCATTTCATGAGAAATCTTATTATTGCGATAGCAGTTTAAATGACAACTGTTAATAGGAAATTGTCCAAATTGGGTTTATCGGGGAATCTTACTGTTTTTTTACGTTACCGGTGATTTTTCTTATTGTAAAGTACCTACTAAAAGGGTCGGTGACAAATTGCCACCCACAATGAGAATCCTTCAAAATTTGTCTTTGGAACAACTGATGACTTAGGGATCTATTGACATTGTCCTGGTGATTCAAATTAGCAAGTACTGACCTCCGTGGTAATAGTTGTTACACTGAAACCGCTCGAGTCAGGTAAGTTACGTGGCTTTTATCCACCCTTGGAGCTAATAGTCCCGTTTTGGATGTGACGGAAACTACTACTCACGGAAACTACGAGATGTAGATGCGAGCTGGTTCCTTCCGATATTGTGAAAAAGGCAGAAGCCCACTTGCATATCTATGTCCCAGGCAATCGGTCAGAAGTTCTTTTCCCCAATGTCCCAGACATAATATGGCGTTGGTACTGGGATCACCTAGCTGTTTGTCCATATTTTGTCTTTTTTTCTAGTGATCACCAGGTTTTAAATAAAATCATAGATTCCTTTCGAAAACACTATGTAACAAACTGCGGCTTTATATCCAACATGGGTATTGTTGTATGATCGTAGAAATAGTGGTTTCGAAGCATAATATGTCGCGAGCGCTACTTGCAACTATGCGCTACTTGCAATATCGATTTTTTTTGCTCGAAATTAAACGAGTAGTATTAAGACACTCACAAATCGAACCATTTTAAAGACAAGACAAGACAAATTTTATTTTCTAACAAACCCCAAAACTAATTACTGTAAAGAAACCAAAACCTGAACCAAAACTAATTAAGTGGGTTTGTATTCATCGTGTAGGGTCATTTTATGAGACACCACATGTCTCTACTTCGTTTGGACCCCAAAAATTACATCACATTTTCCATAAGTGATGTAATAATTTTTCTATCTTTCTGACTTTCAGGTCGTAATCCTCTTCGATATTAGATTTTAAGTCCAGTCCATATGCCAATTTAATCGCAAATCTTCTGGACTTTTCCAATTTTTTGACAAAGACATCACTTTCTTTTGTTCTAAACCATCCTTGATAACCATATATCAAGAATGGTTCAACACACGCCGAATACACAAAAAGAAAAGTTTCAGGCTCCAAATGAAATCGAATTAAAGATTTCAACATTCCTGTAGCTTTCTTTCTTCGTGTTTTAATATGTTCCTTGAAAGATCCTCTTCGGTCTATCAACAATCCGAGATACTTCAATGTTTCAGAGATTTTTATATCCCCAGTATTCACACATTGATTAATATTTTTTCTTTTACTTGCAATCCAAGTGACTGTTGTTTTTTCCCTCGATAGAGTCAACCCATTGTTTTGGCACCACTTTCCAATCTTAGTAATATGGGATTCCACTCTTTTCCATGAAATTTGTTTATTCATGCTTGAATCAAGCACAAGAATGTCATCAGCATAAATAATCATTTGACTATTTACGCTTTCTGTTTTCGGCAAATCTCTCATTACGCAATTGAAGAGTAGCGGACTGAGAATTGAACCCTGTGGAACTCCTCTTCGCAATTCAATTTTCTTTGAAATTAAATTTCCAACACGTATATATGACTTTCTTTTTGAAAGAAAGTTTTCTATCCATAATAACGCAGTTTTCCCAATTTCTGCTTTTGACAACGTATCAACAAGTCCAAAGTGCCAAACACTGTCAAACGCTTTTGTTATATCCAAACATGCTATTGTAAGAAATTCCTTTTTATTTCGTGAAATTTCGATTGCAGATCTTAGCTCTTTAAAGCAATCTCCAGTCCCTTTTTTATGCCGAAATCCCAGTTGATTATCAGAGAGAAAATTATTATCCTCAACATGCCTTGATAGACGATTGAAAACAATTTTTTCCATAACTTTCGATATTGAGCAGACTAGGCTAATTGGCCTATAACTATCTGCTTTTGACCTTGGCTTTCCTTTTTTCACAACCATGCGTACAATTGTTCGTTTCCAATAAGCTGGAACATGACCAAAACTCCAAGAAGAATTATATAATATTTTTAGGCACTCAATCAAAATTGGGCCTGCGTTCTTGAAAATACTCATTGGGATAAAATCCCACCCTGGTGCTTTATTTTTGCAACCCTTAATTGCAGCATTTATTTCTTCCAGCGTTATAGGATGACACAAGGGACCACTCAATTTCGACTTTTCTTTATAACTACTTCTTGTATCTTGTACTTCTATCGGAATAAAAGATGCCGGATCTATCTCTTGAATTTTGGACAATTGTCGAAATTTTTTAAAGAAACCAGTTTTACTCAAAAAACATGAAACTAAAATTATATGTAGATTTATGTTATGCTTTAAAAAATATAAAATTGAATTTATTTTTTAAATTCTTAAATTATCTTACTATTAATAATACTGATAAGCATCTAAATAATTTAAAAATTAATTTCAACAATAAAACTCTTAATTTTTCAATATTTTAAACTATTAAAAATTCCGGGTTATACGATTGTATTCATTTAAGTTTCAATTAAGACAAAAAATTCAAAAAAAAAAAATTTTATTTATAAGAAAAGGTAAGTCACTTCTTTTTAAAGCTTTTTAACGCGACTCATGTGGAAGATCTCGCTATGTCCCTCATTTGATTGAAGTGTCATTCGCTTGTTAGACAATATATCTACGACTTTCACTTTTTCACTGTAGGGAAACTCAAATTTCCCTAACTTTAGCGAGGGATTTGTTCCATGGTCTTTTTTACGCAAACCTATATAGTTAATTTAAGTCAGTTAAGAGCTCTTTCGCGTGGCCCTAAAAGGGGTTCGCTTGAGCCATGATTTGCAGCCATCCTCCTCGCCCACGCTATCTTGTTCCTGGCCCTCATTCGAACATCATCCAGATCGTCCGCTGTCACCAATTTACGACTATTTTGTTCGTAGTCATCTTTTAAGCAGGTTGGAAGTGTGTTTCTTGGTCTTTTTGGTTGAAGTGGTGACGTGCTTCTGTTTTTTCTTCTCAAGAAATTCATGTCTTTATCATGTCTAAATGCAAACCTATTAAACTCTATTTGATGAATCCACTAATATATTAATGAGAAAATATAAGACAATCAAAATAATATGGAATAAGCATTAGCACAAAACGAAGCACCACAACAACGTGGGAGAAGCGTGACAGTAACAATTTTACAATTAGAATTAATAGTTTAAATATTAATTTTATACATTAAAATTAATATTTTATATTACTAAAAATTAGAATTTTAATCCAAAAGAATAATTTTCATAGATTCAAAAAAAATTCAAAAAATTCAAAAAATCGATATTGCAAGTAGCGCAATAGTTGCAAGTAGCGCTCGCGACATAATAGCTTTCAAATCAATCCGGGCGAAAACTGCTAAGGGGTTTCAACTGATTTCAAGACAACGACACAATGGACTTGGGTTATTAAAATCAAAGTTTTGAATAGTAGAGCTGTTCGGCTCAAATGAGTCACAAACAGTAAATTGCTTTCCAAATAAACGGCTGGTTGAGTTGAATAAGTTGAGCCGTTAGATAAATTTGCGATTGAAAGTCACAAAAGTCCTTGTTAAAACTCTTCCGATGTGCACTTTTCTCAACTTCAACATGTTTGGATTAAACGCTAGGATGAAATTGACAGACAAACCCGTCATATATCCGATATCTTTAATTCGCTAACCCTATAATCTATTGCTTAATTGGTCGATGGCTGAGCTAATAACGTCTTCTATGGCATAGAATAAGTACATAAGATGTCTTTACTTTCATAAGATAAGTATAACTTCTCGCCTAATAAACTCAAGAGATATGAGAAAAAAGTTTAAAATAAAGAAGCATCGGATGCACAGATATTTTGGTTAGAGTCCCATCTAGCAAAATAGGAAGAGAATTTAGTTATTGTAATAACAATAAATACTCAATCAAAATTACATAGAAAATTAAATATCATATATTTTATTACTTTATATTAAATTTAAATTTATTAAATATTAAAATAAATTTTTTATTTAAACTTAAATAAAATAAAATTTTCGTTGTACCTTTTCAGTGTGTTCAATGGTTGTTATTTAAAATTACAAATTTATTTATGTTTCTGAAATCTAACCCTGATTAGGTTAAAGTACCTTCGAAATCCCAGCAAGCCATAGTGGAAGATAACCGTAAATATCTAAGAAAATATGAAATCGTGTCTATTATCTTAAACGTACTAATTTAAATGTATTTCAGCTTCTATTTTGGAGTTATAAATTTATCATAGAAAATAAATTTTATCAAGTTTATTTTTTTAATAATTTAAAGTTTTGGGGGTTTGTTACCTCCTCTTTAATAATTATCTCTTGGTTTCTTCTTGACAGAATGGCACGCCAAAGAGTCCAGTCAGGCGTGGTTTTGTCATACGCCGTTGATATCACAGAATCTGGCGGAATGATCGAGTATTTGTTGATGAATTTTAGGAACCTTAAGGACCTGCTCATTCTGGGTAATGTGATTCTTGTGTTAGCCCTCTTTTCCAAATACTCGTTTTTTCTACTTCTTTTGGTTTTATTAGGATTCATGGTAGATTGCTGGAAAGTTCCTTTATTATGTTTGGAGTAACTTCATCCAGCCTTGGGCTTCTTCTCCTTCCAGTTACGCTCCTAAGAAACAGAAGGATGCCCACAAAATGAAGAGAGTTAACCGTCGTAGATGATGGCATTATTTGATTTTCTAAATATTTTTTTATTAATAAAGATTTTTATTGGTCGATGGCTGAGCTAATGACGACTTTATGGCAGCGTGTCCCCATGTGGTGCTTCGTGGCTAATTGATTGAAGATTCTGATTGTCGTCTGTTCCTAATTCACTTAATTAGCGTGCGTCATGTGATTCGCCTTGTATGGTGGCGTCAGATACAAGTCAAAGTGACTCCAAAAATAACCATTTGTCAACGACCATCTAGATGAGTTCCCCTGGACGGCTCTTCCACGCGAGACTCGATGGAGAATCGTCATGCCAGGAGAATGCGCAGAGACGCAGTCGGAACACTGAGAAAAGATGCGGAGATTGTTGAGTTTGGCTGGGATCACTGAAATTTTGTTTATTTTGGATATGACGGTGGTTTTGGTTCAATAAATTAAATTAAAAATTAAATATTCCGAATTTTTTGTTGATTTATAAAAAATTCAGAGGTAAAATATTGGACAAAGTAGATTAGTGTTCACATCTGATCACATCCTCATAGGGAAAACTTTATACATTTGTAGCTAGCAGACCCAGCCTCTCTTCCTTGCATAGCAACTACTGAATAGTTCATTTAAGAAGTCGCAGGCACTTAAATATGATTGAGAGTTGTAGCTAAGAGCCACCCCTCAGTGAGAGCATAGAAGCATGAAAGAGTCGTATTAGTTTCGTTCTTACATGTTTTTGCAAACTGGACGATACTTTCGACAAACTTGGTCATGTTATTATTATTTATTAACCCAGGATACACCGAGAAAGAAGTTAAAGTAAACAACTAATTAAGTGTATCCAGTTTCCACTTCTACAGAAACAGTGTCCATCCGGAATCAGCATAAAAGGTAAGACGTCCATTACATGCAGTTGTGGAAACCCCTCCAGTGGAGTTGGGAAGAGCAAATGATCCTTTTTCATGCCGGCCTGGCACTGGGCGTCACCTAGACAGGTGGATCACATGACGCCACTCTATTAGGAAGAGAGGAGGAATAGACAAGCAAGCAGAAAATTTAAATCAATTGACCACGCAGCACCACATGGCTCCACGCGGCCTTATCACTTGGTCATGTTGTAGCTGACTTTTGAAATAATTATAATTTATTGGTAATTTTTTGTTGAATTTAAAATATTTTGGAATAATATTTTAAATGATGAATTTAGAAAAGTTTCTTCTGCAGAAAAGAGCTTTAAGGTTCTAGTGACCAGGTAGTTTAGTGGTTAGGAGTTCATAGTTAATTTTGGTTCCATCCCTAATTACTTGATCGGAAGTTTCTCTTCATTCCCTCTGTTCATTATTTTTTTTGTTTTACTATAATGGCGTCATGTGATCACAGGAAGCGTAAGCTACACGTGGGATCCGAGTTCAAATCTCATAACTCAAAAATTGAGAAAACTTGGATGTTGCCAATAATAAGAAAATTTTAGTATCTGGTGATGCACCTAACTAACACTATTAAATTTTTCAAATTAATAATTTTAGTACAATCAAAATAAGGAAGGAAACAAATAATAATTAGGAATTGCTGAGAGTTACCCCCAATACTACAAACCAAGTTTTGAAAGCTTCATGTCTCGCTTCTCACTTCCTTTCGCGTCCAACCATTTCAATGAATCACTTTATCTCATCAAGGTGGATACAACCTCCCGTTCTTTTTCTTAATGTCCTCAGTATATGTCGGAAATCCAAAATTTTGAAATAAAGAAGGATAATGTCACTTATGTCTGTGTTCGAATCAAGCCTGCCAAATTTGGGGGAACTTGGGCAAATCTCGTTGGGGAAAATTTGGGAATTATCTATTCTCGAATGTTCTTAATGATAATTTACTTTGTCGGAACACGCGCACTTAATCGTGGAAGATTAAAGTAAATTTGTATTAAAATTATGATAATAATTTCCCTTTAATTTTTTGCGATACCGAAACTTGTAGAATCGTGGGATGATTACAATATCTTAAAGGGACGAGATTCGATCCTACGCGCATCCGAAAATCACTTTGCTAAGAGCTTTGGTTTTCCAAGTCTCATGAGTCCCCCAGCTATTCCAGACCGACTGAAAAAAGACAAGACTTTTAATGATCACAAAGCTAAGTAGACATTTTTGCGATAGAGTCAAGAATCACCATAAAGGAAAAGGGCGGTCATTGGCTGATTCAAGGCTCTCGGGATTCGATCCACTTTCTGAAAAGGTCCTCAAATGTTAGATCCATCAGGGAGATGAAAAACATCCTTAGAGTTTTGCTATCTTAGGTGACGCCTAGTATCAGAATGGTACGGAAAAGGATCATTTGATCTGTCCCACTTCATTGGATGAGTTCCTAGAACTGTAAGGACTGAATGCTTTCTGTGGTGACCCCCTATGTCGCTTAGAGATAGGAAATAACTATTTGGGTCTCCCTATTCCTCTGGATACTTTAATATGGTGGCCTTGATATTTTCCAGAGTCCTCTCTGATGTCTATCGCAGGCACCATCAAAAAATGGGGGGTCGTGAAGAAGCATGCAGAAGCGTGCCAAGAATTAATGGGCCTTGTGATTAATATAGCAAATATATTGAGAAAGGAAATCAATGACTGAAAAATTCCTTTTATTTAAAAAAATCAATTAATTAACCGGAAAATAAAACTTGTACAATCTGATCAATTATAGGTCAAGTGAATGGTACAAGGTCCTCACTGAAGTGAACAATTACAATTTTCAGAGACATTAGTTGGCTAGTTAGACCCACCTCACTAACCATTAGGAGGGTGGGGACCTTCAAGTGCGATTGCCGAACAATGCCATAAGTACCTCAAATGAGAGAGGTGGGACTTGGGTTATTTAAAAATGTTGTAAGTGGAACTTAAGGGATCCTTCTCCCAACTTTAATTTTTTATGTCGGACGGATTTAACATGAAACCTCGGATATACCTGAAACAGGTTTTATCCACTTCCCTTGGTCGGAAAGAGGGGCATCCTTTCAGACATCAAGTCCACCCATCTCCTTACCGTACCCCTCCACTGGAATAGGAAAAGAAAGACCATTTTCGGATGCCGACCAGGCAATTAGTGTCTCCTAAGTTAGATGAATCTTAGGACGCCTCTAAGGAATCGAAGAAGGCAAAGAGCAGAACATGTAACCATTTCGTATAGTCCACGCTACGGTAAAGATTGGCACTGTTATTCTCAAGTCGATTTTCTGCATACCAATAGAATCAATTCGACTATTTTTAATCAAAAATCTCATTATTTTTACAAAATGATAATTTAGTAAAAATTATCATTAAGTTCAATTAATCCCTGCCGACTTGATGTGATGTTGCCTCCCACCTGGATAAAGCATTGGGTTTCCACGGACCTCATGGCTTCTGAGTGTGGCTAGTCCTTCAAAAACCTCGGTTGTCGAAAGCTCTCCATGAAATAATCCAGTAGAGTTAGAGAGAGCAAATGATCCTTTCTGATCCTATCCTGCCACTGGGCACCTCCTGAGACAGGTGGATCCCTTGACGCTAAATGAACGAAGAAAGGCACGAAGCATAGGAAGTGAACCTTCGATAAGTCGACAGAGGAAAATCGAACCCAAGAGCATTGTTACAGGTATAGGTCCCTAGCCACTAAGAGAGGTGAATGGATCTCAAAACACGAAAAATGGAAAATAAAATTCTCGTAGAAAAGCCTCAAGCAAAATTCGAACGACTCTCCCATTGGGGGAAACGCAAATCGATTTAATCCCGAGGGTACATTCAGTTGTTAATGATGTAATGTTAAAATAGTCAAATGTCATATTTCTCGTGAATTTGTTGACAATTGATTGAAATGTACAACTTTAGGTGGGATTGCCTTTGAAGAAGTCAATCGTTGTAATATTCCACATCAATGCATTCTGTCCTTGAATTAGAAGGTTGCATAATGAATTCTTGTTGACTCAAAATATTGAAGACAATTATATTGACATCACAGACTGTCAAAAATATTAAATAAATTGTAACTAATTAATTTGAAGCTTCGTTTCAAAGGAATTAATATCCCCTGATATATCTGAAATACCTCCCCCAGTCGGAGTCGGACGCATCCTTTCAAAGCATCAGGTCCATCTATGTTCGTCATCTTACTGAACGCCTCCACTGGAATATGGAAAAGAGAGACCGTTTTTGGATACGGCCATGAGGGTCTCCTAACTTAGGTGGATCCCAAGATGCCTCTAGGGAATTAAAGAAGGCAAAGAGCATAACACAATTACAGTTCAGTAGGCTCTGTCGGCTTAGTCGACGAATTTAGAATTTATCTCATATTTAAGATTTTTCATTAAATTGACACAAAATCTATAAATTTATTAATACTTGTTTGTGATTCCGTGCAGAATAATTTACGTGCAATTTGCTGTGATAGCAACCAAATTTCCATAATTCATTATTTTCGAGTGGAATTATTAATAAGCCTCTATTTAAAATTCCTTTGATGATTTATTACTATTTTAGTCATATCATTCGAGGCGGGGATGAAATGAGAGATGACTAAGTTTAACAAAGGCAAGGGTAAAATGTATTATATGGAGATTATATCGGCGGTACAAAGAAAGCACTTAATGCCGGGGCCTTTGAAGATTTCATAATGTGCCGCCGTCCTTTAATTAATTGCCTATTCTAATTTGAATCATTTATATTAATATCGCCGCTTATTAATCATTTTCCTTTCAAGGTATCCCTCGTCCACTAAGTTTACGCATTTATGGTATTCCTTATATTTCGCCCTATTATACCATTTCTCTACATGTTTTACGTAATTCCCCACAGCGCTTAGCTTGTTCTTGTAAATTTGTTTTGGTGTTTGAATGCATGCAGTTTTCATTGTTTTGCTTTTGATATGATTGATTTTCTATCGAATTTATTTGTTGTAAAACTTCAAAGTACCGCCATTAGCAATACACGCTACGAGCCTGTCGGGTACATCAAAGCTTTTTAGCGCGCCAGTTGGTTATTGTATGGCAAGCTAGTCTGGTTGTAATAATTATTTATTTAGTGGATTTAATTTATTAAAAAAAATTATTTTAACCTTTTTTATTTTTGATGTGATTTTCTTAGTGGTTGTTAACAGTCAGAATGGATAATTCTAATTATTCAAATGTGAGGGTACCTCCGTGGTTCAACAGTTTCGACGAGGTTCTTCAAAACAGAGAAGGACTCCAAGTCTTCAAGAGATTCATGGATAAGATTCAGCTTGGCTCTTCACTTGATTTTCTATTCTCCTGCAAAGGCATAATGGAGCTCAGTGACCCCACCAGGCTTTATTCCCACGCAAAGTCCGTCCATAGAAGACTTATTATGAGGGAAAACATCCCCTGTCTTTCGGCAGAGATGTCTCACAGGATATCACGTGCTATTGTCTCGAAGGAGGAGCCCCAAAACCTACGCCAATTGTTCATGGAAACTTACTATGAGTCCTTTAACTACATGAGGGACAATTATTTCAAGATTTTTTTACTGTCCCCCGAATATTTGGATTTTGTGAGAGAGGCCGACTCAACTTACTCATGCTTGAAGCCCGCTATTTCTCAGCCTTTCATGAACCGCTCATTCTCGACTGGTATAGTCGATCAGTCGGTACTTTGCGTTGTAACTTTCCAGGTCTCCAAACGCTTCAATCCTCGTACTATGGCCGTGGACAATCCGCAGGACTTTGCCGACGCTCTTTCACAGAGGATGGAAAGCGTAAAGACTCACGTGCCTAAAAGACTGATTTTTAGGCTGACGACAGGTCCTTGCTTAATTCGATGGCCTACCCAGATGACATCCTGGACAAGCATATTTCTAGGATTTGGAAGGAAAACTCTATCAAGGAGACTTCGATTCCACTCAATATTCAGCCGACCTCGTGCTTTGCTCAGAGACTGAACCAAACTGTAGTGTCACGTGTTTAGTTGTAGGCCAGGTCCATGAATCGGAGCAAGGAAAATTTCTCTTTCTCTCTTGTGGCCCCAACTGGGTCTCTTGTTGTTGGGTACCAGTTTTCGGACGATCAGTTCCCCTACAGGACGGTGATCAACGAAACGAGGATCAATCTAGGGACATTCAAGTCCATCGTTGGAAGGAAGGGAAGATTTCGGTTTTTGGTTGTCCTTACTTTAGGTATTTCTTCAAGACCACTTGTTTCGATTTTGACTCTTCTGTGGCCTTCGCTGAGGTGTTCGATGACGCCGACATAGTTCCCTTATGGGAGGGGAAAATCTTTGCCAAAATTTTCCCAATGAACCCTGAGTATTAGTTGTTGCCACGTGACATGAAATATATTGTATTTTTAAGAACATATTATTTGTTTTTTATTTTCATGGTAGTTTGGTTATGATTTTTGCCTGAAAATTTTTTTTGATGACGCTTAAATCTTCTTTATTGATTATTCACTAATCCCGGATACACTGGCACTGTGTGTTACTTGAGACAGGGGGATTATATTACCCCAGTAAAACGAGAAGATAAAGAACAAAGGAATCTAAGGGGAGTTTTCGACAAATTACCAACTGGTACTTAAAGTTTATTTAAGTATTAATTCCGCCATTATATTTCAGAGATATGTAGATTTTAATAAAATGTTAGTAACGTTAATATATTATCGTTGTTAATGTAACATTGTGTACTTTTCACTGTCTGGCGAATCAACGTCGATAAGCTGTCCTACATCTGTCATCAGATTGACTATGTACTCTTTCTACCAAATAGTGAGGGATTTTTAACCTGTTTCTCGTCCGTTGAAATAGACACCGTATTCCACCCTCTTCCATAACTACCTCTGTAAAGAGTACACGGAATGCTCAGTTTATCAGCCAAAACCTTATTTAAGTCTAATGAGTACCTTAAACAGCATGGCTCTGTGAACATAGAAGCCTTTCTTAATCAGTCCAATGGGAATGACCATTGATTGGTATTTGTCTCTAAGCTCAGCAAAGTGGATTTCCCATTCATAACTGATCTGATCGATATCAGTGATTTGACCTCCAAGTATTCTTGAGACAAGACTAGTCAATATTCGGTCACTCAATTAAACCTGGCCAGGCTTGTTATCCTTGACCGATCATCTTCTGCTGAGCTTACTAATTCGTAGGCTTCCTTTAGGTAGGATATTAAGGTCCCATCATTCATCGGATCCCACGAGCATTCGGATAACCTTCCCGGGGGATCCACCAGATTCTCCTTTAGTGGACTACTTAAGAGATGACGTTTTAATAAGTACTTTGAACTTTCCCTTTTACTTCGCTTTCCTGAGTCGTCTAGAAGTAGTGAAGTCGATTCCTTGCTTATTGCACTTTCACTAAAATCAGTAAAAATGCCACGCTCTAATTTCCATGGCATTTATTTCGTCCCCGCTCAGTTCTTCGTCGGCATCGGAAGGTTGACTTTCGTTCTTCCTGCGGTAAAACAGACCGTAAGACCGAGAGTTGAAGCTGAATAGAATATTAGGCAATTTCTCGCTGACTTCAAGTTTACAATATGATTCTATGCTGAGAATGTGCTTCCCTTCCTTCAGTCTCCCGACGTCCAAAAAGGATTCTTCGATAATATTCGTAAAATCTGCATTTTGTCCATAATTTGAAACCCAGGACATTCTCATAGGCGAATTTAGCGATCAAATTTGAGTCCAGTATAGAGTTGTATGCAGCCAAAGCGAATTTATTTGTCAAAGAAGCTGAAGTGAGGACATTATGAAGCACTCCCAAGGCTCTAAATCTGAGTTAACCTGTTAAACCCCATTTCAGACAGATTCTCGGCGGCATAAGGCTTAGATGAAAGGATGACGATACTCCAGGCTGCATTGGTACGCACACATTCGAACTTGGATTCCAACAAAGGGATCAATTCCTTCAGGACCTTGCTTTTCGTGAACTGGAAAACTTAATGGATTTTGAAGACCTTGCATTGGACATCAGGTTCGACTGAAAATGTAGAAATGGCTAGACAAGACATGGACTTGGCCTTGAAGTTGTTTGACGCTCTAAAATAGCTAAATCAAGTACGATTTCTTCAGTAGATTGTAGATCCCATCAACTGATGATCTCCCAGCATTGGTTGGACTCACATAGTTCGAAACAACCAAATTTATTAGTATATTAAGACAGTTAGTGATCACCACCAATTTACTGTCTCTCAGTCCTCTCAAAATAATCTCATAGTGTGAGGAGACCTCCCTAAATAGTAGGAGACCCCCATTACTTGCAGTTCGGCTTATTATCCGTTGTAAGTATAGCGATCACTTGGGAGGAGGTTTCTCTGTTATCCGAGTTGTCACTAGTCATCAATTTGATTATGGGGGAGATCCCATCTAATAAATAGCATGTCCACCAAAAATACCGATTTTTCCAATTCGGATTCGACTAACAATATTTTCCGCCATATTTACCAAACCCTCCAAAGCGGCGTATTGAATAAGCTGGCTTTCATTGGTCAACAATTTGACGAGACCTTCTCAATCTCACATTCATAGAGCAGTTTTCTGTGCTCCTCTAAAGAGGTATAAGACTTATAGGGGACCGTGCTTAGCCAGAGCTGCCAGAGACTTCAACAACTGAACTTTCACGTCTGGAGCCATTGGGATAATCACAGTTTCGGACGTCTTTTGCCTTCCTAGTAACTATTTTGACTATTTGACCCAACCTTTGGCGCTGGATACCTTCGAAGTCTTCGCTGAAAGAATATATCAGAAATATATACCTTCTTTCCCCTTTTTTTGCTTCGGGGACTTTTTGTCACGCTTAGCGTCCGCAGCTGCTAGTTCGATTTCTGTGTCTGAAAGAATCGAAAGCAAAGTCGTTATTCCACCTTCTTCCTTAATTTCCTGAGAAGTCAGTCCTCCATAAAACGTACCTGAGCCATTTGTGGGTCCTCAAGGATCACTGCAATAGCGGCTAACACATAAGGCTGCAGGTCAGTGTACTTTGGATTTGTCAGGAGGTTTAACAATATCTTAGAACATCCCAGCTCCCTTAAAACAGCTCTATTTTCAGCTAGAAATCAATATTCAATAAAAAACGGTCATCAGAAGCAAGAGCTATGCAGGACAAGGCCAGACGTTGAATGACGGGATATTCAGACGAGAAGAGCGGGAAAATATTGGGGAAGATATTGGCTTTCTTGAACAATTTTTTAACTTTAAAATCCTACCAAATCAGAATTAATACTAAAAAACTTCCAAAATCTTCAAAAGAGTCTCAACTGAATTCTTCTGTATGTCAGGGTCAGAAGAAGTCAAGCAGTTGTTCAAAGCGTCCAAACCTGAGGACTCAGCGATCCACACACGACAGGAACTGTCGGATGCCAGGTTGCATAACGTGAGAGTCGAGAATTCGTGGATTAGTTTACTTTCTACTCCCTAACCCCAGCACTTACCATCCGAGTTGATGAGGTTGACAAAAATATTAATGTACTTTTTTGAGTAAAGCAGCTTTTGCTTGACGTCGACTACACGTGACCAACAGATATCACCATATTGGCTGAGAGTCCCAATCACCATACAAGCATTTCTCTTAACAGTTTGATCTCACTGTTAGCAGGTTTAGCAGCGTGGGATGCAATTCAAGTCGTTTAGCGTCCTTCTGGCTTCAATAGCTGTGGGAGTTCATTTATGAATTTACATTTGCTAGCGAATTTAAAAAGTGATTCGCAGGATTTGGCCAAAACTTCATTCTCCTTACTATTTAGCATTAAAACGGCGGTAACGGCTTCCTTCACTTCGATGGACATTTTGTCGAACTATAATTTAATAACTATACTTACATCACTAACATTCTCTTCTTTTTTTTGCCATTTTAAATAATCAATTTTTATTTAAGTCAAGGTAACAATAGTAACTAAAATTTATTTTTAATGATTTAATATTAATAAACGAATTTAAAATTTAAAATAATTTAAAGCGAGTTACTTTTGTCTTACTTTGGTCTTTGGAATTTTTAATTTAGCTCGCTCTACGTGCAGTATATTAAACCGTCTCTAACTTACGGGTGTACTGCATGGGAACCAAACTATCAAACGCGAATATAGAAAAAATCAATATATTCAAAAAATGGCCAGTAAGGCTCTGCAAAGGTTTTCCCAGTCACCTCTAAACCCTACACCATTTGAGGAATTAGTGAGGAAAACCGGAGCCTTATAAACCCTCAAAAAACTTAGAAACCTCCACCCAATCTGGAAATGCATTGGAACCAGGGAGGAACACCGAGCAAGAATGAGATGGCTATTCGAGGCGGCCCGAATCACCTGACGGCTATGCAGTTATTTAATTTGTCGGTGATTTTTGGTTTTAATAAATAAATACGATTGCGATCTCGTGGCGTTCACGAAACCGATGACGCTTCCGAGGATCTCCGAACCTTGACGAGATTACGCTTCCAATCTCTAGGAGAACGCCTATGGGACAGTCTCGTCCCCGGAAGGCTATAATGCTATTGTGAAGGAGAAACGGTCCCTAAGAATATTTAACTAGCTTCCTTCGTTTTGCTGAGTAAACGGTAGAACAGTTTATAGTAGGAATCATATTCATCAAGGAAAAGGTGTCGACACAGGTTACATGCCAAACAAGAGAACCTCCTTCAGTAAATAAGAAGATCGTAATCCCATCTGGCCTTATCCCATCGCTTCGGCCAAGTCTGAAAGGTTCGATGATAGATGGGAAACAAGCAGCTTCAAGACCACATTCAATAATATTATTTAGGGTCGCCTGTCTGGGAAATATTCCGGAGGGAGGAGGGGTGGATTCCTTTCTACTATATAAGCCTCACAAACATCCAAACCAAGACGATATAAAATGCTAAGGTTCTCCTTTGATCTTTGCTCTACTATACTGATTTTTGAAAGTTCTGAGTCGGCCATAGAAATTGACGTCACACTGGATGGAAAGAAAATCCAGCAAAACAAATCCCAGAAAATCATAGGAGTTACTTTTGACACCTTCTTAGCCGTTACAAAACATGTCGAAAATATGTTATTGACTTGCACGAGGAAAATCAACTTCCTGAAGGCGTTCTTGGGAAACCTAAGAGACAAAAAAGATCCTAGTGGACTGGATGTCATATACAAACAGTTCACCGATTCTACAATGGGATACGCACGTAATGTCTAGGGATCTAGCCTTGCTGCAACGAATTTGGACAAGATCTGCAACATTCAAGTGAAGGCAGCAAACCTGCTAAGGAAATCCTCCCGTGTGGAAATCCTGCCCAGAAACCTAGAAAATATGATAGAGGCGACTGGAACAGTGCCCCTGCGAAGGACTCGAGTATGCGGACCCCACCCATATTGGAAATGAGCTGGAACGCAGTCGGAACACCTAGAAAAGATGCGAAGACTATTGAGGGAGGCTGGGATCACCTGAATTTTGTTTATTTTGGATATGACGATGGTTTTCTGGTTCAATAAAAATAGAAACGTTGATAATCTCAGTTTTCGAGGTATCAACGGCCAAGCCAAGACCTTTTAGAGACGAGACAATGACTTGGAAGTCCTCCATAACGGAGTCGTGGGGACCTCCGATCGTAGCGCCATTCAGATACCATGCATTGAACGGGAAGCGCACATTGCGTACAACATCATTGAGAGTCAGGGCAAAGGAAGTGGTTCCCATCTGGACACCGTTTTGAGAAAGGACAATATTGTCTCCAAATACAAAATTGCTGTCCGAACCATGCACTAGAGAAGCCAGTTTCCATATCTACCCCGCGAGGATAAGCTTAGAGAAGGCAATCTCGTCTGACAATGTTTAAGACATTGGAAATATCCAGTTTAACAACGGAATTGAGGAAAGAACTCGCTGAAAGGATGCCCCTGCGTCTTTTCCCTCACACGGAAGAGGATCATTTACTACTCTCGTTTTAAAGGAGTAGACCAGAAACAATAGTCTAGGTTTCCTGGGTTTCTGCAAAAAACCAAGATGGAAGGAATTCAGATCAGTCCTAAAGAATGGCACCCTGATCGAGTTACTTACTCCAAAATTGTACAAAATACTCCAAAATTGTACAAAAATATGTTATTATTGAGTTGATTAAAAACCTTAGAATTTAACGGAAAACTAACATAAAGTAATCAGTATTTTTTGTCTATATTTAAACTTTAAATTGCGCATGAATAGTTTTCTAAAATATAAAAATCTTTAAGACAATCCGGCAACATATTTAAAATGTTTTCCTCAACTTTATGTTATCAATTGCTGTTTTTACAGTTACATTTGTTATCCATATTCGTCAATTTTGATATTAAATTGAATTAAAAGCTCATCAATCATGGAACTGTCACTAGAAACTTTTTTTCCAGACAAATTCATGTCTTAATTTGAATTTTTCTAACCATCCGTTTGAAGTTTTAAAATTTTGAAGTAAGATTCTGGATGCGACTTTCAGTCCTAATAAAATGATTTTAAGTTTTGAATCCAAAAGTTTATGCTTTTCACTAGTCACTGACTAGGAAGTCTCTGCATTCGAATAAATCTGTTTATTTTTTATGAATGGAACAATGTTTCTCTTGATTCTAGAAATTGTACCGATACTTGTGTCAAACATTCTCGCGAGTTTTCGAATTGAATCCTCCTTTTTTGAAAGAAGTTTAGCAGTTTAAGCCCATAAAAGGTGTAGATAACTTTAAAACTAGCAAAAAAATGAACAAAAATTTGCACGTGATTTAAAAATTAATTGTAGTAAAATATAGAAACTGTAAAATTTAATTTTAAATTAAAATAATTATAAGTGTTCCAAAACGAGGTCTTTTTGTAAGGATTTTATTAATTTTCTAATAAAATTTTTGAAGTGTTCCATTCCCGAAGGTTTATCAAAACAGAGGTGTTCCATTCTCGAGGTCCGTTCCAAAATAAAGTTAGACTGTATTACTTTTTTCTCGGTGTATTCGGGGTTATTAAATAAAGCGACTTTCTAAATTACTTTGCGTCTTCATAAAATTACTAACGGCCAGATTGCTTGCAGACGACGGCAATTCAAAAAAGATTAGGCGGTAATCCTTTTTCCCGTCGCTCATTTTGAATTTCAAGTAAATTTAAATCTTTAGAATTTTATTAAATTAATAACTTATTTATGCATTTAATTTGTAAACAAAAATGTTTAAAATAGTAAAACAATTTACGAAAGCCGTGTGGTGACGACTACTTGATTGAAGATTTCTCATCCTTATTTCTAGTGGCGTCATCACATTCATCCTATGTAGGAACACCCAATTCCTGATCCATCTCTTCATTTCACCTAGAGACTACTTCGCTTCCTAGCGACGAATTCTGGTTTCGACCTTAGTCCCCCGGACTTTGTCCTCTGGATGACTGTTGGATGAGGGATTAATAAGTTTGATTTTGCCATTGGTCTTTGGAATGATTTCATTAAAAATACGGTAATCATTAAATATAACCCAAGGTCTCCAAAATTCGGGCAACAGGAGCCCTGGATACCGATTTTCCTCTTGTTGGTTTGTCACAGATTATACAAGGAAGAGATGTATTGGAAGTATGGTGTCCACTTTCGGTGCAGTGTCATTCGCTCTGTCAGTATGTTTATCATTTTTAATCCAGAGTCAAAAGAGGTTCACTAAACCTACTTAACACTTTTTTTAAATATAACTAATGTGACCCTTGGAACTGATAGCTTTTTGGTAACGTTTCAATCAATATTGGCTAATTTGGTTTTAGTCTTTTTTTAATTCGGTGTCGCATTTTATAACAGAACTCATTCTATAATATTATTATACGAACTTACGCTATGCTAAGGTCCCTAAGCCTGCCGAAGTCTTCTCAGTCCTTGAGGTGTCTCCCAATTCCCGTCTTCAACAAAGACGGTCGGTTGCGTCGACCACGTTACCACTGAGGGCCCAGAACAAGGTAATCCTTCATGGCCACGTTTGCGTGGCTCCTCAGTCCAGACGAAGTCCAAACAATGACCATCTTGCCTCCATGATCTCGCGCGAAATTACTGTGCTCCTCGTTCTCCTATAAATAATGTTGGAAGGAAGTCTGGAGTGGTCCCAGGAGGCAATGGTATACCGAAGCTGGTATCTGTGAAAGGAGTCAACTTTCTAAGTGGCTATCTTGTGCAATCCCAAATACCCGAGTTATATAATAGTATGGGTTTAACTGGAGAGCCCCTTGACGTTGAAAGTCCAGAGGGAGAAATCTATCCCATCACAGTGTTTAAGTGGCTCATTTTATGATGCCTGAAAATTATTTCACGTTTTTATCTAAAAATATTACTAATATTTTTTTATTTATAATTAAAATAATTATAAATTCTATCTCCCAAGATATCGCCCAGGTTGAGAAACACCGAATTAGAGTATCAATTCAATTTGAAGGAATTGTAGAGGATATTTATGCGAGGCGGAAGATCTTTTTATCTACTCTTATGCCTTCGCAAGCTTTGTCTTAAATGAGAGACTTTCATTATTTTTTCTTTCATTTCATATATAAAGGCGAGGGATGGTTTTCTCATCTAAAAGAGAAGAGATTATCTGACTATGGAAGGTTTGCGACCATCCTATCCTAGAAACGTCATAGGAACAGTACATTGAGTCATGCATTTCTTACGCATTCCCTCGTGGGGTTATCCATCTCTAGACATTGTTGTGGTTCATATTAAAATTCTGTTTAAAATTTTGATTTTAAGAAAATTTTATTTTCGCCCAATTTTTGGAATTTATTTTGGACCTCATTTAACTCAAGACGAGTCTCAAACTTGAGTTTAACCCAAAACGTCGTTCATACTTTAGAGTGAATTTACGGTCTCTTATAATCTAAAGACTAGCCCAAGACCCTAAGTTGATCATCAAAATTTCATTTATTACTAATTTTGTGAATGTGAATTTTTGACCTCTTCTAGGCGGGAATCAGTCTCACATGATCCTAAATATCAATTTGATTAAAAATATCACTTTTATTTCACTTGTAGTTAAGTTAGTTAATTAGTTAAATGCACTCCCACCTTACCTATAAGCATATGAATACTTAGGGTTCACTTGCGTCGTGCTCTTCACTATCCGTGCTACCAGTTTTCTCCATGTAACTTTCCTACTCGCACGTCTCATTAATGACAGACATAATCGATTTCTTTTTATGTAATTCAATTGAATGATAAGGATTCTGTAAACTCTCCATACCTTGTGTAGCCGATTCACGATTGATAGATGAACTGCAAAGCCCATTACATTCGGAAGTCGGACGGTAGTAGTATTAGTCAATAATTTCCGTAGCAAACATCCCATCCACAATCACCTTCATCTCTTGTAAGCAGACTTCGCTAACCTTGTATCGTCCAAATCAATGTATAAGGTCTCCTGTTTAATGCTCGAAAGGAGTCCTCTGACGTTGAAAGTTGTAACTGTAAAGGGGTAGAATAAACAGACTAAGTACAATAAAGACATAGGCATTATTGAAGAGGTTTCAATCACTCAACCAACATTTTACTTGAAATAAATATATAATTGACAAAAATTTAGTTTTTTAATTTTTTTTATCATCCCTTCTGCCGAGATGTCAAAAGTTGTCATTTTTATAATATTTATTAGTGATGGAGGGCATTTCCATAAACGATTGAGATCCCGAGGTGTTACGGAATCAAGTATCTCCAAGCGTTGAGACGAATCTCGTCTTTGGCTGGATCTCGCTCAGGGCTCGTGACATAATACAATAAAGCAACTATACTACGATAATGACCAGAAACGTTAGTGGAAGCAACTTAGGAAAACGTTAAAGTCGTTTATCTATCGAGCGATAAGAATACGGAAACTGTTGGATGGTTAATTCCCTAGTACTTGACGTTTGATACTTTTTTGTTGGTTGATCTTGGAATTATTAAATAAATTTTTGTTGAATTAAATTGTCAACTGCAGCTTCACTTATATGTAGAAAGCTGGCGACAAATAGGAAACGTACCGGCAAGACTAGTTGTTTCCTGAGATCGACCACTTTCACGTCGAGTCCTTGTGCTCAATGGAAGTAGAGAGATTTACTTAGCTTCATGATGGATAGAAGCTCTTGTTTTCCTTTTTGCGAACATTAATAAGGGACTAACGCAGGAGACATCAGAAACCCGAACAAAAAGTTGGATGTACGTAGATTTGTCATTGTAAGTCATTCTATTTTTCAATTTTAGACACAAAAACATTTGGTCATTTGATCTCCACGAGTGATCCCACTTAAAGTGCCATTTCAGTACTCACATTGGCTGGGTTGAAGACTCTGTATGATATGAACATGGCTATTAATTCGTCCGAGGTGAGAGTGGATGAGGTAAAATGGAAGGTTGGTCATCTCCCAATAACGATCCCAATTTCCACATCAGAGTCAGTCGAAATATCTCTATTAGAGTTCAATGGGATGTCCTCACGGCATGCCAATTCCAAAAGTTGAAAGGTAATAGAGGTGACTTCATCAGAAACCTTCATCTCTTATATTCGACTAGCATACTTTCGAGAGTTCTCTTAAGCAAAACTGATTGGATGTAAGTCCTTCTCCAATAGACAGTCTATCCATATAATTCTTGAAGCATTTCTTTACGGCAGCATCCCAGGTCATAATCAGGGGGATAGTCTTGCTAATAACAATAATCGAATTTACCTAATTTGTCAAAATCTTCTTACTAATCCAATGGACGTTCTTATAGGCCATGATGCCGAAGTGCAAAACTCAAGTACTTAAAGAGATCCTCCATATTCAAGCATATATTTTTGCGGTTAATTAGAGTTTGCGTCAAATATCTGAATAATATATACTTGCTTGCAAATCCAATGTAATTTGAGTCTATACTGATGCTACTGCTTGTTCTAATGGCATTATAACAGTCGGGAATATTGATGTGGTTTAAAATGCTATAAATTAACTTAGAACCTACTAATGTCGCAGAAAAAGAAAATATATGCTAAATATAAAGTTTTTGTTAACTTTGGAAATAAGTTGATAGTTAACAACTGATCAAATGTATCCCCATATTCGCAGAGACTGTTTAATATCACGCAAGTCCATTCAAGACTAGTCGAAGGGGAAGAATGCATCTAAACCTTATAGTTGGTGGAACTCCTCCAGTGAGTGGGAGAGAGCAAATGATCCTTTTTGTTTCACCATGTCAATGGGAGCCAATTGAAGGAGGCGAATCGCATGAATTAGATTACAAGATGATTTACAAAGGTTATATATAAGTCGGGAGAGAAAGGGACCCCATGCAGTTACGGGTTAGGGGTTCTTTTTCAAATCCAGTGGCACTGGGTCCCGCCAAATTCTGAAAAACACATAATGTCAATCTAACATTAGTATCCTCAGACATCCGTCCCTCATCGACTTCATGTGTAGGCGCAAGCGAAAGTGGTAGGATCCCTCAATGAGCACAGAATTAAAATGGCGAGAATGATAAGGGGAACCCTAATTAGTTTGGTTACTATTTCTTTCTCGGTGTTTCCTGTGGTTATAAATAAATTAAATAAAAAACCAAAAAATAATTAATATTTCACAGGCCGGTAGTGTTATTTTATTTATTTAATAACCCCGAGAAGGGAACACAAAGAAGAAGTCAACAAACTAATTAAGTAATCTCGGTACACCTCAAGAAGATCGAGAGGTTTTTCTTGTGTTCCTCTAGAGCACCAACGGCTTTCCTGTATCGACAACGATCATCTTTTATTAAGATTTGAAGAGTGGTGGGTTTCTTCCCCCAATTTACGTGTATTTGAGGCTTCTAGTCTTGAATGGAAGAAACAACTTGTCTCACGACCACACAGACCGATGAAACCGGAGCCGTTGTTTTCGATTGAGGCGTGGTCAAGCATTGGGGAGAAAAGATCGGCAGGTAGATTTGTTAGACGCAGTGTTATCATGTCAGTGAAGAGAATTAATAAAAAAATATTAAAAAATATTAGAAATTTTATTAATTTTTTGAGGAATTTTCCATTTATTTATGGGAACTTTCCATTTTTTATTCAAGACTTTTTGGTGAGGTGGTGACGTGCCTCGTTTCTTGATTGGATCGCAATTGAGAAAAATGTCTAAAAAACAAGGGATACAACGGGATGCATCTCGTCTAAAGCTCCTTACGTTCAATGCTAGAGGCTTATCTACGACCTGGTCAAGGAAGATTCTCTGTGACGACCTGGAAAGATATGACATATCCATTGCGTGCCTACAAGAGACGAAAGTTACTTATAGCCTTGATGAGAACTATGGCGAATATCGAATAATGTGTCTACCGAGTGACTCAAAATATTATGGACTTGGATTTGCTATCCACTCAAAGTTGACAAGTGCAGTCCACCTTATATGGAGTGTGAATGACAGGATCTGCGTTATACAAATCCGTCTAAACGACTTACCTCCTTCGAAGAGCTTCTGACAATTATAAATGTTTATGCGCCACACTGCGGGAGAGTAGCGAAAGATCCGACAGAACTAGACGACTTCTATTCAGCACTGTTACGGACGTACAACGAATTTGAGTCGTCATCACTAATACTCATTGCTGGGGATTTGAATGCGAAAATCGGGATGAAGAAAACCCAGATGATAAGAAATAGCTTCCTGTATAGAAGAGGTAAACAATGTGAAAGACAACGCACATTTGTACGTCGCTGCCCGTTTGCTGCGGCGAACAAACCGAAGTCGACTAACCATAAAAGACGAGAACGGTAAGCTGATACTGAACACCGAAGAACAAACTGAAGCCATCGCAACTCATTTGAGAAGCTTTTCAACATCAAAACCATAGAAATTTACCATATGATGGAAGATCAAGACCCCTGGAGATAAATTACGGCCCGAGGAAATCAAAACGCCTGTCGAAAACTCAAGAATAACAGAAGTCCTGGACCAGATGACAAAACCCGAACTACTGAAATACGGCCCTGACTCCTGAATGAAAAATTGCTAACTGCTAATGAAATGTTTCACTAACTCAACTCTACCTCTGGGTACGGGACTACTAATCCCCATACAAAAAATCAACAAACAGAGGACCGCTCGAAAATTTGCGACCCATCATACTACTAAATTCATTACGCAAAGTCTTGGCAAACATTGTGCTTGAACGAATAAAAGGACTGCTTACAAATACCTACCAGATAGTCAAAGTGGTTTTCGAGAAGGAGATCCACAGCTGATGCGGTCTGGAGTCACAGATGGAGGTGTGCAACATATCAAAGATACCGTAACGCCACCAATATTTGGGAATTGACCTATCAAGAGCTTTTGATACGGTTAACAGGAACAAATTAATGGGGTACTGAGCGGATTTCTTGATGAATCGAGTCTAAGGATGATCCGAATTCTACTTTCTAACACTGAGCTCCTTGTGAGAGTCGGAAAACCTATTCAAGAAAATTTGAAAAAAACACGGGCACTCCACAAGGAGACTCTTTTCTCCTCTACTATTCACAATTTATGGAAGCCGCTATGAGGGAACTTAGACCGTCATACCAAGGAAAGACGGAAGAAGTAATCTACGCGGACGATGTATACCTAATTTCTGAAGACAAAGAGGTTTTGGAAAACCTATTAGAAAAAGCACCAGATGTACTAGGGAAATGGTTTCTTACTGTGAACAGAGAGAAAACAGAACTCACAGAGATAAGAAGGATGAGTCACGTCCTAGAAGAAAGTGGCGACAAGTAAAGAAACTCGGTTTACTTATGGGAGATAGCGAAGATATTTACGTAGGAAAACTCTAGCCAATGCTGCGTTATATAAACTGAAGAATTCTCAATCAAAAAGGCATCGACACGAAAATGAGAATCCTATTATACTCATACATAAAACCCGTACTTTTATATAACGCTGGAACTAGAGCGACCTCATCAGCGGATATGGAAAAACTAGACTCGTTCCACAGAGGTCAGCTGAGAAAAATAACAGGAACTACTTGGCCTACGAGAATATAGAGGAATGCTTTATATAAGAGATCCAGCACTAGACCTATCAGCCTAGAAGTACTGGAATCCAGATGGAGCTTTTCGGACACGTGCTGAGGATGGAATTAACATCCCCACCTAACATATCTATGGAAACATACTATGTTCAAGAAGTCAAGAAGGCCGCTATCGTGGAAGACGTAGAACAACACTGCCAATAGTCTTACAAAAAGACCTGGTCAATATCAAAAGAAATCTAAAAATGCCGACGACCTGGACAACATGAAAGCCTTGGCTAGAAACAGGGGAGCATGCAAAAGTGACATCTAACCCTGTTTCTTTTGCTGCACATGCGGGGCTCTCGTGAAGTGCTTAAATAATAATATTATTTAACAAGATGGATAAACATTGGAGAAATATAAAGAAACTCGGATCGTTATTGGGAGATGAACAAAACGTAATTATGCGGAAAACACATGCAAACAGTGCACTACGCAGCCTAAAGGAAAACTGGCTAAAGCGTAAAGGATTGAGTACACAAACACGGATACGTTTATACAATTTACTGGTGAAGTCTATTCTCCTCTACAATGCCGGAACATGGTGACTTTCTGATACGGACAATCACAATCTAGACTCGTTCCATAGAGATCAGTTTCAACGTACTCTAGCCTCGACATGGCATTCAAGGCTCAGAAGCAAAATAGTTTATACCAGGACATCAAGCAAACCTGTCTCACTAGAAATAACGGCATGCAGGTGGAGACTATTCGGACACATTCTAAGAATGGATTTGGAGGCAGCAGAAATACTGTCATGGAGGACTATTTCGAAGCTGATGGACCTCGTTTCAGAGGGAACCCGAGAAATACTCTCCCGGTTTCGCTGGATAAAGACCTTAGGATAGCGGGGAAGCAATTTAAAGTCGGGTACGCCTTACTGGACGTTGCTCAGAACAAAGAAACTCCAATCTTTTGTCTCAACCAGACCCCTTCTCGTTTATCCCTTTTTTTTCTGGCAAGCATTCCTTAAGTTCGCAAGAACTCAGCCGTCATTAAACCAACGGCTCCTGATGACTCGACCGCAACCAGAGTAAAGCAATAGCGGTCCTCGAGGCAAGAATATTTTTTGATTTTTAGGTTTTCCGCAATTGAAGCAGCTGCTCCAGGTCTTTCCATTTATTTATAGAAAGACCTGTAACATATCTGTTTCGAAATTGTATTGTACTTTATTTTTTGAAACTTTTTGTGTATTGTCGTGTTATACTAATATTATTTTGTTTATTTTTCTGATATTGAAATTAACTGAATAAAGAAAATTTAACCAAGAAAGTAAAATTATTAATTAGTTTACAAAGTCTTAGGAGAATAATCTTCATTTAAAATAGATTCTATGTACTGATCATATCTAATTGATGTACTGTGCATGTTTTTTTTAAATTGAAATTGCTACACACAAATAGGGCACTTTTTGAAGATTATGGTTTGGTTCGTTCTTACTATGAAAATCTTTAAGATATCCAAGTGTTGTATAATACTTTGCTCTCCAGTACTTTTAAGACAAATTCTTTTATGTCTTTTTCGGATACTATCGACACGATCATTTGACTGTCTGTAAATAGCTTTCAATGCTAAAAAAATTGGGAAAGCTTCTGTCAACAGTTTTTCTATTTAAATTAAATATAAAGTTACTATTTAATTTTTACTACCAATAAAACCAGCATCAATTGGCAAACGCATTAGTTTTTTGTATCTAAGACGATGTGAATGCATATTTAAAAAATTTATTATGTTCTCAGCCAAATCGACAGCAAGGAAAAATATCTTATACTTTACAGACAATGCAAAAACTAGCAGTTAACAACTACTGGTGCTCTCATAATTGAAAACGCATTTACCCTGATGATTGGCAAAGAAATGCGCTATTATGTATCGAGGCAAGAGATTGTTACAGTGATCTCTCAATGTGTAGTGGAAAAAATAAATTAATTGATTTTCTTTATAATAACGCTTACATCGTGATAACACTAACAGCCTGTGATATGATAGTAGTTTACTGGACGATCCACGTTTTGAAATTTTCTATATCCAATGTCTTCCAGTCGAAAAAGTTTGATTGCATGATTTCATAGCTTACAAAGCGGCATATTTGCATGTGAAAATGTCTCTGGAAGTCAATAGCCAACAATAAGTAGTAAAGTCATTTTTAATATAATTTGCAATCTATTGTTCGTATTTGGAATCCGTGCAATGTGTTTTGAGTTGCGGTGCTTTTCGATAAACCACTGCTTCTTGCATAATTACAAAACAAATTTCCGTCCAATGGAAATCCTTTGGATATTTATTGACAATGTTTTCGCAATATTAGAACGTGGCGTCATGTGGTCTACCAGTGATGAGCCTTCTGGAGGCACTCAGGGTGCACTTAATGCAACGCGAAAAATGACCATTAACAACCTCCCATCCGAAGAATGATTCTTTGGACGACAGCGTCTTCCCTTTCTTAATTCCCCTCGGCTGAATGGGTTTCTGATAATTCTCGTCGGTGACATTGAACTTGATCCAGGCCTCCACTCTTAATTCTGCAGATAAACATCAACGGAATCAAAAGCAAAATTCTCGAATTGCGGTCTTTCATTAAAGAACAGAACATTGACCTGATTTCACTTCAAGAAAACTGACTTATTCCATCATAACTTACCTCGCATTTTCCAGGATATCACTGCATCCGCCTGGACCGCTCGAACCGTCGTGGTGGGGGTCTCTTTATCATTATAAGATAACATTCAATTTACGGACATCTCAGCAAAACTACAATCACTAATAAACGATGGGACCACGGAAATATCTGGGATATCAATTACAAGTGGATTGGGACTCTTTAGATTACAAACATCTACGTCCCTCTCCATCTTCTTGCCCGAAGGGATTCTCACTAAACCTAACCAAGTTAAACAAGCTCGGAAGCCTGATATTGTGTGGAGATTTCAATGCTAAACATCCAGCCTGGTTAAAATCACAGGCTCAAGAGGATTATCCTTATTACACTAGCTCACCTTCCTGACTATCCTCAACAACTCCAAGAAGCACACTAGGACTCCTTACAAGGAAAACGAAGCATCAACGTCCCTAGACATTACCTCTGTTCCCCAAACCTTGCACGGACACAGCTTGGACGGTGAATTATGGGAATTATTTTCTGACCACAATCCAATCATCATTTGAATCAAAAAAGTTCTTTACCACAGGAAAGAGACTGTTTCATTTTTCAACTATAAGAAAGCAAACTGGAAAGACTATTCAAAATACATCGATCAAGCTCTACTAAACTTTAACATAAGGATAGTCTCTCAATAGATGATGCTATTGACTTTTTAAACAAAACTATTCTCATGGCGGGAGAACATTCATTCCGCGCGGATCATTTAGATTCTACAATGAAAATCTCGATCAGAACACCAAATCATTAATTAAAGAAAGGAATCCCCTGAAAAGACACGTACCTTCCTTCTCGGAAAGAAAATTCAAACAAAAACTCTCAATGACGAAATATATAAAAGGATTAGAAAAGCTGAAGCCAACAAATGGGACAAACTAGTATCTTCCCGTCCATTTCAGAGTCTGTTCAGACGATGTGGAGAGAAATTAGACAATTTGGCCTAAAGGTACTTTTAACAGACAACAGACGGATCAGTACAGTTTTAACAAACTTATGAAATATTACGCCAGTATAAGCCACAAAACTTACAAAAAAATGGATGGGCCTTCTTTGTCTTCAATGAGACCGAAGAGAACTGATTGACTTTATCTCACATTCAGATGTCAGTGAGAGTTTGAAGAGGATGAATTCTTCGCTCTCACGTGGGTCTGATTCTATTTCTGGTATCTTACTAAAACATCTTGGACCTATTGCGATTGATGTAATCACAGTGATTCTCAACTATTCAATAAACATGAATACAATTCCGACTATTTGGAAACTGTTCTATATACGCCCAATCCTTAAGCCTGGGAAGCCTAAGGAAAATCCTGCATCACTTCGACCAATCTCTTTACTATGCAGCTTATCAAAGTTATTGGAAAATTGATTCTTAACCTTATAACCCCGTCCCTTTTTTTCGTCTTCACAACATGGATTCAGAAAGGGATATTCAACTTCTACCCACCTAACTTC
Organism: Dicyema japonicum; assembly: GCA_011109175.1. Classification (NCBI taxonomy): domain Eukaryota; kingdom Metazoa; phylum Dicyemida; class Rhombozoa; family Dicyemidae; genus Dicyema; species Dicyema japonicum. The sequence goes on along the minus strand of RDEW01000010.1, from coordinate 1,063,701 downwards.
CCTCAACCAATTTATCCTTGAAGGCTTAAACACAAATCCACGCCACCTCAAAACAGTCGTTTGCTCGATCGATTTACAAAAGGCCTTCGACTCTGTCTCAAGGAAAATCCTAACCCAGAAATTGTTTGGCCTCTCCGTAAACTCCAATATAAAACTTTAGCTGCTAATTCCATCAATGGAAGAAGGGCCCGGGTAAACATGGATGGGACCAAATCAGTTTCAAAATTACTACCCAATAGTGTCCCAAAAGGCTCCCCTTTATCACCCGCCTTATTTAACTTATGCATGTCCGATTTACCACAACCCGATAATAAAGACGATTTCCTCCGCTGATGACTTTTTAATCGGATCCCGCGATCAAGATCTCCTAAAGGCATCAGAAAGACTGAAGAATATTTACCTCTGACAAACAACTTGGACAAATGATGGTGGATATATTTATCAACCAGACAAAAATACCTTTCACTAGTAAACTGAAATCTTGGGGATCTCGGGAAACTAAAAAAACTAATACCCTCATCACTTGACGACCTTATCCGACAAAATGGAAAGAAATTTACTACCATGTGCAGGCAGTGCAACTCTTAACAATACACAGCCACGACGTGTCTTATAAGAAGGGTATACATCACCCTTCTCAAATTTCTATTCCCGAAACCACCCCGCCCACAGAGAAGTTGCGTTGGATCCCAGAAGGCGTACGAGGAGAAAATAAGAAATCTGATAGAGGCTTTCGAGATCACTTAATTAATTTAGTAATTAAATTAACTATTGATGTTCTTGGGTTAATAATAAGAAACAAACCTCCCTTTAAGTCATGGGAGGTGTCTTGGGGGATTCAACATGCATGAACACTTTCTCTAATAGGAATTTGCTTAAGTCATCGTTGCACGCGGGTTCCGCAGCGAGCACTGCTGATGATTTGAAAAAAGGAAGTACCACGACATCGTGAACCGTTTCGTTGTCCAGCCGATCTCCGTTGAGACTTCTGTAGTTATTAGCCCGAGCACGTCTGGTCTTTAAAATAGTTTTATTTAGTCATAATTTGTTGTTGGGGCTAAAGATTCCGTATTCCCATTAATATTGCGTCGAATTCATGGTTAGGGTTACGGGTGAGGTTAGGGACGAAATAGCTGTTTAGAATGTGTCATATGGTTCCACCTTCCTTTAGTTTCGCCATTTAGTATTACCCCTCAATCTGCAAAAGTTTTAATGATACTAGAACCCCTCTATATGCATTGTGTAGGCCAGTACTCGCGTCAATAATGTTATAGTGACGATTTACCGACATATGTACCAAACCTATATCTTGAAGACTGTTGGTCAACTCATCGCCAATAGATATAAGTGTTAAGCCAACTGTCACATTCTAGATTATCGCTTTTGTAAGTGTTTTCATAGTGCGATCTTGAATTTCCATGAGAAACATTTTTTAGTTTCCACAATAATCCATTGTTGGGTGAATAATCGTTCCCAATTATTTTTTCGTTTAGAAAATATATACTTTCATCTATTTCTACTATCATTCCTACACCACCTATCGGTAATTAAACAAATAACGACTACAATATCTTTTACCGGAAAAACCCCCTTCATGTAAAAAAATAATAGAATCTTCATTATTCTAAAGTAGATTAAAGGGATTAAGTTGTTTCTCTATGAACTGAATATTTGTAAATTTCAAAAAAATTAATAAATAAAAAATATATTAATCTTAAGAAATTGTTAATTTTATATTTACTTTTTAACTAAAAATAATACCATAAATTAAGTATTTAAGGCGCGTGATGTGGCGCCATGTGGTGGTATCCGGCTAATTGGGGTGAAAATTTCTTCTCCTTTCCTCTGATAGCGCCATTGGATCTACCTTACAGGTGATGCACAATGCCTGGCCGAGATTCAAGAGGATCCAACTATTCTTTCCACCGGGAGACAATTTAATTCCCTGGCAACAAGTTCTGGAATCGACGGACAACACCCTCTGAATCACTGTTCTTGGTGAAGATTATGCTGGAACGCGTCAGAAATTAGTTAGTTTGGATTTACCCGTGGAATAATTCTATTTTAGTTTGGTTTTACCCGTGGAATAATTCATCAATTCGCAAACGCACAAGTTCTTTTATATCTAAGACGATGTGCATGCATATTTAAAAATGTATTATTCTCAGCCAAATCGACTGCAGGGAAAAAGTATCTTATTCTTTATAGGCTACATGATTATCGTTTACTAATCCACGGGCTCAAACTGACTTAAATCAAAGAGAATCACAGATCTGTCGGAACTCCAAAAACATTTTTTAAGTTATTCTGTTATTAGTCTAAGAAATGTGAGGTCCCCATGAGGCACATGTATAGAAATGCATAGCTCAACGTACTGAGGCTAAAATTAATTATTTTAATCCCAAAATAGAATGTGCGATATTTTTTGTTTGATGAAGACGGCAAATACTGACCACATGAATTGACAAATCGAGTCCAAGTTGATGTTTTTTGGTAATGAACTTCAAACCTGTTGAAAAAACCGAGAGATAATGTACAGCAGCTAATCAAGTGCTTTCTCGGAAGATATCGATAATAAACTCAAAAATGGAAAAAAAGCTGGTGAGATTAGTGGAACTGACGCTTTCCTTTTAAATTGTCTTCGATGTTTGCTTTATGATTGTTTCACGTGTTCATCATTCATTGAAAATATTCATTTTTGAAAAAAAATTGTTCACAAACGTAAACTGTCCCAACCATTGATGTCACCATTAGAATTAAAGAAAGGTTCCTTCACTGTTTCAATATGCAATGACCTCCAATTACAGTTCATTAGGCATCCTGTCAAACTCACAGCCAAAAGATTTTTAAACAGCAAAATTTTATTCCTAATTCTCGAGAACCGTGCTTATCAGCTTTCCTGCTTTCCTCGATCTCTCAGCGGGGCCTGGACGATGCTTTATTTGGAATTCTTTCGAAGATTTGCTAGTGTCATGTAGCCAACATCGCCGTGCCTGTTTGTTGTCGGGGCAGTTTTCCGAGAGCGATGTTTGGCTCAACGCCGTTCCCAATGGAGTTATGGGTACCTTCCTGGATGATGAATGCGTCCGTATTGGGATCTCATTACGACTGGGATTAAAAGTCTGTGTTCCACATCCGTGCCGATGGGGAGACCAGCTTGACTGTTTTGGCTTACAACCTCTCTCCTGCAGGAAGAGTGCAGGCAGATTTCCCAGACACATGCTTTGAACGAAGTCGTTAGGAGAGCTTTAGATGCTGTCGGACATCCCTCCATGCTCGAACCAGTCGGTCTTTGCAGGCGGGACGGGAAACGACTAGACAGGATGACAGTCTTCCTCTTTGAAGCTGGTAACGATAAACCTCTTGTCTGGGACGTTACCTGCACCGACACGTTTGCCTCTACCAACCTACAGCAGATGCCTCTGGAGCCTGAGAAGGCCGAGAAGTTGAAACGGGAAAAGTACGCGGTCCTACCTAAGGATTTTTTGTTTGTCCGACTTGCCGTTGAGACGTATGGTTCCCTTGCTCCTGCAACACTGGAATTCTTGATTTGTCTAGGGAATCGGATCGCTGCAAGAATTTAAAGTCTAAATTACCGCCTAATCATGAGAGACGTGCAAGATCCGTTGAGGAAATATTGCACCATTTGAAAAAATAATTCTTGTCGGATGCAAAAGGTCAATAATTCGAAAAAGAGACATATGGTGTCTCGTTATACCAGACCCCATCAACCAGGACAAAATCGTTGGCTTATCCCTTTTTAATTAGTTTTTTAATTAGTAACGAGTTTGTTATGTTAATAAAATTATCTATCTACTGAAAATCGAAATTCATTTAATTTGTATTTAATGAAGATGTTCCACGCTTTTGTCATAGAGTCAACTGGAGAAATAAGTGGGAAGTCACGGTATTTTCTCAAGAGACTGGGACGTCTGGCACACTCAGAAACCACAACCTCCGTAAAACCCAGTGGATTTTCCAGTTGATCATTATTGCTTTCATGTGAGGCAACTTTTCATCAATTATGCCGGCGGGATTCAATATTCAAAATTATGTTGATTAAGAAAAATTATTAGTTTTTTAAAAAGGTTAATGGTTGTTGTTGGTAAGAATTATCTAAATTTATCGGATTATGCGAATTTTTCCGAATTGAGTAAAGAAAACCCAAATCGAACGGCCGCCGAGTTTGTCCGACATGTTTCCGACGCGGATGCTTCTAGGATTCGTCCTCAGCAAAACAACACGAAATTTCCGGTTTTACGAGTAATAATGTCTTCCTCAACAGCTGATTGTCGAGAACTATGGGATACCTCGATTATTAAAAGCACGCGCTCTAGACTCGGTCGTGTCCCTAGAGGTGGATGGGCTATGCTTTTGGAAGGGTTCAAGTCTAAGTTGGAGAGGAAATAACAATGCCTGAGTTCAGAAGACTGATATACGCACAAAAACGTCAACAATTACCAAAGCAATGGACAAGATTCGAAGGGGACCTCAGATTCTAAGCCTGATATGTTTTTAAAAATATATAAGATATTTATTTTTTAACTCAGTGCTCGACTGGCTGTGGTATGGTGGGTGACCTATGAATATACGTAAGAACTGCCGTTGCGACAACGATGAACCAGTTATACGGTCCATTCGTACTTGTTTGGCTCGAGGAAGTCTCTTTTGGAGCATGCCGTGATCACGTGATTAGTTACCGTGGTCTATTGAATTTTTCCTTTTTACTCCATTTTTGAATTCAGTGAAAAAAAATCTCTTTGGTGATGACATGAAACACAAAATTTATTGATAACGACGTTAATCAGAAAAGTACAATTAGTTTGTTAGTAATCTAAGACACAATCCACATACTGCGTAAACACATTAGTCGTTGTATTAAGGTTTATTATAAATAATGCATTGATTAAACGAAGTGATGTGGCTTGTTCGCAGTAAGAATTTCGATTTGCTCGACTATGTTCGACATGTGACACCAATGTCGCATAATAAGTTACATTATTATATTCATTAAGACACGAGTCGACAAATTGTGAGTGTAATTGATTAACTCTGCTTAGTATATATTTGTATATATCGTCCCATATTGAATTTTCGTTTTCTAGTGAATGAGCTATTATTTCGCATCTTTCATCTAATTAAAAATATAAATAAACTTACTTTGTAGTTCTTCTTCTGCCCTACGTATTCGGCGGTTATTTAATATTAAAGCGACCATTGATAAAAATAAATTGAGCATTACTTCCCGAAAGTATTAGCTCTTTTAAATCAAACGTAATGTGCATGAATATTTGAAATTCATCTAATAGCGAGATCTTTTGTGCGAAATAATTTTAGAGCGCATGACTTGTGTAATATTCACATGAACGTTCAAAAATTAAAAAAATTATCTTTATTCAGTGAGTCAGAGACGTTTTGGGAAATATCTTGTCTTCCCCGTAGTGTTTGTTTATGGTATGATGTATGAAGATCGTGATGGTGAAAATTTATATAATTTGAATTTATTATAAATATTTTTAATTCATTGTTAACTGACCGTAGTTTGGTTTTCCTGACTGTTTTAGCTCCACTTTTTGAATTCATTAAAATTTGCTTTCGCATGCTTAAAAATAAATTATTTTGACACACAAAAACACAAAATTACGTGAAAATCTATTCATAGGCGATTCATCCAAATAAACGATTTAAGGGCGACGAAGAGAAATCGAAACAGTTTGGGAAAAGCATCTTAAACCGCTTTTATAAATCACACATCAATGTTCACTTTTCAGATTAATTCTAAATACACATCCGCGAGCGCTCCTGGCAATTAGAGTGAATATCGCTAGTATCCTGAAAAAAGAATAGCCACGCAGTCAGGTTGGCTACCGTATGACCGTCGGATTGATTGTTTCTTTACTAAATAAATTTTTTTTGAATTCTAATGAATTTGATTTCGAGAAATCGGCCTTAAGATTTTGAAAAGAAGCAAGATCAGGTCGCAACCCCGAAAGACTCTTTTTTGAAATCTTCAACTATATCCAGTCAATGCTTAAAAAATTTTTTCCAGGCCAACAGGTTCAATCAAGTATTGCGGGGTATCTCTCAGACTCCAAGGCTCGCTTGGAAATTCCGTTTATCGCCTTGTGTCTTGGGAATCCTCCTGCAATTCTTCGACTCGAGAGGGCATGGTGTCCATAACAATCGACACCAGCATTTGTGAGTCCGTAAATCTCAAATCCAAGTCTGGTGGAGATGCCAAAGTGGAAAATCGTTTCGCTTTCTAAAGAAACTTGAACGCCTAACTACACTAAATAGCCACGACTCACGTGAAACCCGGTGGCTTCTCCAGTTGATCTTTGTTGCAATCATGAAGGCAACGCAAGACCAAAAATGTCGGCGAGGTCCACTTTAAATGGATAGCTGTGTTAATTAATTATTAATTATCTATGTAACTTAAATAAATAATTTTTTTTCATTTTAAAATTGCTATTTTTTGCAATTTTAGTCAATGATTGAAACTTTTGCAATTATTTTTCAAAAATTTTTTTAATAATTAAAAAAACTTTTTTCTTTATATAACTATTATATCGGACTCATTAATATGGAACCATATGAATACGACTTGATTGACTCAGCTATCCGCACCATATTGATTAAACATCGATTCCATCTCAAACCTGCATGCAAGCAGAGGCTTTATTTAACGAGGAAATACCTTGGGAGAGGGCTACACTCAATCTCTCTTCTAAGTGAGAAGATGTTATATGAATTTTTTCAGGATTTGAAACTCAGAAGTACTGTTTGCAGTAGAAGTGCCACAATTCTTCAAGCCGAAATTTCGGAATAAAACACATTTGGCATTAATCGAAGAATTTCTAAGCATTAGTATTCTGTTTGCGACACTTCTGAGTTGGATATAAAATTTATATCGAACATGCAAAAGAAGGTTAATGATGAATCAAATAAGAGTGAAGAATCTTCATTTCGTTATTTATAAGAATTTGTTGTAGGATAATGTGAATATGGAGCATTCCTCTCATTGGCTTCTAAAAGGGAATAACTCCCCAAGGTCAGAAGCCTTATTCTGCCTTATTCAAGATAGGAATTTGTTCTTTGGAGAACAAAATGCAATGTGCACCCATTGTAAAAAATGGAAGAAGACCGTGGATCATCAAGCTGTGAAAAGATGTTGCATGGGGATTATGCAAGAAGACATAACGTAGTCAAGCGGTGTCTATATTTCCACTTTTGCAGAGAATTTGGTCTCAAAAACGAGAAGTAACTGATGACTCATTCAGTGCAATCCATTGTAATGAAAACTCAGTTAAAATCAGAGTTGACCTTAATCAAAACGGATGTAATCATTGAGCATAACAAGCCAGACCTGTTCGTTTTTGATAAAAGGGGAAACAAAATTACCTTGGTCGAAGTAGGAGCAACATCTTCCCAAAATCTACAGCAGGTGGAATGCGAAAAGCTGAGGGATTATGACTTTTTTTCCAAAGAGCTGGAGTTGATACACCAAGCAGAGGTCAAGATTGTCCCAATTGTACTCACTTGGGATGGCCTAGTGACTTTACATTCGTGGAAGTGCCAGATCTGTGAATAAAAGTGAAAGAACGTATGCGTATGTTGAATCGTGGTAATCAAGAAGACTTTGTAGAGTATGACTGTGTCATATATGAACGAAGTCGACGTTTCGCAACGTTATGATAAACTTAATGAAGTGGTAAAGGATATTTACTCTCGGTCTGATTATGAAGAAATTCAAGAGAAGAGTGTGAGCGAAGTGATGACAATATATATTGAGGAAAAGGAGAAGGACTGTGACAATTGGGTTTACTCCTTAGTTCCTCGAAGAGGAATTGGATAGAAGACATTTTTATTAGAATTAACCTTTTAAGATAAAACGGAAATAATTGTTTTTTTTTAAGTTAAAAAAAGTTTTAAAAAATGCTATAATTGTTTCTCGTATCGTGTAACTACCTACATTTTCCGCCTACCACTTAACAATTAGTGTTGAAGTTGATGAAATAATGAGAATTTTCATTTGAACGTGAAAAGTTCGTCTTATTCGTCACAGATGCACGTGAAAAGTTTGTCTTCAAGATATGACAAGTGGTAGAATAAATCTAACTCTAGCTGGGACCTCAATGAAATTTTTATATCCAAATCTTTCCCACGTCACTTTTGTTTCACATCTATTACACAAAGAATAAAATCCTACTTCACAGATGTTGATAACCTGATTTCTTCTTTAAAGGCTGCCACGGTGAAGAACAAAAGACGCTGTGAAATGTTCTCAAAAATAGGAAATTCATCTTAGGAAATTCTCACAAGAAGTCAAGCTGGCAAAAAGCAGCCATATAATACCCCAAAATCTTCCAGAAAATATTAAAATTGTCTCTGATTTTGAAGGAGATGGAGTTTCAATCAAAAATGTTTCGATTTTTAATTATTTTATGCAAAAGAATCAGTTAATATTCACACGTGGTTTTCAAGTTTAACCGAAATAAATCAAACTATTGGTTCTCGATTATTCAATTGAAAAATCTTATGCAGATCTGATCTTATGAGATTTAAGTATTTTTGATTTTCCCAAATAAAAATATTTAGCCAGAAAATTACTCATATTTTCGAAATTGTTGCGGAAGCTCAGTTTCAGTTGAAAGGGATATCTTTTTTGACGAAAATTCTTTCTAAAAATCGAAACTTTGAAAATGTTCAGGAATATTTAATTTCGTATTACATTAATTTTTTAAATAATTACAATTTATTGAAGAATAAAACCAAATAGTTAAAGGCTACTGGTTGCTCTCAGGATTGAGAGCGCATTTCCCCTTACGATCTTTAAGAGATGCGCTCTCAATGAGCCACCTTCTCTCTGACATCCCTCCTTTTTTAGCGACTAACGATCCAATTTTGGTTGAGCAGGGCTAACGACCTGCTTCCTATGACTCCCGAAGTTTCGACTGCGACTGGTTCGAATGTGTAATGCTCGCCGAGGCATGTGTACTTCTTTGCTTTAAGTATTTCTGCTTTCTCTGCAGCTGAGCCTGGATTTGTCGCACTCATTGTAATATTGGAAGGGGAGAAGCTATCTACGCAGGTGGCATCCCAGGCCAGGTACTTCCCAGCATCCCACGGGAACAGAGTCGCTCCATCCAGCCTTCTGTTTGCCGTGGAAAGTCCTAGGGGCTCCATCTGGACAGGGAATCCGGCAGCTTCTAGTCCCCACGCAATAACCTTGTTGATTGCACTATGTCTCAGGCTCCTTCCAGCGCTCCTTCGGCAGGAAAGTGCGTGGAGTCCTTTCGCATGGATTGCGCAAACATCGATTCCGAGGCGGACGCAAACCCCAATCCTCGTGGAGTCATCGTCCAGAAAAGTTCCGAGTGAAATGCACGGGAATGCTTTGAGCCATGCACCACTTACGTTTGTTGATGCGGTAGCCAGACAAGTCAGACGATGCTGGTCGAGTTGTGGTTTTAGCTCATCGATGGTCCTCGAACATACAAGTTCGTTCCAGTCTCGTTGTTTGTTGAAGTTGAAGTTCTTCGGGAGTCCCAAATTAAGTCCAATCCATTAATTGATTTCGTTTATTTTTCCATACTGCAATTTTTTACAATTAAAAAAATTTTATTTGCAATTTCCATTTTAAAAATTGCAATTTTCTGGTTGCCCTACTTATAATCTAATATTGATAACAGACAGACACAAAATTTATTGATAACTACGTTAATCAGAAAATTACAATTAGCTTGTTAGTCATCTAAAACACAATCCACATACTGCGTAAACTTATTAGTCGTTGTATTAAGGTTTTTTATGAATAATGTATTGATTAAACGAAGTGATGTGGCTTGTTCGCAGTAAGAATTTTGATTTTCTCGATTATGTTCGACATGTGACGCCAATGTCGCATAATAAGTTACATTATTATATTCATTAAGACACGAATCGACAAATTGTGTGTGAAGTTGATTAACTCTGCTTAGTATATATTTGTATATATCGTCCCATGTTGAATTTTCGACCTCAAGTGTATGAGCTACTATTTCGCATCTTTCATCTAATTAAAAATATAAATACACTTACTTTGTAATTCTTCTTCTGCCCTACGTATTCGGCGGTTATTTAATATTAAAGCGACCATTGATATAAATAAATCGAGCATTACTTCCCGAAAGTATTAGCTCTTTTAAATCAAGCGCAATGTGCATAAATATTTGAAATTCATAAAATTGCGAGATCACAGATGAAAATTAATTTTAGCTCGTATGGCTTGTTTAATATTCACATGAACGCAAAAATTAACAATTATTCAATGATCCAGAGACGTTTGGGAAATATCTACCTGTCTTCTCCAAAATGTTTGATATGTTAGCTACTGTGTATGAAGATCGTGATATTAGAAATTTATATAATTTGAATTTAATATATACACAAAAACGTGTTGAGTTGGTCTAGTGGGCCGCTTTTGAGTCTGAGAATAAAAATGGTAAACCTTACCAACAGAACGAACGACAATGAACCGAAAGTGGACCTCACTTAGGATCGCAAGATCGACGTGTCTAATAGCTGCCTCCTGTCTTTCAAAGCTAATCACCAGGGCAGTCGATGACAATACTTAAGAGCCTGGATTCGTCTTCTCTGCTTTGCACCTCTTCTCCTCGGATCACATCCAAACGAACTGAAAGAAAGGAAACCTCAAATCAATCATCGAGAAAATGCCTCTAAATACGATACTGTTAACCATAGAAGATATCATCTCCAGGATTTTGGAAATTATCAGGATGGTGAAACTCTCATATGGTACCCCATTCACGCTGATCTTAGGACAACATACCATCGAATTTAAGACTGGAATCCAACAAGCCTCCTACTTTTTGCCTTGGGCATCGATAATAAGACTTAATCAAACAGAACCCCAATGAACTTATGGTGATATGACCATCGGGGGAATTTGGAAATTGTGGTGGCAGATGTGGAGTCCGCCATCTCTGCTCTTGAAGAACTTGGGTTGGAACCGAATCCGTCAAAAGGTGAAATCATAACGTTTCTTGTGGAAAGGACAACTTTAACCATGCATTGACTACGATTTCATCCTATCTCCAGGACGTCTCAGTCACCAGACTCGAAAAGCGAATTTTTCTCAAATCTCCTCTATATGGCAGTAATATGTCGACTCTCATGGAAGAGAAAATTGCATCCGTTCAACTATTAAAAACTCTGGACTCCCACACGTCTTTATTTTTCCTCAGGAATTTTCACCTTACTCTTTTTTCTTCTACGAACAGCCCCATGTTTCTATGACATGAACTCTTAAGAGCCATCGACGAGAAGTTGAGGACTGCCATTGAATAAACACTCAACATTTTGATAAAAATTACTGGATCCAATACAAACTACCGCTTCGCTACGGAGGAATCGGAATAAACTCACTACTAGAACTCTCCCTCCCCGGCCTTTCTATCTTCGACATATCCTTCCAGTGGTCTTACACGCCAGATCCTACGCTAAATTAACGGGTCAGACGCTGAACTACTGGCATGCACGGCTCGGAAGTCTGGACGTGACTAAGTGTGGGATTTCTGAAGAACCTAATAAACAACGAGAGTTTGACAAGCTTTTATGCTCAAACTGAAGTAGACCATCATCATCTGACTTCTGCATCCACGAACGAAAGTGGTGCATGGCTCAAGGCATTACCATGTACCTCACTGAGACATTATTGGATGACGAAACCGCTTCAAGGTAGATGTTTGCGCGATCCAATTTTGAAAACGATGGATTATATTTGCGAATGTGAAGAAATCAATATTGAATGAAAATATGTTACATTAAATCTTTGAAATGACGAAATATCAACGGTTTAAAATCGTGTCCATTCAAAATGGCCTCCATTCAAAACGGCCTCCATTCAAAATGGCCTCCAATTAATTTTTTCAGGTTTTGGATAAGTTATCTTTAAGAATAACCTAAAGCTCAGTATTTGCAATTTTTTGTTTGCAATTAAACGCGAAAAACACAAAATAATTTGAAAATAAAAAATTTTAATTTTCTTAAGATATCTTGCCTGTTAAGGTGTTGCAATCTTTAGTGTCAGCACAACGTCGGACTCTATCTCTCCGCGATTTATCATGATATGAAATCTTCGCTGTATTTTCCGAAGTATGACTTTCTTCGGAACACGTGCCAGACAGTTTTAAGAAGTTAATAATATGGGCATTTAAACGATTAATATCATTAGTCGTTGTTACTTTTCTCAGCTCTCCACATGAATGAACGTCTTATAGTGACTCCATCTGCTCATCTCCAAGGAAAACATCAGCAGTTCTCCCTACCCCAAAATTACTGTTCAGTCTTGCGGTATATGATCACTCCTAATATCTTCCGTATAACTGGGTGCTCTACAAAGTAACCTGTTTGAGGAGACAAGAAAAACTCCAAGAACACCCATAGCTTATATTCTCCATGTTTAACTCCCAATGCAACCTCGACTCAGAAATGAACTTTTCAATTTTCTCAGAGCACGTAGAGGCCTCCAATCTTGACCCAAACAGAAACGTGTGCACTTCAATGGCACAAATTCGTATTGGATCGAATCCACAACAATTGGACTTCGAGTTTTCAGATTTGCGGAAAGTGACACGTCAGTTCCAACAGGCGCTCTATCCGCCTTACGTTCACAGAGTATATCTCTCAAAGTAAAAAGTTTCTCCAAATTTGATTTTTGATTCATTTATCCAAATATGTAAACGAACAGATACACAAATAACAAATTTAGTATTTTATAACATAATACTATTAGGAAAGGACAAATAGTTTGTTAGTAATCTAAGACACAGTCCACGTACTGCCTTAATTTATTAGTCGTTGCATTGAGGTTTTTTACAATTAATGTATTGGCTAAACGAAGTAATGTTACTTGTTCGCAGTAGGAACTTCCATTAAGTTCAACACGTGGCACGAAGGTTGCATAAGAAATCACATTATTATATTCATCAAGACAAAAGTATTCTATTTCCGCATGGATTTGGTTCACTCGAGTACTACATATCTGTATACATCTTCCCATGATGAACGTTCCACCAAAAGTGCATGAGCTGTTCTTTCACAATTTTCATCTAATTATTAATTTAATTTTTAATTAATTTATTTTTTTATTGACAAATATAATTAAAATTGGATGGATGGCTGTGTTAATTAATTATTAATTATTTATTGGTTTAAATTTAAATAAATTAAAAAATTAAAATTACTCCGTAATCTTTCTTCTTCGATACGTATTTGGCGGTTATTTAACATTAAAGCAATCATTGATACAAATACATAAAGCATTACTCCCCGAAAGTGTTAGCTCTTTTAAACCGGACGTAATGTGGATGAATTTTTGAGATTCGTCGAATCGTGAGATCTCAGACGAGAATTAATTTTACCGCGTCTGGCTTATTTAATGTTTACAGAAACACTCCTCGATTGAGAAACTCAAAGTGAACTTTCCCATTTCAGTCTACACTCTATGTTTCCGGTATACTATGTACTCCGGAAAGATCAGGTCAGAGCATTTGAAAGGGGATATTTGACATTGGTTAAACACAGACTTGCATTTACTGATGTCAACCAAATATCTGAGAAAGGGAGATAACTGGTTCAAACCGTGTTCGTAGGCAGCACTGACTAATGTGTATATTCCAATCGGTTAATTCCCTGACTGCACTCAAATTTAAGTTTTAATGCAGCTTTACCTAACATGCGTACAACAATCGTCTCCGTTGACAGAATTCGACACATTTCCTAGGAAACTTCCCATTGAGAAGATTTTTTCCTCAAAAATACGCCTAAATTTGAAACTGTTGTTGAACAACTTTTTCTAAAGAAAATGTGGAAAAATTAACAGTAGCAACCAAAAATAGTGCCCTGTTGTGTGGAGATCCTCGTTATCTGAGACTTTGATCAACAGACTCAACATGCTTTATCAAACAACTATCCGTATGCTGGGCCCACCAACTGGATCATCAATCTCTCCCCTACTTATTAAAGCTACGACCTGATTCCTCATCGTCTGTGAGGAAGATAGAAATCCGGTTCGTCTAGAAAACCGATTTGTCCATAAATTTCAATCCCGATCGGATTTTTCTACAGAGATGAGTGGAGGTACTTCTCAATGATTTTTGTGGAGATGGGCTCTATCAGTCGTCCTTCTTTGAAACTGTTCCTTCTTCCCTAACCATGTACATCATTTAAAAGAGTGAGAGATTTTGCGATAAGTAACCCAAGATTTCTACCACGATGAACATGAAAAGGAACTGTCTTCCAATCACTCCATTGCCTTTCACGGTAGTAATAAAGATCAATTAGTGGAATTACTGGGTTTCTCGGACGTCGTGGCTTCTGATTGTAGTCAGCCGTCCCAGTCTCTTGAAAAATCAAAAACTTTCTGTTTATCCATCGGTTGTCTCATGGTATTTCCTCCCCTTACCCTTCTCTGCCTTTTGGGGGATAATGCCCTCACCGCTTTCCTGATTATATTAGCAGGAGATAGAGAGTCGATGCAGGCGATGTCCTATCGGATTACAGAATTTATTAATATCGGTGTTAATCAGGAAAGTAAAAGCATGATTAGTTCGTTAATTAATTAAAACGCAGTCCAAGTACAGCTTCAACTTAATATTCGTGGAATTGAGGTTTTTTTCCAGTAATGTATTCGCTAGACGAATTAATGGAATTTGTCCACAACGAGAATTTTGATTATCTCCACTATGTGTTTCATTGAGTCTAAGATGTATCCAGAATGTGACATAATGCATTACATTATTGTACTCATCAGGACAGATATCTCCAAATCGATCTTGGACTTGATTGATTCCCATTTTTACATATCTGTACACATCCGCCCACGCCCAATATTCTATCTCAAGTAAACCAGCTGTTCTCTCGCATCCTTCGGTTAATTAAAAATATAATTAAACTTGCCCGAGATCTCTCTTCTGCGATACGTAGTTCGCGGTTGTTTAATATCATAGCAATCATTGATATGAATAAATCGAACATTACTTCCCCCAAGTATTAGCTCTTTTAAATCGAACGTAATGTGCATGAATATTTGAAAAATTTCAATATACACCGTTTTTAGCGCGTATGCTTTATTCAATTTTTTATAAACACTACTGACTAAAAACTAAAAGTTGACCTTCTACAGTCGAAGTTTTCCACATTAAGTCCTCCCCGTGTTTCCAGTATACGTATTCTTGAAAGATTGTGTAAGAGCCTCTAAAAAAGGACACTTGACGTTGGGTAAGTGCGGACTTGGATTTACTGATGCCAGCCAAATTCAAATATCTAAGAAAGGGGAGAACTAATTCAAACCTAATTAGTATACTTAATTGATTGATCACTAACAGGCTACTATATATGGATATGAGTGTATAACATCATATTGACTTGGGCCTCAATGTGGAGATAATCGTGGATAATAGACCTATTCGGTCTTAGAATAATAAATATTTTTGACAATCTGGCGCCATGTGGTGTTATGTGGCTAATTGATTGAATATTTCTGTTTTTGCCTGTTCCTCCTCTTCTCTTTCCTATCAGAGTGGGGTCATATGATCCAAAAGAATCATTTACTCCACTGGAGGGGTTTCCACAACTGCAAGGAATGGACGTCTTTTACCTTCTATGCTGGTTTTGTATGGACTTGTATGACGTTGAATGACTCTTTTTCTGTAAGAGTGGAAACTGCTACTGTTAACTTTCTCCGGTGTATCAGGAATTAATAATAATCTGGGTGGTCATAACTATGCGCCAATCCAAGGTAAGATGAGCTTAAGATCACTGATCTGTCGTTATATGGTTACTTCTAAGTGAAAAATCTTTAGTGGAAAAACAGATGTGAGTTACCATAATCAATTTGTGTTGAGATTTATAAGATCTTCATGTTTCTGC
This sequence comes from Dicyema japonicum, assembly GCA_011109175.1. Taxonomy (NCBI): domain Eukaryota; kingdom Metazoa; phylum Dicyemida; class Rhombozoa; family Dicyemidae; genus Dicyema; species Dicyema japonicum. The sequence goes on along the minus strand of RDEW01000010.1, from coordinate 1,047,768 downwards.
CGGCTTTCCACAAAATTTAAAAATCATGTGAATATGGCTTAGTTTGATTTCAGTGCGCGAACATTGTCATAGTCCAGATCTGAGAGACGCCAGAGCTGGGAGGTCAATACTCAAAATACGAAAAAACTATTTTTTTAGAAAACATTTCATTTGAAGAAATTATTAATAATAAAAAATAAAACTTATTATGTATAGTTTTTTTGAAAATATCAATTATAAAATATGGTTCTAGTGGAATTAACTGAGAAGCAATTGAAAAAATTAAGATTTTCAGTGAATCGTGACAACTAGATGAATTCATTGACTGAAGAGAAAGGGCAAAAATCAAACGATGTGTTCAAAGTTTCAGTTTCATAGATTCCGCGGCCTAAATCACTAAAATGGTCGAGAGTTTCGATTCTTTGTATTGAGGAAGCTGAATTATAACAAAAATACATTGAAGTTGTATATTTGTGGATTTAAATTAGGCTCAACATAATCTAAATCACTTTGGAAGTGATAAAACATGTAGTTTATTGTCACTCACCATTTGGTCCAAGACGTAGTGAAGTGGTTACTGTGGTATCTAAATGTGTTTATCGTCAGGTAAATTATTAATTCTAACAATTTTAGTCTAAACGAATGCTTGCGACTAATCCAGCAATTATGTCACATGGGCCAAGCGTTACCTATGGGCAGCCTGTTACATTAACCTTGAACCAAGATTAACTTCAATTAATTTTATAAATGATTTATTAACCACAAAAAATTAAATTTAAGTAACTTTTTTAGTCTACTCATTAATACAGTTGATATTTCTCATTTCGAATTTTTTATCTATCAAATTAAACTATTTAAAACTACCTCCACGCGATTATTCGATAAAATATTAATTATTTCTGCAACTGGATAATACTGAGACTCAAACTTATCCAGTCGCAATGAGGGATTTGTTCCAAAGTCCTTTTTAGCCCGAACCTATTTATAATGTTTTTTGATTAACATTTTATCTCCCATGTTAAAAGTATATTTACTATTATGAACATTCATTTTCCTGTTCATAGCTTTGTAATAATTCGAATTTTCTTCAATCGATTTAATTTCGAAGTTGAATCTCTTCGCATTCGGACACGAATTATCTGACTGGGAATTATCTAGATATAAATTTTTTAAATCAAACTACGTGAATTTTCAATAGATTCTGGAGTCGAACAATTAACCAAATCGTCAATTTGTTCTTGAATCGCACACTCATCACTTAAATTATCTAAGTCATAATGTGATATAAGTATAACCATTAATTATTGAATTTATTCCCTTAATTCCTCGATATCTTTCGAAAGGACTTTCGTTAGAACATTAATGGACCGATGTGTTATAACTGTGACTGCACTTTCTAATTTATCAAGCCACTTTTTTTCACTGTTATCCAGCATTTTTGACAACTTCCTCGTGATCGTCTGATTAAATCTTTCGACAATTCTTTGTGCTCGTATATTGTTAGACTTTCCGTGAATTTGCTTAATGTTAAAATCTTCGCAAAGTTTTGTTATTTTTTGATTTTTAAATTCAGAACCATTGTCCGACTGAAGAAATTTACATGACCCATTCAGGCGGAACAAAGATCTTACGTTTTCACATACTTCTTTACCAGACTTATTATAGAGTGGTCGTACAAAAGCGAATCTATAAATTAAAAAAAACCAGCCTACTATATATGTCAATGACCGTTAAAATCCATTTGAAATTTTCATTTAATGTTGAAAATTTTTTCAGGTCTATTAGATCTACCTGAAAACGTTCATTTGGAAAAGCATACAAATGGTGATTTATATCTCCAATCTACAATTATAAAAAATCACGAACTTTTAAAGGACGCGAAAATTTGCAGACTTCACAATTTCGAATGACTTTTCTGATAATCTCATTCTTTACAGTGAAGTATCTTTGTCGACATTCATACTCAATTTTATTGACTCCTCCGTGTGAAAACTCGTGCAACGATTTCGCAACATGCTCCATTTCGGTTTCATTATCCAGGGATATGACTAACTTGGGATCAGTTGATTTAAGATACAGTCTAAAATTATTGAAAATTTACAATACCTGTCATTGATAATAGAAAAATTCTCTATTTTCTTTACAAGCCTATATTTTCGGTGCCTCGGAAGATTTTCGGGAAATTTATCATGCAAATCATCAATCTTTCACAAAACCCTTGTAAGAAGCCATTGCAACAAAATAATCTTCCATGCTATAAATCACGCTAGAAATCTAGGTTTACCGCTATAAAAAATAAAATCTTTATAATCATAACATTTATGAATAAAAAACTAATTTAACAGGATTAAATCACGATATAAATCGGATATATAAAATTAAATGTCGGATAATCCAATGAGGGACTCATCCTCACCTTTGTCGGTCTGGGATCACTTAGTTAGATGAGAACTTTTATTTCTTTCTTTTTGACTCAGTGATCCTGTGGAGTAATAATAATAATAATGTCGGATAATCAAAAGACCTTTTCAAAGTCGAAAAAATGTAACAGGCTGCCCATGCGTTACGCGCCGCCCATGTGACAAATTACGCCTATTTATGGGCAGAGAGACCGATACATTGTAGATCTTGTCGATTTAAGGCGATATTCCACACAAAATGAAAATTAGTCCTTGGTAATTATTTCGCAGTATAATTAAAAGATTCTTGTTTTAATTGATTTTTTTCAAAAATTGACGTGGTAAAAGTTAGCAAATCTGTAAATGAGATTCGCCGAATTCTAAAGATAATGGAAGGGAATTCAAAAATTCCCATATGGAACTACCTTACAAAAAATACATCATTTTCCACGTTTCGGGACGACCATGAGCTCCATGGATACAGGGACAAGTCGAAACTCCACGCAAAAACATTGTTTGCGATTATAAATATGCTCCACGATGCAACAAAACAAAGAGTATTTGATTTTTTTCCAATGTGAATCTTTCTAAAAAATAAAAAAACTGGAATTAGAAGCGCTACTTTATTTTGACGGTCAAAATGAATTGAGGAAGTATTAGTACTTCATCTATCGAAAAAATTCAGGGGGACAAGAAAAACGAAGAATTGCCAATTCTAGATGATGAAGATAAAGAAATTAACACCATACATATATAGCGGAGAAAAAAGTTATGATAATTTTAATTTTTTGATTTGTGAAAAAAATTGTATCAAACATACCGCGGCATATGCAGTTCAACCCCTGTCCCAATAGAAAATACCCCAAATACAGAGTAAAATAATTTATCTTTTTTCAATACTATTTTTTTATTTTTTTAAATTAAATAGCATATTAAAAATAAAAAAGCCATTTTATTTATTAACTAAAATAGTAATCGCTAGTTTTCCCCCAATATTGTATTTTATTGTAATTTCTTGGAGACGTTAAGTCTGAAATCATAATATTCTCTAAGTGCTTCAGGACAAGCAGTAAATAATGAATTTTGACAAATGTGACATCTAGCATTATTACAAAGAATTAAAATTTGTTGATTAAAAATATCTTCCATATTTAACTTAGTAAAAAACATATTCTTCGTAAAATTTTTTAATTGAATTTTTGTTACTGGAATTCTTTTCACCAGAAAATGTTTTAAAAATAGTTTATGACGCTTCTTGAAACGGTTGAGCCTATGAAATTTTTTAATTTTATCCGATTCGCGGTAGTTCTGGCAATGTTTTTAATTAAATATCCGGAGACTGAATCAAACCCTTTTCTAGTCCCCATTTTTATTCTACTGGTCCTTTCAGAACTTTCCGGACTCTCCAACCAGTCCATCAGTTTTTGAAATTCTTTTGCTAGCATTTCTGCTTCTCCCCTTATTTTTGGACCATCCAGTTTTTTATCAGTGTCGTGCTTCCTCCTTCCCGACTTGTAACCAATAAGAGGATTCCGCACCACTTTCCAGTTTTTATTGATCCCCATTGTTAGGTCATCGAAGTTGTGCTTATATTCGTTAGTCATGCTCTTCAGGCTCTTTTTTAGCGCAATCGTTTGGATGTACGCTCGAGTGCTACCCGTAATTCCAATGATGTTCATGATGACTTGAAAAACCAGGAGACAATCTCATCCCAGGTCAGAACAATGGGGAGTATATTCATTTTTGCTTTTTGTATGATCTCTAATTCGCTCGCAAGAATATCAAATTTATAATTTTTTCCACTTCAACAGCCTTAAGATTGTCCATTGATGTTACTCCAACTTCAACCAGCCATATTTGGATCATTCTCTTATCATACAAGAAAATGTCAGGCTTGTTATACTGGACTTGGACTCTGTTGGAATAGTCGTATCAACTCGGATCTCAGCATACTGGTTTGTAATTATGCTTTGAAACAATGCGACTTCAATTTGTTTGATTTTTTAATTCCGAATTTCCTGGATAAGTACATGTGAATTCATTTGACTATTTCATTGTGTCGTCTTGTATAGTCAAAGTTTAGCATCTTGTTACACCTCATGGCCATATGATCGACCGTTTTTTGAGGTATTGCAATGTGGCCAGTTTAGACAAAGATCCCGGAAAAAGATATTTTTATCTTGCAAAAGAAAGAACATTGCTTCAGCCTTTGGAGAAATATTTCCCTTCGTAATCCATGTAGACGATGATTTTTTTGTGTTAAACAGGAAAATTAATTTGTAAGTTCGTTAGAGCCTGCACAATGTCTATAGTTGGGTCCATTTGGTATTTTACTGTGATTGTGGCCATATGTGTGTTTCTTAGCTGTTCGGGTCACAAAATTCCAGCTTTTCTCAGAGACAACTTTTTTGTTTTCAAATGGATTCAGACCTGGAAGGTCGACGGCGCACGTTGAATGGAGCACAGATGGATGTGTACAATGTGCCATAAACACAAAGAAGATTTCTTATAATTTGGAAAGCATAGTCTAGAACATGATTTCAGGGTACCTCAACTTTTTAAAACACAACATGGGTTTCCGTCGCCTTTCATTTAACAACCTCCCATCTATCTACCTTCACACAGTTTATTGCAGAAGGTAAAATAATTGAAAACCTCCTAAAGAAATGTTTCGGTCTCAATCGACCTGAAAAAAGTTTTTAACACATTTCTCATGTGGTTCTCACGAACAAGATCAGTTCAGCATAGATGCCTCATGCTGGGTCACAAAATCCTTTTCGGAAGACTGTGTCAACAAGTTTTCATTCCTATATGTCCCGATTCTACTACATCTCTAATGGTACCCCTTAGAGATATATCTCAACATCTACTTCTTCCAACAAGATACTGGAGCGCATGTTCGTGAGATAACCGATTCAGAACTGATTGTTCTGGTAGCTCTCATAATGGAATTTTCTGGATTAAAATTTGCACATCTCCATCCCTGGTCAGGAGGGAGGTTCGGCATCAAGTACATTACAAAAATGGTGTATTAGACAAAGGAGAATAAATTAATAGCTAAATGGTTGTCGATCGATCCCTCGTGAATTCTATCCCAAGGTGTTACCCATCTCATCTAGATATTTCTTTTTTTGTCTTCTCTTATTTTGTATTAACAATGAACCATATTAAGGAAAGTTTATGCCCTATGTCTCCAATTAGCCAATTGCATTTCTTATTTACATATTTTCCAAAATGTCAAATAGTTGAGGATTTTCCTTTAAACTTGGCAGGACACGTGGTCAGGAAGATGGCTCTGAACAGTGAATCTTATATTTCAAATTGAAGTTCGATGTTTTTTTCATCTTCGGTACTTTAAACCAATGGTTCCCAACGTGGACCACAGAGAATTTGCTGTGGTCCACAGAGCGATTTCATAAAAATATAACTAACCAACTATTTTTTGAAGCTTTTTATTTAAATAATCGAGGATAAACATAAAAAAATTAACAACATTCAATAAACGAGTGACTAACTTGAACTTGTTGTTTTTTACACAAGATATCAAAGTAAATCTTAATGCAGGTATTCAGTCTTATTGTTCCTCTGCTGCTGAACCATATGTGTTTTGTTATTTTACTAAAAACATCCAAAATAGCTGAAAAGCCAGATTCAACCATCCAGTTTGTAGGAAAAGAAATTATGATTGTTTCTTCATGCTGGAAAACATTTGGGTGAGAGTCTATTATTATGTATGCATGAAACCTTCTTTATCAACTATGTTCTCAGTTTCACAATTTTTTCTAATAAAGACACCATTTCAGCCAATTCAAGATTTTCATCTCTTGGTTCATAATTTTTTAATTCAAAAATCTTGAATGGTTCAAATTTTCAAATAATATCAGTGATGCCAGATTGTTTTTCTCAAACTGTTTTTTTCCAAAATTTCAATTTCCCCATATACATTTTTTTTCGTGTTCAGATAATTAAGTCCGATCTTCTACTTTGTAGCTTCAAGATAAGCTGATTCACTGTTGTAAAGATATCACTAAATGCAAAATTTTGGATTTAGACTTAATTTTAAGAATTTTTAATATTTTCTTTACATCTTATTGAAGTAATGATTTCTGCATCATTTTCATCTTTAATATTTTCTAGAAGATAATTTTTAATCTTTCTTTATTTTAAAAGCATTTCAGCCTCGTTTAATGTCTCATGTACTACACACAACCGGATTCTTCTTGCTCCTAGCAATTAATTTCTCCTTTTCATCAATTGCCTCCTTTCACTGTAGTCAATTGAAATAAATTCTTATATTTCAATAGGATCATAAATATCTGTTCTGGAAACGATTTCATCAGTTACATTTATGTTAGTAAACTCTCATTCGCATTCTGTACGTTAAATACATTCAAAACAAATTTCAATTGTTTGAGATATCACATTTTCCCATGCCATTTTTACAAACAATACAGAATCCCCAAGATTTAACTTCTTATATGATTCATCTTCACATGCGGGGCTATAAATATTATGGCTCTCGTGAAAGTGCTGATAACAATATGATTGATGTAGTGAGTTCTTTTCGCATTCCAATATCGCTAAAGAAAGTTTTTTATCGAAAAATTCCGCCTTATGTAATATTAGAGAATCGTTCGATAAAGCACCTTAAATGTTAGAGTAAATAGTGTACCTTTTGAGTCCATTGAATCCAGCCAATCAGATTTTCATCAAGCTCCAGGTATTTTAATTTTTTACAAGTTTTTAGTTTGTCTGATTTATTGGTTTCTTTATACAGCAATATTTACACTTCTTGAGCAATTGAAAGTCTGGTGTAGCCTCCACCAGGAACAACCCGACCCATGCTTGCTTTAAATTATTTAAATTTTTAAAAAATAATTTTTTTAAATGGCAAATATCATTGAAAAATAGAAAAATCGATAAAAATGGAAAATTTAAAAGTGGCATATTTGAGAGAGTTTTTTTTAAAAATAACTGAGGTGATAGAAAGTCACCCTGGAGTATACCACGTTAAATATCAATCGTTCCCAATAGGTTTTCCCCAGCCTTAATGACACACGCCAGTTTGTAATAATGGATATTACAAATTTGGTTATCTATCCACTCTGGCAGTTCCGAGTTTTTCAGGGTTTTAACAAAACACTCATGACTGACTGAGTCAAAAGCCTTCTTAACATCAATCCATACATAGAACAGTTTGTTTTTTTGGGTTTTGTTTACACATCTTTTTAAAAGTGCCAATTCCTTTTCTCTTTTACAATGCCGCTTGGTCCCAAGCTAGTACTCCGTAATTAAATCGTAAGTGTCAGCATGTAGTTTAAGTCGTTTGTTAATACTTTTTTCAGTGGTTTCAAGTCGTTTGTTGGACGACCAGCAGATTTACTCTTTGACATCTTTGACAGTCATTATATTTTCTGCAATCGAATTTATTATACGAGAAAAGTCAATAGTCGACAACTAATTAAATGTATGATCCCCATGGTCGCAGAAACAGAACCACCGGAAAGGAAAGAACACATCCAGCGTGGGAATCCATTCGATAGAGTAGAGGAGAGCACATTTTTCGTGCCATCGTGGCACTGGGAGTCACCTGAGACAGGTGAATCACATGACACCATTCTAATAGAAAGGGGAAGAGAAGTAATTGATAACTATGTTAACCAGGAAAGTCGAATTATCCATGAGTTTGTTAATGCATGGAATCCTATAAACCGCTCATCTATTACTGTGTAAGATATAAACCACAACATTCACGCTTTTATAGAGAAATTTATTCACTCGATTTGTATATGGAATTGGGAACCTAGTCTCTAGGTTAGATCCACTATAAGTCTCCCGTAGGTCGAGATCTCAATAAAAATCCTAATATAATAATCTAAGATGGTGGATGGGACTCTGATGAAACTTTAAGGTTATTGGGTTTGGGGGTGATTTTTATTCAATTCTCTTTGCTCTCAATTCAGAGTTAACTAGCGCTATTGATTTGTTTCAATTAAAGATGTTTTGATTGCCGATCGAAATAAGACCCAAATCAATAAAAATGAGATTTAATAAAACTTAACACAAAAATTGTAAGACTTCAAATTATATTAACGGTTATGGATTGGGGTTGCAAAGTATTTTTTGGGCTCATTAAGGATTATAGCGAGATTGAGGTAAAATGAAAAATAGTGATGAGATCTCCCATGTGGATAATTTTCATGCTACTCATCTCAAACTTATTAACGACATACATGGAGCCATATTAACTATCATGTCACATGTGGAGCTTCTTAGAAGTGATCCTTCAAACTATCTTCAATTTTTGGAGAGACAGGATTCAAACACGGAATTTACATGTATCCGACACTTTCTTTGTATAGAACCTCACGCTACCGATGTCTCCTAGTCATCCACGTCCTTCATGCTTACATCTTTAGGCAAAATAACCACTTGGTTAAGGTAGTTAGTTAAATGCACCCCTGTTTTATCTAAAAGCATATGAATACTCAGGGTTCCGCTATTGCTGTGCTCTTCACTATACATTCCACCAGTTTTCTCCATGTAGCTTTCTTCCTCGCACCTCTGCGCAGTTCATCGATGTTATTCTCCGAGTAGAATAGACAGACTGAGAGTACGATACATAGACATTATTAGAGAGGCGTCAGCCACTCAACCAATCATTGGATAATAATACCAAAGACCACGGTAACAAAAAAATAAGTGATTAGTAGGGCAAGTGTTTCTAGCACTTAAAAAATTTTTTTAGCGCTAAAAAATCACAAAATCTAGCAATTATAATTAAAAAAGTTAGCACTTAAAATGATAAAATCTAGCATTTAAAATTGTAAAATCTATAACTTAAAATAATAAAATATAACATTTAAATTTTATTTAATGTAATATAATAAAAGTCAATGCTTGATATTGTCTGGATGGAAGTTCCTATCTTTTTTTTTAATTTTTTTAGCATTTTAATAGCTCTTTCAACAGATGCATAGGATGCCTGACAGCGTGAAAGAGAAAAATAATCTTGTTGGCTAATTTTTGGTTCAGTCATTTCAATAATAAGTTTAAATCTATTTTCCTCCATTCTTTTATTTATATAATTTTTGATATTTGCCTTGTCATTATCAAAATGTAGTCCTTGTATAATAGTAATCCTCCATCATTTGATTGCAAGGAATCACTTCGTCCATTCTCAGAACATGTCCGATAAGTCGCCAGCGTGAGGTAATTACTTCTCTGCTTATCGGTTTGCATTTACATAATTTGTAGAGAGTGTCTTTTTTGATAATCTGTGGCCATTTAATTCCCGCAATTTTTCTCAATTGATTTCTATGAAATGTGTCTAGTCAGTCACGGTCCGTTTTTGATGTTCCCCATGTTCCCGAGTTATATAATAGGACTGGTTGTATGAACGCGCTATATAAGCGCATCCGAAGATTTAAGGAGATAAGTTTTCTGCGAGTCCAAATACTCCACATCTTTTCAGTGCACACGATGCCAACATCTTTCTGCAAGCAATGTCCTCAGCATCACCCAAAAACGAGCCGAGCCTTTTAGTAAACTTCCATTTCCCATCGAACCGCTTAATCGAAGTTAACTCCGCTTTTCTCAATTGATCTTCAAAGACCACCTCTCCAGAACTGTTGTGGCTTTATCTATTACAGTTCTTAGTACCACCACATCCTCAGACACAAAATCGATGTCATCAGCATACATTAATTCAACAAAATGATTATTTAAGTGACCTAATTCTTTCCTAACGTCCCTCAACGCAGCTTCCAAATAGATTGCAAGGAGAACTGGCGAAAGCGAGTCCCCTTGCAGAATACCATGCCGGTCGTGAATTTTTCCGAATAGCCCTTCCCCACTTTCACTATGAGGCTCGTGTCAGCCAGCAAAAAACGCACAATCATCAAACAGTCCTCATCAATTATGTCCTTGAGAACTTGCAATAGTTTATCTCGGCAGACACAGTCGAATGCTTTTGATTAGCCGACTCCCAGAGTATATATTGTTTTTCTGCACTTCTGACATATTGCCGTAAGCTACCGATGACTCCATACTGATTTTCCTGGTCTGAATCCGCTTTGACTTGGTGACAAGTATTGGTCAACTGAATTTGATATTCAATTCAATGTTGTAATCGACAATGTTTTTCGCAAAGTGGTCAAAAGCACGATCGGTTTGAAATTTTCAATTGGACCTGCAGGTTTCGGAATCCGTAAACACATTATTAACTGCAATTTAAATTAGCATTTAAACAAAAATTAGCATTTAAAATTAAAAATAGCACTTATAGCATTTATAATGTATTTTTTTTAACAAAATTAAAAAATAATTATTCCAAATTCAATTGTATATTTAAAAAAGTATAAAAAATAAAAATAGCATTTTAGCACTTAAATTGCCCTAGTGATTAGTTAGTTAGTTAAGTAACCACTGTTTCAATAACTTGTATCTGGAGGGTATTACATCTGAGTCCTACCATAAGACTTGCATCCACACCTGAACCTTCCTTTTTTTCAGGCCATTTCTCCCAGCTTTATATACGTGTCCTGGATCTTTGATCTCCTCCTGAAACCATTGATCCGATCCTCCAGAATCCTGCTAGTCGGTTCTAAGAACTTGTTTTCGTCCTCGCTTGGACAGTCTTTCAGTTTCTTGTTTAAAGAGAGCTTAATTGCAGCTCTCCTAGTCTTCTCTAGGAGGGATAAGATCTTCTCCCTTTTCGGAGAGAAGAACCACCCCTCGCACCCATAAAGTAGACTAGGAAGAATAACTTCCTTGAAGATTAACAGGTAGATGTCGCGGCTAACCTGTAACTTCCGTGTACATAGGAGCGACTGAAAGGCTTTCTTTATCCTCCCCTTTATGTCGTCCATGTAATCTCCTGCGTGTCCATAGTCTACTCCTAGGTAGCGCAGACTGTGTGCATTGTTTACTCCCAGTGTGTATTCTTGTTTCTTAGCATTGTAGACGAACAGTGTACTAATTAAGGACATTCAAAAAGGTGGTTTGCTGTCAACTCGGAGAGGGTATAAAAGGAACAGAGGTAATCTTCTACATCAAGATTTTTTGATTTTCATGAGTCGTCGTGCTGGTGCCACGACCATTTATGCTACTTACGTGTTCGCAAGTCGAAAGAGTTTCAATGCCAAGATACACAATACAAAGCCATATTACAAGACGATCCGGAGATACACATTACAAGAGCCATATTACAAGACGATCCGAAGATAAACATTACAAGACGGACATTGGTGCTACTTTCATTTTCTCAAGTTGAAATAGTTTCAATATAACGACACATATAACAAGGACCATTTTACAATACGATACGATTTTACATATTACAAAGCCTACAAGACGAAGGAACCTATTCACTTTGAGTGAATCTCTTAAAGACGAATAAACATTTTACGAACGAAGGAACCCATTACACGGTGGAGAAACATATATCACAAGTTGAAAGGATATATTCACAATTACGAAGGAACCCATTACACGGTGGAGAAGCATATAACAAGTTGAAAGGATATATTCAATATTACGAATAAACCTATTGAAAAGCGCAGTAGACAAAGGTCAAATTTTCTGAATACTCTTCAAGTTGGACCTGGTACCTACACCAATTGAATCCCTACATTCGAATCCAGGTCTACACCGGACTTTGTCATCCTCCAGACTTTGATCCCTACGGGACCTGGGACTATCGTAGAAGTACATACTGGAGTTGGGACTTACTCGATGGGTACCCATACCAAATGTTCCCTACATTCGAATTGGGTTCTACGCAAGACTTTGTTAACCACATCATTGGTCCCTAGAAGGCGGCTTGAGACTACTGGGGAAGGGATCCACTAAGGGAGAACTAACTGGAGATGGGCTTACTAGCTTTGTACCTACTACGTACAGGATATAAGGGCAGGATTCATGGGATCCAACACTAGGACGAGATTAAAATGGAGACGGGGTTCATCGGAAGTGTCCAGGCCGCATAGGCGGACACGTTTAAATATTTGATAAACTAACTCCTTACTTCCTGTTAATTAAATTGGTTCATTGGTTCTACATCATCGAGTTTACGAACGTACGTCGGTAGAGAGGGGTGGTTCCTATTTCATAGACGAGCCAAGTTTACCCGTATGTCCCTCGGAAGAGAGGATTCCGATAAGTCTATTGGAGGAAGGGACCGGTGTAGTATTTAATTATCACCGAATCTTCGGATGGTTCTCGTAGATACATAATCGTGTATCTGTTTCAGACGACCCCGGTCATTGTTTCTGGAAAGGGATAGATGATAGCATTCGAGACAGGTCAAGGTAATATAACAAAAAAACTTTAAAATATTTCCATTTAAAAAACTGACAATTTATATAATTTTAGCTTATCTTCATTTTAATGAATATAAATAAAATTAATTTTACGCTTATTATATCGCCAATATTTAAATTTGCTAAGTAACCGTTTGGTTTACTGTTAACATTTCCTAATATTTTGAAACAAAAAGGTTTTAATAAAGTCTATGGACAAATACTTAATTTCAAAAATACTGGGAGATGGAACATACGGAACCGTTTACTTTGGGATTGTGAAATCGACCCAAGAAAAAGTCGCCATCAAAAAGTAGAATTCAAGGGTCAATTTAAGGATGAAGAGGAATTACTATTCCTGGGATGAGTGCCTCGAACTAAGGGAAGTGAAGGTCGAGTTCAAAGGAGGTTCAATTTAGACACTAAGAAAACTACATCACTGCAACATAGTCAAGTTGAGAGAGCTTGTTAGGGAGAACGACGTCCTGTACTTTATTTTTGAGCACATGAATGGGAACCTCTACGAACTAATGAAGAAGAGGTTGACCCCTGAAATGTAAATTCAGATCCAAGGGATTTTCTGAGGAAAATATAAGGACGATTTCCTACCAAATTCTGAATGCGGTCGCTTACCTTCACCGACAGGGCTTCTTCCACAGGGATATCAAACCGGAAAACTTCTTATACAACAACATTGACTCAATCAAGCTGGCAGACTTTGGATTGGCCAGAGAAATTCGGTCCCGTCCCCCGTTTTCTGACTATGTGTCCACAAGATGGTATATCCCCAAATTTGAATTCATAAAGGTACAGAGCCCCGGAGTTGCTGTTGAGGTCCACAAACTACAGCCCATCAGTCGATATCTGGGCTGTTGCCTGCATTATAATAGAACTTCACAATTCGAGGCCAGTCTTCCCTGGGACTAGCGAAATCGACCAGTTATTCAAGATCTGCACGATCCTCGGTACCCCATCTCGAGTAATATTGATTATCCTCAATTCTGCTAGTCCGAATGGGCAGAGGGATACCGCCTGTCCACAAAAATGAACTTCAAATGGCCCAGTTGTGCCAAAATGAGTTTGCTTGGAGTCGTCCGTAAGGCCTCCAACTCAGTGATTGAGCTTCTTGATCTGATGCTAAGGTTTAATCCCGAAAGTCGTCCCTCTGCAGCTACAGTAGTGATTTGTGGCATTTTAGGCATTGAAATGTGAATATTTCTCAAACTCTGACACGAGGAAGAAAAATTCGACTGACAAAGAACTCCACGTTGCCCAAAAGAAACATCAAAGTTTTCAAAATGACATGATTTATCCGTCTCTGAGAAACCAGAATACTCCAAGATACAGCTTCGACGAAGAAGTCAGCAAGAATAAGCCCACTCAAAGCAAGAAAATGTCATCTCCCATCAATTTATCCAATTTGTTAAAAAAACAACTCTCTATTCCAACCCGAAAGACTGAAAACCCCATAGTGAATAAAAGATCCCTTGTCTACCCAGAAAGGAGGTTCTCCAAGCTTAATGATCAGAACAAATGCCCAATTTTGTCCATTTTTTCCGGTTCGTCAAACAAAAAGTCGTCTGCCTATCAGGAAAACAAAAAACTCTACTTTAATGACGCCAATAACCAAAAACCAAGACTTCCAATGGATAGCTTACTAAATAGCGATTTTGAAGATCACGTGTCCCCATTTACGTTAAAATTTGATTTATCCGTAGAAAACGGCTATTCCTCGATGCTAAGGGAAATGACCATCCAACGAGGACCTTCTCCCGTATTTCTTTGTTAAATAATGTTTATAGTATCTGGAGTAAAGAATACACCTTATGTCCACTCACTTTTGGACCACGTGCCTGTCAAGTCGCTTTGTAAGAATATAGTTTAATTTCTCTTTAGACCCCGATAAGCCTAATATTACCGTTAAGCGCACTTCCAGGAGACTCAACCCACTAGAAAATATATTTAAATAAACTTTGTGTAAAAATTAAGCAATATTTGTTAAATAAAAATTTAATTTTTTGACAATTAAAATTTTATTAATATATATTTTTCCATTCGAGGAGGGAATGCCTTTGGAGAGTATGTTATGTGCGTCGACTCCATTTTTTCCATTCAAAATTGTCAGAAGCGTGGTAGATACACTGTATGCCACGGAAGAAAACAACGAGGAGAAAGGAGAAAAATACGAAGCGCTACGAGATCTATTAACGTTCTCCTCATCGTTGTTGAGACAACAGGAGGAATAAGCGGGAAATCGCTTTGTTTCCTAAAAAACTTGGACGCCTAGCTACGCTAAAAAGCCACGACACACGTGAAACTCGGTGGCTTATGTTGATTTCTTTTGCTATCTCGAATGGCAGCCTAACGTCACATATATCGGCGGGTACCACTTTTGATTGATTTTTGTGTTTTAATAAATCACTTTAAAAAATAATAAGTAAATTTAAAATTGTCAACAAAAATTTTTATTGCGGTGGATGGGTGTTACCACACATGTTGAAAGTACGGAAAATGCAACAATAATAACAAAGAATGTTCTGATGATGTGTAAATTCTACAGATAAAAATAAACCATACTTTTTCCGCAATCAACTGATTTCTATAATTCTTACACTTCATCCTAAATTTCAGGGTTAACTCAAGTTACCGTTTAGAAGCCGTAACGCTCGTGTTAATTCTCTTCGAAGTGACCGAATTTAGTTTTTCCTCGTCTCTTAGATTCACTCATACAAAATCTACATTTTTAAGATCTTCGTGGACTTCCTCACTCCCTTCCTTTCAGGGGACTCGATGGGGTCTCTGTCCTCAGCAATAGGCAGACTTTCGTTTATGGAAGATTGCCGTTGGAAGATCGGCCTAAAAAACTCGTTCAAGGTTCCGTCCTTTGACTTTGGGAGGTCCAACGGGGAGCTAACCCTTTGGTTGGAAAAGTAGTCTCTCAGACAGACCTCCCAAAATACGTAATCTACGCTTAGACCCCAAATTTGACTTTCATCGGTCTTCCAATTGTTATATTTCCGGGATACATGTTGGGCACGTGATGACTCGTAAATAGCCTTGGAAACGACCATCTCCATGTTTTTTGCTTTGTACTTAGCCGTCTCCTGTCTAAGCTAGAATGGGAAACTCACTTGGAATAAACGACCTCCGCTTTTTGCTGGGCTATCTCCGCCGACGTGCGAGCGTTAGCGACAGAACAAGAGAGCTTCTTGTCGTAGTTAAGGAAGATTTTCTGGAAGAGCTTAGTTATTTTGAATTTGGGAGCCACGTGGACGTTATTCTTGTACACCCCCCTTTCACGGGTCCCATCGTTGAAGTAAGTCACCCCGAATCCGTGTTTGAGGTTGTTCAGCCACCTTCCCTCGTAGTAGACTCCGTCAGACCTCACGGAAACCCCAAATCCGTTCCGTTCGTCGTTTAACCACTGACCCTTGTATGTCTCAGCCACGTCAGAGTCAGACGAGTCCGTTGTTTTAAAGTTTTCCGACTTTTGCCATTTTTTCAAGTTTGCTATTTTGAAGTTGTCACTTGAAAAACTTTTTCTTATAAACTTTGGAACAAATCTGATCGACTCGAATGCTTTATTTTTGGCTGAATTTGAGAATTTTCGGGGCTTTTCTTCGATTTTTTCCGTCACTGTTGGAAAATTAGTATTTTTATGTTGTAGAGTCTTTTTAGCGTTAAGAATACTCTGTTTGATGCCGTAGCCTTCTCGTTTTCCCCGCACCCACTCACCCGCGTAGAATCCTTAAATTAGCCCACATCGATGTAAATTTTAAATATTATAAATTTATTTTTATTTTAAATTAAAATAAAATTAACCAACCTCCTGAGTTGCTTGATTCTACGCCATGCCCATCATACATTCCGTTGAACCAAGAACCTTCATATTTGATCCCCGTTTCGCTGTTTTTAAGGACTCCATAAGTCCCTTTAAAACCCAAGGTCCAGTCGCCCTCATAAATCCAAGACTCTGTTTTTTCCATTCCCTTGAAATGCCGTTTACCGTTCAGCCATAAACCAACATAAAAATTGCCATTAGGCCATACGTAAACGCCACATGTTTCGTATCCGTTAATCCACTTGCCGGAATATTCCCCTTGATTGTTTGGACCAGTGCAGACTCCGTAGCCGTCGGCCTTTCCGCTAACCCACTCTCCGCAGTAGTGCCCACCGTCTTCAAACACATACTTGCCTCCATCTTCCATTCTATAATTAGCTTACTCATAATTTTATATAACTTTTAATGGAATTGATTGACTGTCAATATCTGACATTGTTCGTCATTAACTGACAATTGAGAAATATACGTTCTTTTAACGCATCTTTTAGAACTACGATTCTGCACGTGTCAGATAAGTTTATTATTTATTTTTCCCGGTCCCTTAAACGAAGAAGGCCCGTGACTAACAGGAAAGTAACTACCAAAAGCGGACGCTCCAAGAAATCCGTTAGGTGTATTTGGCGTAGCACAACTCGGAAGTGGAAAGAACAAGTGGTGGAAGGAAACACAAGGACGGAAAATACTTTAAGATTTTAGAGGGGACTTTATGTTTGCACATAGAAAACGATGGAAATACGTGGATTAAAGAATATACGACTTCATGTCAACCCGTTACATATGGGCCCTTGAAGACAACAAAATTCTTGACGCAGATCTCCTGAGATTATCGCTTCAGAATCCCTTCCGTCAAGGTGAGATTCGATCGCATATAATGTGGTCCCTTCAAATGAAAGAAACCAGCGGCTAACAAGAAAGTGATTGCCAAAAACGGGTGCTCCCAATTCTTTCCTTTCGTTAAAGTACACTTGTTGAGTTATTCAAATGTACTCCCGCGTTACCATAAGCTTATGAATACTAAGGGTCTCGATTCTGCAGCGCTCTTCACTGTCCGTTCTACCCGTACCAAGCATTGCTTCCTAGAGTTTTTGAAATGATCTTCGGAATCTGTATTCTCTTCAGAGCTATTGTCACCGGGTTTTCCACGTGTTAAGGAAAGAAATTGCCTGTTCAAACATAACTCCCATCTGGCGTATTATTGACTGGGATAATCTTGTTATTAAGGGGGATTCTCGGTTTGATGCTGTAGTCTCTTATATGCGTAATGAATAAAGTCGGGAAGGACTTCAATGAGGAAATTTTAACCAGGATTGAGTGAACCATGGGCTCAGAGTATCCAGTACTTCTTGTATGACTTGAGTGGCTGTTTGGCAATCTTTATCCCTGGCAGAGGTGACGACATTTTCCTCGTAGGAGAGCAGGATGTAGTTTTCGTTAGTAAGTCGTGGTATATCCGGTTGAAAAGAGTCGGCAAAAAGAGAACTTTGGGGAACTCTATTGTCCATGACACGTGTCTTTGATTTCAAGTTGTTACAGATTACTTGCTATCGTTTTTTGTTCAGAATCGGGTAATTCAATTAAAAACCCTCCGGATATACCTGAAGGAGGTTGAGCTAATTAACGTCAAATCAAGGTATGTCCGGATCCCACGTCCCATCTCTCATCAAATATCAATTTGGATCATTTAAGGAATTGTTTGAGCAAAAATATAACATGCACTGTGAGGCTTAGAAAATAACTAGTTCAACTCGTTTTATACCATTGATTATTAATACCCCGGATCACTGGGTCGAAGAAAGAAATAAAAGTTCTCAACCAACCAAGTGACCCCAATCCGACAAAGGAGAGGACGAATCCCATGGGGTCGAGAGACTTGTACTGCTCTTCTCATTGGACATTGCATCGGCTCAAATTTTCTGTATGGATATTTTGATAGTGTGTTGAACAGAGGGAAGCTCGGTAGACTAGCCGTCTTCAAGAGTTTCTCTTGTAATTGTATTAAGAGATTTTCAATGGGTTGGATTTGTGTTCTGGTCCAATTGGAGTTTCAAGGACGATGAGCGTGATGCATGCTCACAATGGACTTGCCATTGATCTCAATGCAATGAATATTACTGAATATGAGGATAGAACAGTTGAGAATTAATAATCTCATCAATCCCCTCGTTTTTCTTCAAAGTAGATTCGTCTACGTTACTTTTAGGACAGCTGGGATTCAAAACCCACGCTTTGTGTGCACGACACTTTAGAAACTTGGTACACTCGATTTCCTTGAGACTATTATCCACCAAAGAAGAAGCAGATGCGAAGTAAATCCATTTTTAGAGGATGAAGACACGTTTCGTACTTCAGACAATTAAACACGTGACTTACTCGTTTCACTAGGTTTAGTAGTGGCGGAATTTTCCATAAGTAGACCGATACAATCACAAAGGAACCGCACAAGATAGTCTACCACCAAGCAAGTCCACATTCAACATTCAAGGAACAGTAAGTAAAGGTCCGATAATCAAAATCCTCTGAGTTAGGACGGTGTCTCCTCTCCTAATAAGGAGATGAAGTTAGTGAAGATTCTGAAATAGATAATGAAGAGAAGCGGATGTCATTCTTAAAAATTTAAGGCCTAACTAATAATTCCTCTGCCCCACCTCAAAACAGGCTTTTCCAAGTTCCCCCAATATGGGTCAGACGGGATTCGAACTCAGATGTTGGCACATTCGATGCTTCCTTGTATTAAAAATTTCGCGTATCCAATACCTCCTGAGTCCAATAAGAAGGACTAGAGGTTATATCCACATTGATGAGATGAAACCATTAAATATACAAGAAATATTTCTGGAGAGTAATCTAAGTATGAACAACTTGCTTTGCTTGACGTTCTGATGCCAAGTTCTCTAAGGTTCTCTAATCCCCCAAAGGCATCTGAAATACGCAACTCGGAGAAATCCATAACTATATGCGAGGATTTACTTGAGGCTCAAGAATGATTTGTTTGCTATATGTCCCTTCAAGTAAAAGAAATCAGTGACTAATAGAAAAGTGACTACCAAAAGCAAACGCTCCCACAGATAAGTCAGAAAAATCGAGTGCAGCGGGGAATTTAGAATGGTAGCCCTCACCCACAAAGCCCGGTGACTCCTCCATCATGTTTTTAATTATAACAACAATTGACCATGAATTATTTTTAGAAACGTGATGGGCTCAATTGTATTATTGTCTAATATTAGTCCGGAATATTCCCTAAGTAGTGAGATTCAAAGTCATCTTTTAATGGACACAGTTACTTTTATTTGGAGACTGAACCCTTTGCTCAATCTACCATTTAAACAGGATCTCTTGGATGGAAGCCTACTACTGCAAAAACTGGACGTCTCTTTCCCTTTTTTATGTTTCTTGGAGGTGCACCTGCACTTTGTGGACTTTGAATGACTTGTCTCTCAGTGACCGCAATAACTGTGTCCACATAATTAGTTAGCTTCTCTATCGTGTACTAATGGATTAATTAATTCAAAGTAGAGTAATGGATAGGTACTAAGTTTTGTCTCTCAGCCAAGGTTATGAGATTTATGTCACGAGCCTGAATGCAAGATTGAGTTGCAGACCTGATACATCCTTGTCAATCAATGTCAAAATTAAAATTAATAAATTAATACAAAGAAAAGATCCCAAAGACACGGGTCCGCACTCAAAATCCCCGAAGACACAACGAAACAAAGTAATTGGGATAACATTGTCTGCTACAAAATTTTGGAAGACCTCAAAAAAGAACCAAATCAACATCGTCTGGCTTGTTTGATGTCAGCTTCAAGTGGAGGGAGTGGAGCATGGCTTGGTGCAATATTTTGCACAAACCTCGGGACCTTTTTGGACGACGCTTCTTTGAGGATTGAATCGGACAAAGGCTAGGATAAGACATTTGGCAGAAGCACCGATGCCGATGCGGGAAAACAGTCGATGCAAAGGGATTGCACCCGCCGTCCTGCAGAAGAAGCGCCGGAAGGGGACCACGTCATGCTGCTCTGAACGATGTGATCTGCAGAGCTCTGAAGGCTACAGGCTTCCTATCTCAGCTTGAACCAGTGAATCTCGATCGAGGAGATGGAAAGAGACTTGACGGGATGACCCGGGATTCTCTACACACATCTTCTGCATAAGTGGACACCCATTGTTGTCAGGTTCGTTTTTCGTCACCTAACGTCAAAACTGATTTGAACACCTGAAACTAGGTTAATGTCGGCAGTCCTGAAGGTTTTGAAGTGGCAATTAATGGTATGCGGACTATCGAACAATATTCCAGGAGTCCTACTTGTATTTTTTCACTACTGATTACCGAGCGCTACGCGTTAACTAATGCTCGAATTTAGAATTTCAAGCATTTTTATAAAGCTTTAACGATGTTTTCCTTATTATATTAAAATTTAAAATATTAGTAAATAAATTGTCTTTAAAAAAAATTATTTAAACACCAAAGGACTGCAGAAAATGACTGTCAAAGAAAAACATGAAAATGTTGGAATTCCAGAATTGGATTTCTTCTATGTAAAAGATTTCCTCCACTACATGCTTTATCTTTACGAATCTATTTTTGGCAGATGCCCCCTAAAAATTATGGATAATAAAATGTCCCATGCAATGATTTGAGTTTGTGACACCTGCCATAGTGTCCATGAGGTTAATATCGACAAAACTGATTAGTGACCTGATGATTTGTACAATTTGTATAACAATGACAAAAATGTTACAAAAAGCAAAAACAAATAAATTCGTAAACTTCCCCGAATTATTTATGATACATACGTTGAACTACCCACGTTAGTCCACTAGAACCAATCAAACAATATTTTGAATTCCCAGTTGAACGGTGTAATTGTGTATGATAATAATTCGCGCTCGTTAGCTATCACCGCACGCGACAAATTGATAACACAGATATCTAACTCGTTGCACGTGAATTATAATAATGTATACAATGTTATGACTAACTATTACACAAATGGACAAACCTCAGAATAGAAAAAAGGTGGAGACCGTAGTTCAGTATTATCGAAGGAAATAAACCTGACACAATGCGAAAAATAAAAACAAATTTTTCAATGCATTATGAATTGTATTTGATAATCAATCCAATGGCACGTGTGAGGGATAAATAATTAAGTATATTTCGACTGACATTTGAATGAGGAATTGCTATTTTTAAAATCATAAAAAAAGTCGACAAAATTCTGGCAGGTTGTGAAACATCAACTAATGATATACGCAAATATATTTATCTTGTGCGAATGACGGAGTATAGCAAATCCGTCCAAACACGTAAACTTCCCAAAAATTTTTATTGTATTTTAGACAATATGGACAGTATTTCACGACATAAAAGATATAGTAAGCTGATAGTTTCATATTCTGATGACTCAATCATTGAATCCAGAGGGAATGAGTCCAACATATTACAGAACTCTTCAATCACCTGAAAAGAAAGTAATGAGAGGAAAGATGGCTGAACTCCTGAATGCAAGTGAGAGACAAAAATGAAATATGCAATATAAAAAATATAAATTGAATGTTTGAATAAATAATGCTGAAATAATACATTTATGATTGACAAAACATTTCTATAAAACATTCTGCAAACAGTACTTCAACATTATAAGCAGATATAATAATCTTTATCACGAAAACTATAATACTTCACAACACCACCACAAACATGTTGAGCACGCGTGGTATATGTATTTTAACAAATTTAGGTTCTCCATAATATATTATACATCAAACTCTCTCAAATTTCCTATTTTTGGTTCAAGCGAAATTGTGGCAAATTTGAGAATTAGCAGATTTCAGAATAAAATTTTATTTGAAGTAATTTATTTAAGGATAATTAAATAAATTAATAAATTTTATTTTTAAGGAAAACAATATTTTAACCAAGGAAACAAAAATTAATTAAATTATATTAAAGTAATACCCAATTCCCTCTTATTAGAATTTTTAATATTTTCTTTAAATCTTCTTATTGAAGTAATGAATTCTGCATCATTGTCATTTTTAATCTCTCTTAATTTTAAAAGCACTTCAGCCTTGTTTAATGCCTCATGTACTTCTACACTGCCGGATTTTCTTGTTCCTCAATAGCAATGAATTTCTCCTCTTCATCAATTGCCTCCTTTTCATTGTGATCAATTGAAATAAATTCTTCTAATTCAATAGGATCATAAATATCTGTTCTGGATAAGATTTCATCAGTTAAATTTATGTTAGTAAGTTCTGATTCGCATTCTATACGTTCTATACGTTTAAAACAGTTTAAATTGTTTGGGATTTCACATCTTCCCATGCCATTTTTACAAACAATACAGTATCCCTAAGATTTAACTTCTTATATGATTCATATACTGAGTTCTCGCATTCCAATATCCGTTAAATGTAGTAATTTGTGCATTGTTAAATGAACTTTGAAAGATTTGATGATTCCCAGATCCATAGGTTGAATATGTCCTGTACTTTGAATAAGCATAATTTTGATATTTTCCAAATAAAGAGATGGGCAATGGGATGGGCGATTATCCATTAATAACAAAATTGAACTTTTTTTCAATTTTCAATAGATTGTCAAAATTCGTAGTCCAATTCGTAAAAATTGATAAAGTCATCCATGCCCTTTTAGAATTGTATCAAGAAACTAAGGAATTATAATCATATTTCTTGAAACATCGGGGCATGTTTGGTTTCCCAATCAATAATGGCTTTAACTTATGTGTCCCTGACATATTGGCGCAAGCATGATTGAAACTCTATCCTTAAAATTTTTATATCCGCCGAAATGGTGATTTGCAAATACTCCGAGAAGGAATCAATTTATAAAATATTCCTGTCTCATTCAAATTATAAATATTTTCAGACGAATAACTTTTTGAAACTTCTTCAAATTTTTTTAAAAAGTCAACAACATCCACATGTTATTCGGTGCATATTTCGCAATGTAATTAACGCATTCGAAATCCATGTCTTTTTTTAAATTTCTCCAAAAACCCGTAAGAATTTTTAAAATTAGTCAGCGAAAGTTCTTGAGCGATAAATTCTGCCTTATGTAATATTAGAGAATCCTTCAATAAAGCACCTTAAATTAGTTAGTTAGTTAAGAGCTCTTTCGCGTGGCCCTAAAAGGGGTTTGCTTGAGCCATGTTTTGCAGCCATCCTCCTCGCCATCCTCGCCCACGCCATCTTGTTCCTGGCCCTCATTCGAACATCATCCAGATCGTCCGCTGTCACCAATTTACGACTATTTTCTTCGTAGTCATCTTTTAAGCAGGTTGGAAGTGTGTTTCTTGGTCTGCCTCGAAATCCGCGACTTCCGGCGTAGTAGAAATATTCTTCCATTATTCTGTTACATGGCGTAGTCGGGTCCAGTCTGAGGATATGTCCAAATATTCGCCATCTCGATAAAATAACATCGGTGCTGAGTGGTCTGGATTTACATCGTGAATATAGATTTTCATTGAGAAGCACCTTAAATGTTAGAGTAAGTACCTTTTGAGTCAATTGAATCTATCCAATCTACTAGGTTTTCATCAAGCTCCGGGTATTTTAATTTTTTACAAGTTTTTAGTTTAGGATTTCTGTTCTTAAACTGAAATAGAAGCGAGTCTGCATTCATTAATATTGCATTGACTGTCCTTCTTGAGATTCTCTTTTTAAAAATAAACGAAATCTGTTGCATATCGTCTGACATGAAGCTGAGTTATTGGTTTCTTTGTACCGCAATATTTCCGCTTTTTGAGCAANGCATTGACTGTTTCTTCTTGAGTTCTCATTTTAAAAAAAATAGAGAAAATCTGTTGCATATCGTCTGACATGAAGCTGATTTTTTCGTTTCTTATACGCAATATTTCCACTTTTTGAGCAATTGAAAGTCTGGTGTAGCCTCCGACAGAACATTCCGACCCATGCTGCTTTAAATTATTTTAAATTTTTTAAAAATGTTGGCAAATTTTCAGAATTGGCAAATTTAAGAGTGGCATATTCGAGAGAGTTTACTATATAAGAGCGTTTACTGTAGATTACAAATAAACTACATAAATTTAAACACACCCTAATGTCATTATTCAAAAAATTAATATTTTAAATTTTTAATTCCAGAATATTTTAACTAGATTTTATTTCAACTTGAAGATTTTTTTCTGTTTATTCTGTCCTCCTCTTCCCTTTTAATAGAATGACATCATGTGATCCGCCTAGTTTCAGGGTGCACGAAAAAAGGATCATTTACTCTCTCCCACTCCACTCGAGGAGTTCTCATGACTACAAAGAATGGACGCTTCTATTTTTTATGCTGGTTCTGGGTGGACATTGTGACATTGGAAGGACTTTTTTTTGTGACAGTGGGAACTGAGTGCAATCACTTAGTTGTTACTTGTTAACTCTTTCTCTGTGTATCGGGGGTTACTAATAAATTTCAACTTTTCAATCGAGGTTGACTCTATCCCGTCAATATGAAGTTATTGAACTTGCGACCGATATTGAAACCCGGGCGGCAAAAGAACTCATCGACCTTATTCAAAAAAATATCCATCTTTTGTGCATCGAAAAATCTCTGAAAAACTCATCTGAACAGATTAAACCTTACCTTTAGTTGTATTTTACAACACGTGTTCAATTTAAATGAAAAATGTTTATGGCTAAGTGGTACTCAAGTTAGATTCGCCTAAAACCAATTAAAAAAACAAGATACTCAAGAATCTGAAGTCCGTAGTTCTGCAACGTGTCTGCAATAACTATAACGGTGAGTCATGGATTATACAATTTATTGTTGGCAGATGTCTCATGATGAAGGTGGGTAAAAGTTATTAGGAAACATTCATGACCGGCATTGATATTCCTCAGAGTGACTCATTTTCAATAGACACGAGGAATCTGACTGTATTATTTTTCTTATAGATTATAAAAAGAGGGAGTTTATAAGGGTAATCGAAGTGGAGTTTACGGAAAGTCGGACTATGATGTTGATTATTGGTGTGTGTTACTCATATTGTTAGTGGCACCTATAGGTTGACAGGGTGTAATTGTGGTTCTTTAGTAGAGATTGAGATTGGTACCAAATTTTTCTTAAATTGATGAGAACTTGACTTTTTTCAACAAAATTTTAATACCCACTTTATTTAACCAACAATAAAAATTTAATATTTAATCACCAACAACCTTCCTCGACTGTCTGACGACAGCACTTCCCAGGCGAGTTCAATTCTGGTTGTTGAAACAACTCTGAGAGAGCCTTGTCCAATTGAACTCTATTTGGCTTCTCCGGGCTCTATCTCCTATACTCCTGTGTCAGGGTTTCTAGGGTCCGATTTAATACAGTGACTGTAGATAGGCCTGGAGCTTCCTATCTACCCCCAATTGTTTCAGATAACCCTTGTGGTACTTTGTTGCAATTCTTTCCCACGTCATTACTATTGAATAACGAGGACCTTGCAACCAAACAAGCAAGTCATAAACAAAACTTTAATATTTAATAATTTTTTTTATTTTAATAAATTTAAATATTATGATTTTAAATATTTTTATTTCACAAATCTTTACATAATATTATCACGTGTGAAATTATTACCAACAACTAGTTGAGGGTTTTCCCCTTGTCTCGATCAACCCCAAACAGGTCGTTACCAAATTAGTTCTCGCAGTAGAGGAGGTTGAAAAGATGATTTTAAAACTAAAGTCCATCTATTCAGTCGTTCCAACGATATTCAAATTCCAGTATGTGTCCCTACGCAATCGGGTCTTAACATGGATATTCAACATGTCAATTAATCGGAACACTATGCAAACTGTAAGTTTTCCGATCTCCCGATCATGAAGCATGTGAGATCACAGAATTCTGTTTTCTCTTACAGATTGATGTCTTATGTTCCTCGTAAAAAATTTAAAAGCTTATTCTGAGCTACCTAAGCTGACAGAGAGGAATGGTCGCGTCAAAATCTTCGGTGTCAGTCACTACCTTCGTCATTACTACTGTCACCTAGCATTCTCAATACTTGATTCTCTCTTACAAAGACGAAATAATCCTCGCATTCAGGGATCAATGCTCATAGACACAAGATCTGTTAGATCACATTTGTAAGATCTGTTAGATCGTTTAAGCACGTACTTAGAACCTTTCTGACCACAAGCTATGAAAAATCACGCACAACTCTATTCACGTCGAAAGAAATCCCGTTGAAGTATTGTGAGTTGTCCGACTTACTTATGACTGGAACAACACGAGAACAATTTTTACTCTTTTACCATAAAAAACTCAACTTCATGAAGGTTTCATTCAACAATACAAAAGCTCTTCTTCAACATCAGATTCTCTACATAATCAATACCACAAAAACAATCGTCAACTACTGTGGTATCACATGGAGTACGAATCTAAGAAAACGTGCCTAAAATAATCAGAACCATATATTTAGCGGTCAATATTAAGGGAAAGAGGTCCAAGGGGGTCAACTTGCTGCACACCAGTAGAAGAGTCAACAATGTGATCTCCTAGATAAGCGAACTTTTCATTCTCATAGTAATTTCAGGCGCTAGTTTTTTTTCTTACAGAATTCGAATGTTGAAAGAAGAAATAAGGTTCCAGAAATGTAGACCAAGAAGACATGTCATTAAATCAATTTATTACGCATAATTTTAAGTAAAGTTGTCCAATATGGCCTAAAGGCATTGAGCACACAATGGGAGTTACCTCTTATAATCGCGAGCCCACTGTTTTGGAAAAGCCTTTGCGTCATTCACCCTTCCCAGCATGCCATCTGATTAACTTGATAGACTCAGACGTGCTCGAGCCATTAACGCCAGACGTCTCAGTGGAGATCAGCTGGAAAACGAACCGGTCCACGATGACATGTTACTTCTTCCTTTTCAATTTTGCTGCGGAACCCGCGAGCAACGGTGACTTGAACAAATTCCCATTAGAGAAAGTGTTCTTCCATGTTGAATCCCAACAAGACGTTAAATAGAGATACGGATTGGAAAGTCCAAAATACTATTAAATTAAATTCAATGAACCAGAAAAGACAGTCATTACCAGAATGAAACAATTCAGGTGATTTCAGCCTCCCTCAGCGATTTTCGCATGCTCGGACTTGAAAAAAGTGCCAGGGGGAACTTTTCTGGTTGTTAACTTATGGTCCTTTTCTGATATAATTTATGATTATATCTAGCCCACCAGAGATGGTGAGCCACATGGTGCACGATGACAATTCAAACTCCTTGGTATTAAAGAGAAGAGGAGGAACATAAGAAACAAACAAAAAATCTTCATATTATCACGTTCTCAATCCCCTTCTCCGATATAGGTCCTTACGACAACTGTGTCGTAAGAAAAGAACTCATCGCGTCACTGGTGAGATCTTCTTGACGAGAATTGGCCTTCACTGAAAAGTCCATCTATCTGATTCGAACCCACGATTTTCAGATCCATTACGGTATATAATTCCTACCTCGTTCAATAATTTTATTTGTGAATTTAATAAATTTTTAATTAATTCCGATTGGTCTATTGGAGGTATTTTATTATCACCGCATTCTGATGGTTCTCGTAGAAAATAATTGTGTATCTGTTTCAGACGACCCCTATTATTGGTGCTGTAAGTAGATGGATGACATCATTACTAAGGGATGGATGATTGCACTCGTTGGCATAATTTTTCTCTTCTTAAAGGATTTGCATACATGGGTGGTCTTGGCTGTAGGCTTAGAAGAAGAACTCCAGAGCTGTCCTTTCCAATGGTCTCCAATGGGAAAGATATACAAATCACTTACTAAAGAATCCCTTAAGTGGTGGACATGTATGGATTGTTTGGAATAATAGCCGTAAAATAATTTACAGTTCGCCTGAATGTGTCTGTCTTCTAACAGCCTTTCACAAAAGCCACAATATTTATAGCTCAGCATAGGAAAGACACACCCTTTGTCTCATATCAAGAATAAGTACCAGACTCGGATGTCTCCTGAGTAAAGTGGATCCGATGACGCCACTAGAAGGAAAAAAGATTAATCTTCAATGAAATTGCCACATGACATCACATGGCGCGCTCAGGCATACAAATTTTTTCTCCAGAAATGAGCAATGGAATTCCAAAAATCCTATTTATTTGTCGAAAAAGATTTATTTGGTCTAAAAGCAGGTGGTACACCTATATTTGTTCTTTTGGAATACTTTAACGTCAAGAATTAGTAACTAGTCGTTTATCCAATCTTATAGACTATGAATGGTTGGGAACTATGATAACCACGGGTACCTATTTTTTGCTGGAAAAGGAACTCAAGGAAAAGTAGAGCTTTTATGCACTGAGCTTTATTACGTCGTTATTATTGACAATGAGCAGGAAATCGAGCTCAAAGCTCACCTCCCTCAACGGAACATAGTTATTCTGCTGGTAAATAGAAAAACCATATGAAGAGCTGAACTCACGCACCACCAAGGTGGAATAAATGATTCTACCATAGAACCCCAACAATCACCTATTAAAAGTAAAGAAACCATCATTCTAACCCAATTTGTTTCCATCGAAAATTCACACAATAAATCCAAAGAAGTATGTTTCATGTTAATATTTAGCAAAGTGAGAAGATATTAGTCAAACTATTTTTTCGGAATCACTTCTACCTGTTTTATCGTCCAGTCTTCAACGTTTTACTTGTTAAATCTGTATTCTATCAACTAATCATTAAAATGGATTATTTTTAGTCACCTCTCGTATCACTCTAATCTTTTATTCCTGATTTTCCGTGTTTAAGAAAAGTAAAAATACTTCTAAAAACTCAGGAAATTTGAGAATTGGACATTTCTCACTTATCTTTGTTCAATTACAAAAAGCTTTCAAATCGCGGAAAAAATATCCATTTGAATAGCGGTGTCTAACAAGAGCTTAATAGCAGCGCAGTTCGGCAGCAATAAATTATTAATAAGCACTCTCGGAAAATAATAAATTAATTATTTTCCTTTTGCCACGTTCAGTATCTTACCACACATCCTTTAATTTGTAGCCATTAATTTGTTTTCTTCCAAGCTGGTTCCCCATTTAATTTGTAGCACAACTATTCTATCCGAGACGGACCACACCCGGTATATGCGATCGTAAATTGTTGGATGGATTGCAAATCAAAGTCCATATTGACTACAGGTTGTTGGGAAGGTAATCAGACAGTAATTTCCTATTTGCAGTGTTCCGTTGTCTTCTATTTTAGTTTCCGATAGACAACACATGGAAAGCTTATCTCATTCCAGGTCTCATGTAAGCTGAAGTTTTTTATATATAGAATCGGTATTTAGTATTTGCTATGTCTCCACCAATTTTGTATCAAAACTTTTTGGCATTTTCATAATTTTGCTGCTCTGCGTCGTAAATATAGCATTTTCCATTAAAACAGTCAAAATTGCATCTCCTAACTACTTTAACATTAGGCATGTCTTCTCGTCCTCCTTATTTACAAATAACACAACATCTTCCATTATCGAATCTAATCCATATGATGAATACAGCAATAGATGATTTCGCATATAATTAGAAAATCAGAGCAGCTGTCGTAAATTATCATTAACCATTCATTTAGTATCATCGCTAGCCTAATTGTTAATCTTGGGTCGTACGTGTCCCCATTGTACAGGACTGGTTAGCTACAAGAGAAGAAAGTCCTTGACTGCGTTTTTATTTTGATAGTGTATGAGGATTCAGGAGAAATGTTAAGTTCTTTCATCAACTTTGAACCAATTTCTAGATATCTTTAGCATTGATTGAATCGGTAAAAAAACTTCAAGTGGTTGAGTAAAAATATAATTGGGTCATATGCTTTAAAATTAAGACTAGAAATTTTTTAATCGATATTAAATATTACATTTTTTGCTTTTAAAAACTGTTCAACTAAAAATTCGATTGGTAGTTGCCATTTATTTATGGCGGAGAATATCGAATCTCTACCAATCTGGCCAACCAACTAGCTTACCAGCAAATTGGCCGTTCTACTTTGTAATAATTATTATATCAATAATATTTAGGTCAGTTTAGAAAATTAAATATACCTTGTTCTCACAGGGAAATTGATCGGGGAGTAAATAAGTTAAAGATCTTATAAGGGATTACTTGGATAGCTTCGTCAGAAAGTTACACTCAAAAACCTGCAAATCAGAAAAATTCGATCAAAATCAATTAACTATGGAAAAAAATAAGATGCTTGGATCTACAGGGCCACTAGGCATTGTCATATCAGTGACCTCCAATAACAATTGCTAGAAGGCATTAAAGATTATAATGAGGGCAAGTGTAAGTCTCAACTGCGAGAATTGTGTCATGTGACTACTTAATGATTTAATCCACCTCTTCTCTTGTTCTACTAGAATGGGGGCAGGTGATCAAATTGTCTCAAGTGTCTTCAGTGATAGAATGGAGTGAAAAAGGATATTTTATCACTCTAATTGAGATTCCAACAACTGCAAGGATTGAACCTTTTCCTCACATTTCATCGGTTCCTGGTAAAATTTTGAACTTTTTGACAATAAAATCAAAAAAGTAGCAAATCGTTTTGATGTCTAATAAATCGATCATAACTAACAACGGAATGATAACATGCTAAAATGGATATTCGAATTACAAGAAATTGAGGTATCATCAGATAGGAAGTATAAACTTAAAAAAGAATGCTGAAAACTTCCTTCTGATAGACGGAAAGCTCTATCTTGAAGATTCCAAACATAATCACAAGATGGAGATAATTGCCAGAGATGCATAAAGATAACCATTGTGGACACAATTCTTTGCAGGACTTTGTATAAAATTTTTAACATTAATTTGAAGATTTATATATTTCACTTATCATTACTCAAAGATAAACTTTTATCCTGCTTTGATGATTCGCTAATATAATTCAACAATGCCTCTTTCCCAAGATCGCCAGCGAAACCTGGACAACTTATTATGCTGGAAATCATTTGGACTCCTACTGGAATCTGCCAATCAGCACCGACGCGCTTGTTTGCTTTCGGGGGCTTCCCCTGAGAGCGGAGCTTGGCTAAACGCCATCCCCAATGGAGCTTTGGGCACTTTTCTGGATGATGAATGCGTTAGAACTGGTATCTCTCTGCGGCTGGGACTAAAAGTATGTGTACCTCACCCGTGCCGATGTGGCATCCTGATAGACTGCTATGGCCTGCACCCTCTCGCCTGCAGGAGGAGCGCTGGCAGATCCCCAAGGCACAAGGCTCTGAATGAAATTGTCAGGCGAGCTATGGATGCTGCTGGATACTCGGCCATTCTTGAACCGGTCGGGTTATGCAGAAGTGACGGGAAACGACCGGACGGGATGACCATATTTCCATTTGAGGCCGGGAAACCACTGGTTTGGGATGTGACATGTACAGACACGTTCGCCCAGAAAAATCTTCACGAGAGTGCTACAAGGGCCTGTTCAGCATCCGTAAAGGCGGAGAAGGCCAAACTCGTTAAATACGTCGACCTTCCCGATGATGTCAAATTTGTTCCCCTTGCTATGGAGACTTCCGGATCCTACTCCCCCTCTACACTCGAGTTTTTCGGACGTCTTGGAAACCGGATCACCTCATGCACTGGAGATCTCCGTGAACGCCGCTGGCTATTTGAGCGAATTTCGCTCGCAATTTTGAGAGGGAACAGCCACGCAGTGAGGGCGGCAACTACCTGACTTCTATTGTTTAAATATTAAAAAAAAATTCAACGATTAACGAACATTTCCAAAACTGTAGATTTCGATCTCCCAGAAAATATATATTTTCCAAATTCATATTTTGTTGAAAGGAAAGTCGTTCTCTATACTATTGTGAAAAAAGTGATACAAATTGAAAGTGATAGTTGGTTAGTTGTTGTCATGACCTTGTTAAAGGCTTGACGTTTGTGAGGTGATATTTATTTACCCCCGGTACCTTCGAGTGAAAGAAACCGGTGGCTAACAAGAACTTCATAGCCAAGAGCGGACGCTCTGAGAGATCCGACAGGTGTATTTGGTTATGTGCAGAACTCAGAGGCTGACCCGTACAAGAGAAGAGTTCTTCTGGTCGTCAAGAAAACATGATGGGCACAGTAGGGGAGACGATTGTTTAATCCTCCATAGATACTTGTGTAAATCCATATAGTGGCCTGTGAGGTCATGTGCAACCCGAGAAACTAAGGTCCACCTCCTCCACTTGTTCCTAATGAGTCAAAATCCCGTAGTCCATCTAAGTTCTCTCTGAGATGTATCCTTTCTTTTTGGAGGTCGCCGTTAAGTATATTTCCGCTATAGAAGAGAGGTGAATTAGTAGGTTCGCCCTCTTCTATTTTCATCACACGTCCAACCGTCGCAGATAACACTTTATTCTTGACAAAATTCCGTCTTTCTGATTCGAACCCAAAACTGTTAGATCCATGTCATCAGACGGAACATTTAGCCATGAAAACCTTTGATGGGATGAAGACAATCTGTATAATAAACTACTTGACGACTCTACTCAAGTAGCCACGTCACCAAAAATATAATTACTTGAAGAATGTCCCTTTACACCACTCAAGAAGTCTCCACAAAATACAACAAGTCAGCATCCTATTCACGCAATCGTAGTCTTCTCTTGAAAATAGGCGAAATGGTCTTGGATGCACTATATCTCGCGTTCGTACCTCGACTTGCATAAAATTGAAGAAAGTCAGACAAGTCTGGCATGAACTAATGATTAGTTCAAGAGACTGAATATATATGAAACCTAATGTTGATGAGATAAATCTTCTGTATTGTCCAAAGAGCGCTTTTATGAAGTTGTGTTTTTAATGAAAAAATGCCGGAAGCAGTTTTTTCTGGAAATAAATTCCTAAGAAGGCTCAATTTCTCTATGGACTAGATGAATATAGATATCCTAGAATGCTTGAGGATACGATCATTGCTGTTAAACAGGACTATCCTCAACTTTAACTTAAATGACTCTGGTGCAGGGATAGGTTCAACATCACAACACCTGATTAAAAAATATGGGACCAATAGTTTGACACTCGTCTTGTAATCACTACCAGGCACACTATTTGGTAGTTACTTATAAGGGAAAGAAATGTAGTTTATTCGCTAGACAACGTAGACAGTTTATTTACGAGCAGATGACCAACATGAAAACTACTCGATCTTAGGAGACATGTTTAAAAACTAAAATAAAATTCTTTAATAATGTGATTTAATTGTTAATAAAAATTTAGTCAAATATTCAAGATTCGATCCTTTTTTACTTTTCCTGATAAAAAAGCGAAGCTAAATTATCAACATCGCGTGGAGCAATGTGGTGCTACGTGGATAGTTTGTCAAAATTATTTTCTTTTCTTCCGATGGCGTCACTGGATCCACTTTACTGAGGAGGTGACCAATGCTTGGCCGCCATCAAGAGGATCCAACAATTCTTTTCCGGGGACAACTTCGTTACCTGGAGACAAGTTCTGGAATTGGAACGAGTCTGGATCAAGGAGTTAGTTAGTTTGATTATCCTTGGTCTTTGGAATTTAATTTTAATTTAAGACTACTATGGTCTTAATCTGGCTTGATTCACTGATATTCACTTCTATAACCGAGAACCGTATTTTATAGCGTCTAAAGGGCCACAAGCCTTAAAGGGGGTATTACTGGATTTTAGAATCACAGAACCTAGACATGTTGAGATCAATTCAAGCAAAAGAGAGAAGGAAATAACTTAAAGATAATCCCCACTATATTTAGTACCATATATGAGCTTTTTTGTGAAAAAATAATTTTAATATAAAACGTTAAGAACCGAAGTCCGCAAGAAAGATCACGAAGAAGGAGAACAAACTTCCAATACTCAAATAAAAAGACAAATAATTAGGTATTGACTTGGACATATAAAAACTCAAAAATTGCATTCAAAAGTGAAAACTTGGAAGTCGAAATGAGATTTAGAACTTCCCCAGGAAACTAAATCTAGCTTGGACTAAAACATCACAAAATGGTTGTAAAATATCACCACTCCAGCAATCAGGAAATTAGTGATAATCAAACTGTAGAAGTTCTCAGAACAGTACGTCCCCTAGCACTACGAGATTACCTCGATTGTATATTCAGAGGGTAACAACCATCATAACTCACATGACATTGATATTTTGTTTGCATGTTGCCAGAACGAAGAACGTGTAGACCAGAATAACTATTGAAGCAATCTTAATCAGAATTGATCTCCTGTATAAGTCATCTCACCAATGTACAATTCTTTCCAAATACTCCATGATTAACTTCCACATTTTTTTGAAGAAGTCTTCTTGACCTCAAAGTAGACAATGCCAGCCTGTAATGAGTGACCTTAATATCCGATTTGGCTTATTAACAGAATCCGTCTTTTTCAGTCTTGGGTGTAAACTCCAGTTTCCACGTAAATGTACCCAGAAAATATATTTTAGCTTGTTTTGTCGGGTTTTCTCTTATATTTGAGCTTTTTAGTAGCATTTGCTCTAAAATCAACACTCGAGGTCACTTGGTCGAAAATTAATCTAAGCTCAGGACTTAACAGAACAAAGTTATATTCATGGAGACCCGAAAGACAGTTTACCGTAAACCCCGATAAAACTCAGTATGATATGTTGATCACATTTTACTTATATCTGACGTTCTTTATATTTTATACTGCAATTTCAGACGGGAAGTCATTAGGAGATGCTGCGGGGTATATTTTTAGTGTAAGCAATAATGTTTGGCAGGTGGACGAAAAAGAAGAAAATCAAGTCGAAATATGTTCATAAGAATAAGGGATCTTAAAACCATGAGTACAAACGAATTCCAGCGCCGAACCGAAAAATAAGTCGTCAGCATCACTAGAAAGGGTTCTCATAAAATGATCGTGAGACGATTGAAATCTGAAAGAAAATTTCCTCATTATGGTATTTTTAAAGTGATGAACATATTCCACAAAGTCCTCATTTTAACAACTTTATTCATCACTCCCAGTCTCTCTCTAAACGTAACAAAGTCCCCAACTTAACTTTTACTTTAAAATGTGGGAGTTGAAATGAGTACTCATATGATTAATCATGTAGACATTCTTAGTTTACAATTCTCTTCCAATTTCGGAAATGGTTTAACACCCTTGGATCCCCAGGAGATTCCATTGGTGGTGATTACGGAAGATTTATAATATAGCAGTCCTGATTACAATCCTTGAATAACAGAGATGTTTTTAATCCCACGTGCATCGTGTATATCACATTGATTAGTAAATACGGATTTAATTTGGTTGATGTCTATTTTTCGAGTTTTAGCACGTGCCTTGAAATTTGAGCTGACTAAATTGTCTCTACCGCATTGGGTGGAGCACTTGTCCATTTCATGCACCAATGGGCGAAATGCTGGACTCAGGATATACTAACGTTTCAGGTTCTACTCCCCATTCCAAAATCTGGGGCTCAAAGGAATTATTGGAAACGTTCATCTCAGAGAACAACTTGATTGATTCTTTTTCCAGTCTAAAATTTAAAGGAATTTCGACTGTGATCATCTCCCATGGGTGGAACAAGGTGAAGTAACCACCAAACAAACACATATTATTCATTCGATGGTCGAATAGTATAGTCGACTTTTTTAACTAAGATAATTATTTAACGAAAAAAACAATTTAACAACTACTGACTGCTCTTATAATTGAGAACGCATTTCCCCTGATAGTAACAGAATACAGATTCTCTGATTTCCGATCTTCTCGACAAAAGTGAAGGCCTAATCAGTTAATGACGACACCGCCCTTGTCGATACCAACTCCGGTTGCGGGGGTGTCTTTGAAGGTTTATTTTATCTGAAGACCAAGTATCACTATTTATTTTATTTAAAGACCGAGCCCGTGGGGATTGTACCTCGGAGACGAGAAAAGACCGGATGGGCTAACAACCTTTCCGTTCACTAAGGAAAAATCGCTCGTATGAGACTGCACTGTTGTGGATTCTTTCTCGTTCTCGATGATACTCAGCTCGGTGTAGTCTGTGGATCGGCAGCCGATTTGGCGAGAAAATCAAGATTAAAAAATATGGCGAAATTGGAGACCGCTTTCGTTTTGTACCAGTGGCAATCGAAACGTCTTGTAATGCGGGAAGTATCACAGCCTCTTTCCTAAAGGAAATCGGAGGAAAATTGGCCCACCGTAGGAAAGACGTGCGGAAAGCGGTCTGGCTGGGGCAACGAATTGGGATTGCAGTTGTCCGCGGAAACACTTACTCCGTAATGTCAGCAGCCGCTCTTCCCCGTTATTGTTAATAAATAATATTTTATTGTTAAATAAAACGTGTTTAAAAAAAAAGAATCACTATTAATTAAGAAAGAGCCTCTTTTAGCGACCACCTCATTTCTCCTAGTGTGCATCCTTTAATTAATTAAATTATTCCAATGACCAAGGGTAAAACCCTTCTAATTCCTTGATCCTTACGCATTCCAGCAGAACCTTCACCCAATCATAGTGATCCAGAGGATGTTTTTAGGGATCTCCAGAACTCGTCACCAGGAACCAAAATTGTCTCTTGGTGGAATGAATAGATTGATCCTTGAAGTCATCATCGAGTAGATCTCTACGACCCAATTATCTTTCGTCCCCAAAGTTGACCAGAAGTATTCTAAGGAAACCAATTAAAAATTCAAGAGCCTTCTAAACTGATTAACCAAGTCTACATGAGTAACAGACGCGAAGATGAGATCATCAAACACATCCAGAGTGGAATTGACGACATCGGTGGGGACAATTTCACTCTTCAAATATTTGACTTTCCAAAAACTGCATTTTCTTGATTCCATAAGTTGAGGGGCAATAGGAAGAGTCTAGTGATTTTCACAATTTACAAGGCAGACGGCCAGGTCTCATTATGTAAAGATCGCCACTTCTGAGTGTAAATTCCGCATTGGAAAAAGTATCTCATCACCTGATGATGTCAGAGGACTCACTTTGGTGAGAAAAGTGACAGGGCGTAGATTGTGAGAAGGTGGTGAATGCTTGTTTAATAAAATGTTGTAGGTGTAGATAGTTTTTTGGAGCGGTCCATTTGTAGAAGAAAGTGCCTAGATGGCAGCTCGGGCTCGAGCAAACATATCTCTTCCACCTTCGATTAGCTTAGAACGAAAACTTCTTTGAGGGAAAACTTTTTCTTCTTCGATCGAACTCCAAGTCTCATGTACTTTGTTAAAAGAGGTAAGTAGTGAAGTGAAACCCTTCCACAAAAGAATGGGTAACAGCTATAGACCCACTCGTGAAAAATTCAAAACTCACAACGCAAAAATATTAAATTAACAAGGTTTTTAACGTTGTTTAATGTCAAATATTATAGATGCCAGACTCCTCGGACTGCTTAGGTTTTCACCGTGATCTGTTACTGGTCTCAAACTCCCATTAAGGACTATGGAAGCGTTCTGCGCGGATAGCCTCTGAACTTTTTCCGAGATGTTTCAAAGAATTCTTCCATGATGATATTCGCTGACGTATCTCGCTCCATTCTTAGAATGTGACCAAATAGTTTCCAGTAACGACCGGCATTTGCTGCGTCCTAATTAATAGTCGCCGGTCCATACAAGTTAGTGATGCCAAGGTTACTAAACTAACTAACTTAGTATCAATAAACCGTATATGAATCACTAAGTCACTTTAACTAATAGGTAGAGAATTTTTTTGAGTTTTAAATTCAAAACTTTGATTTTTTGACTATAACAAATTTATCATTTTTTGGTTCAATAAAATTAAATTAAAATCATAAATTTTTTAATATAAAAAACTAACCAAAATCTTTATTAAGATACAGAATAATGTTTGGTGAGGTGGTGACGACGCCTCTATTACACTATGTCTTATTATATTCCTTACCGACTTCTCCGTTCACTCTGGGATCTTCTAATTGCAGAGGACTTAAACAACATTACAAGAAACACCAACTGGCATGCGATCCAACAAAATACAAGAGACATAACGACGGCACAATGTATAGAACTGTTTGGCAAATTCCACCTTTTTATCCTCTCATCGGCCTGCCGACAATATGGTCTCAGATTTGCAGTCCATTAGGACCTGATTCACTGTGTTACAAGAGTGTGGGCAGCAGCTGACATTATAATGGAATTGGTGGACGACCTGGACAACCAAAGAAAACTAGCGCGCAACATTAGATTATGATCGTATCTCGGTCGGGGGAACTTAACTAATTTTGTTTTTTCTCGTGAGTGCTTTATAATAATAATGTAGTTCACTGATTTCAGTTTAAAATTCCGGTTTTGTTAAGTTCCGGACTAAACACAAGGAGGTCCCCAGTTCGAATCTCGCACTGTCCATTCGGTGGAAGGTTCCACGCATCTACGATGCTTCTGTATAGACCAGTGACCCTTGATCGATAACGAAATTACTGGAGATACCTTTCAGTGACCCTCTTGATCGATAATGACATTACAGTAAATAACAATTTATTTTTTTATTTAAACTCCAAGACCACCAAGAAAGAAAGGTTAAACCCACTAATTGGGTAATTCCAGTCGCCAACATCTCTCGAACACTCCTTAATGTTTCGCCAGCGACCCAGCTGTCGTCCGGAAGTGCCTTCTTAGTCAGCAAAAGAATTCTATCGGAGAGCATTTTTATGGTAGATCCGAATTTTTCAGGATGAGCCACCCTCTCTCTGAATTGGATTCCTAGTTCCTTGGAGAAACATAAGAAACCTTGGCCATGTCTCAGCGTCACCTCCTCAGAAAGGTGACTGGTGATGGATGAACATTCTGCTATCATGAGCCATAACAATTAACAGATATTTTATTTAAAAATTTTAATCAAATTTTACACTACACGAAATTTTTGATTTTTTGACTTTATAACTTCATTTTATTATTTTGACTAAAACCACAATTTTAGATGTTTTAAATAATTTTTAAGAACTATGAATTTTTGATTTTAAAACAAAAATCTTACTTTTAGACTTATTCACATGGTTTATATGCATGATTCGAACGTTACCACGAGGTGGAATACATCCATTCCTTGCGATCATGAGAACTTCTCCAGTTTAGTGGGGGCAATCTTTTTTTTGTCAACCGGGCACTGGGCGCCACCTGAGACAGGTAGATAATATGATTCAATTATATTAAAAGAGAAGAGGAGGAACATAAGAAACGAACAAAAAATCTTTAATAAAGAAGCCTCATAGCACACCACGAACATTGGCGTTACGAGGCTACAGCTGTTGATATCTGTAGAAGCGGAGTGGAATTACTAACTAAACAGAAAATTAAAGTAATAAAATAAATTTTGGTTCCTCCAGTTGATTACTGAATGCCTAAAAGCAGAAATGGTGTATAGCATATGGACACAGTTATTTTAGAGAAAAACGCAACATGGGCATCAAACAGCTTCTGTCTTCCGGAGATAAACCAAGATCCTATATGGATGGAGAATCTCCAATTTTACCACTGATCGTAGCATTGTCCAGGTACCAAAAATTGAAAAGAGTTGTCATTGCATACGTCGTCAATTTCAAAGCGAAGAAGAGAGTTCCGAACACAGAGAACGTATCCTTTCCTATGCCATGAATACGAGATTCCAAATCTTTGGAGCAGGGCGTCCGCATGCTTTCAAAATACAGTCGACTCTAGTATTGTTGAACTCGTTTGAGATGTCCAATTTGACATCAACCGTACCCTATGTCAGGGGTCGGAAACCTTTTATAACAAGAGCCAATTTTTTTTTTTGTTAATTAAAAAAATTAAAGAGGCATTTTTTAAATAATAAAACATAACAAAAAATGTTTAATTGACCCTGCATTTCCTTCGCCAAAAGTGTTATCTCTGAGTCGTAATTTGTATTTTTAACTTAAGACAAGATTCTAAATTTGAATCAGTAATTTGACTCCTTAATTTTGATTTGATCAAATTCATATGTGAAAACGCTTACTCTCACAAATAAATAAACCCAAATATCGTGAGGATGATTTAATATGAATCTGGAATATAACTTTTTCAATTCATGATATGTATCTGGTTTCCATGGATTCAAGTATACCACCGGCAATGTCCTCTGCACAGGTTTGACCCTTTTGCTGAAATAATGCCAAAAGTTCTTCTCTACTGGCAGAATGCTTCCAATGATTAAATGTTGAACTTTCAATTTTAATATTTTTTGGAGTTCTTCGCAGCTAGTCTTCATGCATCGCCAATTGGATATTTTCTTGAAAAATCACATGCTTTGAATTAGTGTCTCTCTAGATTTGACTTTTTGTTCTGGTAAAGTTTCGTGGCAAAGGAGACATTTTGGAAGGTGATCTGATATGATAGCAAAACTCTAAGTCCATTGAAATTGGAAAAAATACTTATTTTCATATTTTTTGCCATGCGACGCCAAAGTTAATGTGGTTCTATGTAGATACATGAATTGATTATTTGTTTGATTTTCTGTTCCTCCTCTTCACCTTTGGCTCCAGGTAGCTTTAATTGTTAGCGTGCATCATGTGGTTCACCATCTCTGGTGGCGCCAGATATAATCCTAAATTATATGCAAAAAGAACCATTAGTCAACAACCATCCAGAGGAGTTCCCCCTAGACGGCATTTCCTTCAAGTTCGAACATACGAAGACTGCTGAGGGAGGCCGTGATCACCTGAATTTTTTCATTCTGGCTATGACGGTGTTTTTTGGTTCATTGAGTTTAAATTTGTAGACATGCACATAGTTGAAGAGCCACAAACAGAATTTATGATTAAGCGAAGATTTTTAAAATTAAAATATGATAAAATATGTAATAATTTAAATAAAAATAACAATTTAATAAAATAGCATCTAAATATTTATAGTCTAAAATATGCATAAAAACATTTTGAAAAAGATCACTATTTGAAAATGTTTTATTGGAGATGTAAGTAAGCTTTGCAATAATTGAAAGATTCAGATAAAAAAACTCAAAGAGCCACGGTTGCCGACCCCTGCCCAGGTGGTGTATTCAGAGGTGAAATATCATCTGACTGCATGAACATCACAAGAACTATACCTAAACTGACCTAAACGGGTGACAACTGTGACTCTCATGTGCATACGTCTTGCGGAAATTTTCTAGCTTAGTTGATGGAAGTAATTCCCGACAGCGATCGGAACTTGAATGTTCACGCCAAACAAAACAATGATGGATTGCGCATAACAAGTTTTTTGCGTCCTCGGACTTAGCACCCGAGTAAGATCCTTAGTGTGACAAGGATGATTCCACTAATACCGCTGCTACAGTTAAAACTATAAATGAAACAAATGACTTAAGTCTCCGTTACACGAAATTCAGTTTCTGGTAATGGCACAATAGGTCAGAGGTCCTCTGGTGCACCCAGGCGTTCCACCCACAAAGATGGAAAATTTCCAAGGAGGGCAGCAACAGTAGCAGCAAAAAAGTCGAAGGGCAGCCCTCGTGTACACTCCAAAAGTTTTAAGCCTATCCGTTCCTTGATACCTAAGTTCAGTGTCGGCGTCCGACTAAGCGAGAACAAAGTAAATCCGAAGTTACAACCATGTCAAGGAAATTAGCAGTTCGAGCTTGATTATGGACGAGATTGATTTTTATGACCGATCTGACCATTGTGCCTTCTCAAGCCGAGAACATATAAGGCAAATAAAAAAGCATCATCCACTGTTAATCTCCAGATGACACAAAAGCGTTGTTAATGAAACGAGCTGTGCAGAAAGCAGTACATTCTAAGCAGAATTCAAGCCTTCGGTTTTTAAAACACCGCAACAGGCAAATTTTAAATTTATTATTTTTATTCACCCCTCGCTGCATTCAAGTGAAGGAAACCTGTGGCTAACAAAAGCGTAACTACCAATGACGGACGTTTCTAGAGATACAAAAGGTTGATCCCGTAGGAAGACACAGAAGGTTGACCAGGACACGAGGATAGTGATATGATCCGTGGTCATCAAGTGTACATGAAGGGCAGAGTAGCGACTTGCTTGCCCGGTCTTGTACGGGAAGGAGTTGAAACTCACGTGGTAAAAGCACCGGAGGCGCGCCAGGTTTATCCGAATATCACAAGGAGAGGAGGATTCACTGACACGATGTCCAGTGGAGGGAGACCAAGAAACTTGTTAACTCCAAATCTTAGGATCGCATTTGTAGACACTCAGTCGTGTAATAGTTAGAGGAGTGTCATTAAGAGCATAGGTTCAGGGCTAAAATTTAGGAAGTCTTAAAAAACACTCATTTTG
Organism: Dicyema japonicum; assembly: GCA_011109175.1. Lineage (NCBI taxonomy): Eukaryota > Metazoa > Dicyemida > Rhombozoa > Dicyemidae > Dicyema > Dicyema japonicum. The sequence goes on along the minus strand of RDEW01000010.1, from coordinate 1,005,034 downwards.
TAGTCTCAGCCGACATATAAGGTATTACAAAAATAAGTCACAATAAAAAGTGTAAAATATAATCAGGCTGACCCCCAACATTACTTTTAGTAATCTTACAAATCTTCATATCATCCAACAGTTGAATAATAAACGGATTCAAGGTGGTTCAAACTCACTCAAGAGAGCACATGAAAATGTCGAAAAATGACTAAGCAATACCCCCAAAGTATCAAAGCAGGAGCACATTCCTTCAATGTAATATTCCTCCTCATAATCAGCGATGAAATGACACTAAATACAACCAAATGGTCTACAAGTGCTAAAATGTATCTTTCAGTTATTCTCTCAATAATGCCGTAAGTCTACTTTTAAATTTTCAAGCCTCCTGAACAAATTCTGTGACTCAATTTCCTGACACGGTTCAGTTTGTTAGTATATATAGTTGTCAAATTTTGAAGATCAGTCAAGTGCCTAACGTAAGTCACACGTCTTACATGATGTACTCGTTGTTTAAATCTTTGATCTTCTCGTTCATTTCCTTCTTCTCTTCCTCTGCATTTTTATCATAATCGTTCATAGAAAATTCAAGACGCGCAAACTAGGATTAAATGTGAATTATAAATTTAAAAAATTTAATAAAACAATTAATTTTGAATTTGAATTTTATTTTAAAAACTGTGTGTTCATTCTCATTGGGCTATAATAATAATATAAGATCAAGCTGAATGTATTGCGTCGTACTTCGAGGATATATTAACTGTCCACGGAGAAATATCTGATGATACTTGTGGATACGCCACCCAACTCGATAAAGCTATCACAACTGGCGAATTCTCAAATGCAATGGTCAAACGTAAGAATGGTCGCTCCCCTGGACCGGATGGAATCAATTCAGAACTTCTCAAATACGGGCCACCTGCACAAACAGACAGACTGGCAGAACTACTCAACTCTATGTTTAAAAAAACCCGCTCTTGGATTCGGACTATTAATACCAATAAAAAACCTTACAAGCATGCTGGGCCTGTTGAAAACCTACGTCCAATAATCCTGCTAAACACATACGGAAACTTCTGCCATTAGTTACGCTGAACCGAATCAGAGAACAAGTGGACAACGATCTATCCCCTAGTCATAGTGGATTCAGGACAGGAAGATCCACTGCGGATGTAGTTTAGAGCCACAAGTGGCGCTGCACTAGAGATTTCAACAGTCCTGGGAATAGACTCTCTAGGCTACTTCTCAGGATGCTGGAACAATTCATGGACCCTGATTATGTCAGTATGATCAGAGTGTTGCTATCTAACACGAAGCTCAGAGTGCGGGTCGGTAAGACGTGATCCCGTGAATTTACGTGCAATTTTGGTACTCACAGGGGAGATTCCCTCTCGCCCTGCTATTTGTCATATATCTGGAGGCGGCACTACGAGATCTTCGAAGTTCTATGATGGCAAGATCGTCAAAATTGCGGACGACGTCGACTTTTGTCAGAACAAATTGACCCTACTTCGATTCCTTGAGGTAGCATCTGCTGAGCTGAACCAGTGGTTCCTTGGAATGAACACCGCAATAACTGACATTGTGGAAAGCAGGTCAAGTGAAATATGGCGAAAAAAAAAATTTGGCTCTTTACTTGGAGACAGTCAAGATATTGCCAGAAGGAAGGCCCTCGCTTGGGTAACGATGACCAAGTTGAAGATAAGAGTGGATTGGCAAACGACGATCCTGCACATCACTTCGTCTGAGACTGTATGAAGCCAAAACTGAACAACTTCGACTAGACTCTTTCCATCGAAGACAACTTAGATCCCTACTAGGACTAAACTGGCCAGCAAGAATAAAAAAGGAATCGCTGTGCAAGAATGTTGCACGGGTCCACTGGGTCTCGAAATTGCTGATATGCGCTGGAGACTATTTGGACATATTTTGCGTATGGAATAGGGTGCTCCAGCAAATGGAGGACTACTTCATGAGACAGGGACCGTGTTTTCGTGGACGCCGGCGTATTACACTACCTGAAACACTTGACGGAGATCTAAAGCTCGTGAACAAACGTCTAAGAAAGTGGGGACAACCTGGACGAGTTGAGGAAACTTTCTTACGATTGAGGAGGTTGGAAGAAGTTGGTTCGTGGGATTGTTTTGAATGATGCACGAGTGAAATTATAACTATTATGATTTTACGAATGTTGCTCATAATAATAATAACACCAGAAAACACGGTTACACAAACTAACTATCACGTGATCCCAGCACGCTCTAGCAGGGTCCTCATCTTGGCCCGATGCTCCTCCTTCGACCCCACACAAGCACGCATTAGGCTATCCAAAGTCTAGAAAAGAATAACCTTGTACTGAGGCCTAGTGAAATACATGTGGATATCAGAAACCTTTAGGAAAGTATACTGACTACTGGATTTGAAGCAATCACCTAATTTCTACCTATGAGGAAACCACTATGACTTGGTTGCTTAGGAATAATTTGTCATCAGCTATATTCCGATACTCGACATTAACGACATGATTTTTGTCTACTACTCAAAGTGAATAACTATTGTCCCCATGCACCCAACAGTGGTGGATTGACTTGAATTCAAAAAATTGACGATTTCTACACTCACTCAGCGGTATATTGTGAACATAACATTCTTCGTTGATTTTCATTGCTGGTGATCTGAATGCCAGTGTACATTCGCATCTGTGTAGAGGAAACGTTTATGTGAAGACATGGCAGGGGGAAAGAAACTTTCCAGGAACTTTACTCCATCTTTTACGAGCGAACAAATTATAAATTAGATCACAGATTTCATGCACTCAGCTAGGCATAGAACTACGGGTAAGGCCACGAGCGCTACAGTCAAGTTACTGAAAAATAAAACCAAATAGACTTCATAAAAAATACTGCACTTTAGCAGAAATATATAGCTATTGCTCCTCCCAGGCTACATATTAGTAAAAAACAATTATCATAAATGTTATGATTCAAACTAATCGTACATGGAAAACCAAGGTCGTTAACCGGGAGTCTAAGAGGAGGGCAATAGATCAGATCAAACACATAGAGAGCGTGAAGGACAACAGACAGTTTCACGAAGTTGTACGTTTACTTTATGGTCGTTTGTAATGACCTCCAATAACTTTTGATGATAAAAATGGGGACTCATTGCTAGCAGAGAGCAAACCATTTTAAGATGCTATTTACATTGGATGGCTATGTGATTATCTCATTTATTTCTAAAAGGCGATATCAGAGAACACTTTCGTTTGGACGAGGAATTTTGATCCTATTCAGAAATCCTACAATAAAACCTCAATCGAAAAACTTAGACCAGTTATGAATACAATAGGAAGCTGCTGACAAACATAGGATCGAGTAGAAAACTTAAAAATATCTATCAACATACAATAGTGGCTCGCGAAAGGGAAGATCTATGTCATGTGCTGTATAGAGTCATAATGGAGATGCCACTGTGCCTTTGCAAAAAGGTGGAGCAGCATAGAAAAAGAACAGGAAATGCTGAGCAAGTCAGTAAGGAGCGTAGTAGTGGAACGGATCAATAGTTTTCTTCTGAAGACCCGGGAAGGGGAAGGTAGGAGATCATTTTCAATAACTGTGTCGTGCCAAAAGGACTCATCGTCCCCGAAATGCAATTTCTGAATGTGTTCAAGAGCTTCTTCACAATCTATCGCAAAATCCCTTAGAAAATCGTCAATTATCTGAACGATAACCGAAAAGTTATCCGAAGAAGACAATGACGACAAGATATTAAAAATATTTTCCTGAGATCAGAAATTCTTCCAATAAGTGTATTGACATATTTCTGTCCCCGGAAATCTGTTTCGTAAATCAAAACAAATTTTTTTCAGATTTATAATAAATGAAAATAAAACCTCAAAAATAGCTCAATTCTGTCAAGCTGCTTGTGGCATAAATGTTCTACATTTTTTCAACAAGCGTAAGTAGAAGGAAGATTATGTCCAATACTCTCAAACAAGTCTCGTTAGCTTTTACTGTTAACTTATGCAAGGGAAAATCGGATTCGACAAAATCTTAGTGAATTATCGACCTATGTCGGCAGATGGGACTAGAAAATCAATGGGTCTTATAATATTGACATTTATAAAATAGTAATAAAAATAATAAGAATGCTAATTTGATATGCTTCTTAGAAGATCTATATAAATCTATAAAAATTGTTTTTTTGCAGCTACAAATGTCCCAAATTTAATCCAAAAAAGATTTCCATCAGGATGTTTTTTAACAACAGACGAATCTTTTCAATCTCATTCTTGATTGAACGCTGCAAAAAGGTAAATGATGATAATTGATCCCACGCTAGTATTTTGTTTAAAAACTCTAAAAATGAAACAATTAAAAAAATCAATAAAAACTTTGACTTTATTGATCTTAAAAATTAAATTTTGACCTTTTTTGACATTACCCAAAGTTTTGACTTTTTTGACTTCATAACTTTTGATTAATGTAATATTTTTGACTAAAAACTACATTTTTATAAGTTTTAATCAATTACAAAGAACATATGAATTTTTGACTTTATTGACAAAAATCGTCTTAGTTCATGTGTTAAGAAGAGACTACGGTGATTCATGATTTTTAGCCGTGATTAACCCAAAACTGGTTTATTGTCGATTTGTATTCTCCTATCTTTGATTAGTTTTTTGAGTTTGATGGGTAATAAAAATTCTCTATACAATTTATTTTTCAACATGCAGTAAGTACATCAGTTGGAGCTACCATATTGACAGTGCTAGTTAACTGCAAAAAACTCAGGTCACCAAAATTCGGTATGGAAAGATTTAAAGTTCAATAAAGACAGACGCAAGAGTATAACAAACAGGCTTATTAGTAGTGGTCAAATCTTAATAGGCTTTATAAAAAATGTCACGATTAATTTAAGTACAATTGAATTTATTAACTATATTTGCCTTATTCGGACCCACAATCAACTGGATAGAAGCCAGGCGCCTTATCTTCTATTTACTCATTTACTTAATATTTTCCTATATTAAACCTATATGTGTAAAACGTATTCTAAGCCAATGATATTCATTCAGATTAATGACATTCTTTTCGCTAATATAAAAATTGATTTTGTCTTTTTTCGATAAACCAGATTACATGCGCCATCAAAAATACAATTAGTGAATGGAAAATCATCTCACATTTAAGCTATATCATTATAATACAAATTACTCCTAATTAATATATCATCTGTCATATTATAGTGCCTGAATGACCCAAGAGTAGAAAACCTGTAACAAATCCTTCACTCTGGCTAACAGTTTCTTGTTGTTTCAGCAGCTTATTAAGACTTGTTTGTTCTGGCGGACTGCCTGAGTAAATGACTGAGAGACTGACTTCAAATTCTTCCTTTTCCAGTTCAACTATCTCTACTCAGTCAGGAATTGATTTGTCACATAACAAACATCACTCCCACAAAAAAGAATGATTTAAGTTTGATATTTAAAAATTTAAATAATAATTATTAGAAAATATAAATTTAAATAAAAATTCCAGATCCCTTGTTTTCTGTGAAGAATTTATAATTTTCCTGGCCACTATCAAGAAAGAATTTCACGTGGTTCGCCTCCAAGGTGTCGACACATTCGAAATGACAAAAAGAATCATTGATGATGGACCAACGAGTTGACTTGGCCGTTCTCTACTTAATGACCAGAAAATTCTATAGACTTTCTCGAAAAAAAGCGTGGTCATTTCTAAGAAGCAGTGGAGTTACTCGAAAAACACACGGAAAAGTTATATGGCTTATTAATTCCAGGATCATCTCATTAGTACTTTCTTTCCTGTTTGTCTTCGTATAGTGAATTAACAAAATTGATCACGTAATCTCTGAAACGTTGTTCAATGTTAACGAAGTTACTGTAATATTTTTGGTCTTCGTGTATCTTGGTCACTGTCAGCTTTTTACACCAATTTTAGTTTCTTTAGGGATTACTGTCTTGTGGTTTGTAAGTCCTTGTAGATAATCCGATTCTGCATTAAGGCATCACTAATTTTGACATAACTCGTCAAACCAAGAATTTCAACTGTGAGGAGCCGGAATGGGCATCGGTTCAGTTATAAGAGAACCAAATTTGATTTTTTATATTAAAATTCGAGGTTAAGTGACAAGAGAGCAGATCCACTTTAGGAAGAATCAACGATCACCAGATCTTGGAATACTAGTAGAGTGTATTAATATTTGGATCAAAATTACGTCAGAGTTAATCAAACAACGTCAGGTGACATCAGTTTCTTAAAGTCATCTACTGATTTCGGAGTTATCGACTTTGCAAGTTATGGCAGTAATGCATTCACGCGATTCTCTAAGTTGCAAGTTTGTTAATTACCCTCAACCTCACTAATAAGTAAAGGCTGGCGTCTTCAAGCGCTCAGATGGTGGCGGAGAGTGGACGTTTCTTACATAACGGAACAAGGACCCACTATTCCCCCCACTGAGCTCCCATTCACCGGATGATCCTCAGGTTGTCTTCGCGCTGGTGTTAAGCCACTCTCTCCAATGGACAATCCAATATGTAAGACCTGCAATGATTCTCTAGAAATCACTCTTACAAAAAAACGTCTCAAAGCCAATTGAAAAATAAAGACAAAGTAAATATACAAGTGAAACAGGTTTGATCATCAGAAGTCGAGATCAATATTATTGTCCGTGCAACATCAAGTCCCTACTCAGTAGAAGATTGATTGGTTGGACAAATCAGCTTTTACGTGATAAAACTCTACGCCTTTTACTAAGTCGAACGGATCATACCTCCGTTACTCATCAATATGATGGATATAGGTCTTAATATACTGGGGCCACCCAGACTTCATGATCGGTCATATAATAAATTATAGCAAAAAACAAACGAAAAGATTGTTAACTTCAAAAACTTTCAGATATGTCTTGCTTGTCGGTTATTTTTATATGTGGTAATAATAGAAGACTCGGCTTCATCGGTAAATTCAGCATGATGGCGTCGCAGTTTTCAAAATATTTGTTTATCTATTCGACAAGATTATGTAGTAAATTCTTTATCCAAAATATTCCTGTGGAGTTACTTGAAAGACAACGAGTTGGAGTAATGTCCATAATTTCTAATGAATTGTTGATTTTGTTACTATCATTCACAGAGTCGTCTTCATTTACAACACTTTTTTAGTTCATAATTTTCTTTGTTTGGATTCTATGTTTTCTCTTTTGTATTTTTCTAGAAATCAACGATTTTAGCAAATTAGTTAACTTCGATCATTTCTGATACTATTACTAAACAGATAATAAGTTGCACAGTTCTACTATGGTTAACAGGATTCTTCAGCCCGGATTTGTTGTGCATGTGTTAAAGTACTTAGGAGATTTTTTTTTATTTCAAAAAATTTATTAACAATAGAATATTATTTATTAACTATGGGGGAGAGCGGCTGCTGACATCACGGAGTAAGCGTTTCCGCGACAACTGCGATACCAGTTATTTGCCTCAGCCAGACCGCTTCCCGCACGTCTTTCTTGCGGTGGGCCAATTTTCCCCCGATTTCCTTTAGGAAAGAGGCTGTAATATTTCCAGCCGCACCAGACGTCTCGATTGCTACCGGTACAAAACGGTAGCGGTCTCCAATTTCGCCATATTTTTTAATCTTGATTTTCTCGGCCAGATCGGCTGCCGATCCAGCAGACTGCGCCGAGCTGAGCATCATCGAGTTCGAGAAAGAATCCACAACAGTGCAGTCCCATACGAGCGATTTTCCCTCAGTGAACGGAAAGATAGTTAACCCATCCGGTCTTTTCCCATCTCCGCGGTCCAATCCCACAGGCTCCAGTACTGCCGGGAAGCCTGCCGCTTCAAGAGCTCGCAAGACAATGTTGTTCATAGCAGCATGGCGGGGTGCTCTGCCCGCGCTCCTTTTGCACGAGAGCGGGTGCAGCCCTTTGGCATCGACGATCCCTCCACAGCGACATTGGTGTTCGACGCAAACATCAGCTCCCAGGCGTTGTGCGATCCCAATCCGAATACAGTCATCGTCCAATAGGGTCCCCAGGGAGGAAGACGGGAGTGCATCCAGCCACGCTCCGCTCCCATGGTTGGCGGCGGACACGAGGCATGCAAGACGATGCTGGTTGGCCTCAGACTTTAGCACGTCGAAGATATTCTTGGAGTAAATATCATCCCAGTCACGTTGCCTCGAAGGATCGTTCGGCATATCCAAACCAGTTTCACACCATTCGCAACGAGCTTCGTCGAAGACTTTTTCCCAAGAGAGTCCGGTTGTAATACGTAGGATTTCTTGGACCAAAAGGCTTCCACTTGAGAGCGATGACACATATGCTGGATAGGCGATCTCCAGCGCCGACCTGAGACCCGTTCCTCCGAGGCGTGTAGGAAGCTTGCATTGGTTCCAACTCGGCGCATCAAAGTGGATGTTTAGAAGCAATTCAGCTGATTTTCTCAATGTCCTATCCAGTGACAGGAGGATGTCACGATGTTTGAAGCAGGGAGAACATCGGAGAGCATATAGGAGTTTGGGCAAGCCGATGCTATTCTTCAAAAGGAAGAACGCTGTATGACCATCGAGTAAGGAAGTTTCTCCGTGACTCTGGAGAGTTCATCCTCTTTTGTTTGTAGATGGCTCCGCAGTTCCTTTTCGTCAAGTGGGCACCCAAGAAAGTATGTCCGCTCCCTGGGTACGACAGTAATTCCAGGTATACCGAGTTGAAAGACTCGACCACGTTGATGAAATCACTCTCCGAGTATGTGATATTTATTAGCTCCGATTTCTTTATGTTTATCTCAAGTCCGACGTTTCGTAGTGCCGGCACGGCATGTGACAGAACGTCGTGTACTTTTCTCCACGGCCCTCCAATTGTGGCGTCATCGAGATACCAAAGGTTAAGTTGTGTGTTTATAGAGCGGACAATTTCATCGATGGCCGAAGAAAAGTGGACCAAGTGGGTCCCTTGTTGGACTCCAGTCTTCGAACAGATAATCTTGTCCCCGAAAACCAGTGAAGAATTGTTCCGTAAGCGAGGTGGACAAGTAGAATAAGTTCCGGGGCTTGTTTGCTTGTAGTTTCGAAAATTTGATCCCTCCTCAGTGAATTGAAGACATTGCAGATGTCCAGCTTGACCCCAATGTGTAGGTTTTGTTCGTTTCTGTCCAAAAAACACCTCGCAGCATGCATTGCCGCCTCGCATCCGTTTCTTACACCAATCCTCAGTTGGAGGGGAGAAATTCTTCAGATTTTCTCGGACAGACAATACTGCATGCAATTTTCGCTGTCAGTCTTCTGAAATAGTTGCCGACCGCTATGGGGCGGACCCCACCTTCGGGTTATTTAAAGGCCAGTAGATGTGCACAGAAAAGAAGCTGCCTTGAGTGGGAGAAATATCTCCTTTCAAAATACGCATAACCAGTTTTGTAATTGATTTGACAAAGTTGCAGCCAGCTTCTGCAGTACCCTCCGCCGTAAGATCCTTGATGTGAGCCGGCCGCAAGCCATCGATACCTCGACTGCTACTCGCCGCAAACGACGAAATGCCGCGTCGCACTTCGCCTTCGGTGACGGTCATCCTTGACAAATTTCCCGGAAGCACGAATGGGCGGTAATCTTCCGGAGCACATGGATGTTTATGTCTGAGTAGTTCTAGCACCTCAGGTGTCGCAGCCATAACAGTTTCGTCGCTGGCGACGACGCGCAACGCCGCTCGGACGTCGTCGCCTTCGAATAGTTTGCGGTTCACTCTCTCTTTAAGTTTTTTTCAAATAAACGGAGGATTGGAATCAGAATGTCTTGAATTCTTGACTTCCGTCTTGGTGAGAGAATGCACATAGAAAACCTAGATCTTCTTCATTTTTGAAGAAAGGGAGTTCCCAAGTGTCGTGCTTTCCTCTGTATTCTGTTGATCTCCTTTGAGTCGATAAATGAAATTCCAAGAGCCATCGGAGCAAAACTGAGGAGTTTTAGCCAGGCCTTCAGGTCGTCGGACGTGAGAGCATCGTCAATTGCAGAGGCCAGCATGTAGCCGCGGGGATCCGGACGGGTCTTGGGATCCTGATTGGGATCTTCTGGCTTTCCTTAGATCCGACAAGAAGAGCAAGAGGTTGTCCATATCATTGAAGTCTAGAGGCTCGTTTGGTTCAACGTGCTCGTTTGGAATGATCCTCTGGGTTTTTCAATCAGTTCCCATGCAGACACTGCAGTTCCACAGGCAGAGCAAGCACGCAGCCCGCTGAGACATCTTTATGCATCCAAGGTGGAAAAAGTCACGACAAGACGAGCAGAAAAGTCCATATTTGCGTGCATTGGCAAAACCGCATGTAGTGTCCAATCTCTTGGGTGTAATGTTTGTTGCTCCATTGTATGATCGACGCTCCATGATGATGCAATTACTCACAACAGACCACTTAGGAGATTTGAAATAAATATTTTATTATTGCTTTGTAAGAAGAGTGTTTAAATAAGCAGATTCTTTTATTCCTCAATTTCCTCACAAATATTATAGACTTTCTTCTATTTTCTAATTTTTTAATTTTTCAATCTCTAAATACTTGCTCTATTTATCACATTCCGGATATTTTCCCTTGTTCTACATAAATCCAAGGAAAAAACGCATTTCTTCTGTGCTTATGCTAGCTTGTTGAGTCTGTCAGCAACTTTGAGATAAACCTTTCCGTCAATTATAGTACAATTTTCTGAATTAGGGGACTCGAAGATCTCACTAGAAAAAAGGAATACAAATCGTCAATTAATTAGTCACTTGGCATCACGTGGACAAATTAGCACTCTTAAAAACAAATCTAACCTTTTCAATTTTTTGAAGAAATATTTTTATTTTATTAGTGAAAATTAAACAGTACTTAATCTAGCGAGTTGGATTGCATCTGAAGATAGCTCGAAGCTATCCGTTTTCAGCATGTGGACCAGGTAGTTCTGACGTAACAATAGTAAATGTACAAGCAAGTGACCTTTCGAAATGCTTTGTTACTTTCTTCTCTTCCGAACCTCGCGTGCTTAGATACATGTAATAGGTCCGAGGTAGGCTATCCATCCAAGAAACTACGAGAACTTACATCTTAAAAAAACTTATACAGTATTGTGGTTGAGCACAAGCTCGGGGTTAAGGTTTCAATAAAGATTTTATATCTGTATTGAACCAACTTGTTGAGTTGAGGTGACATGTGTCAATGTGGACGTTAGAAAAGAAATGACTGACTCCAATTTGGAGAAAATTTTAAAAAGTGTAAAAATAGATTTTGAGATAAATGGATGCATAATTCACATGAAAAAGATGACAAAATTTACAGCTAACAATTATAAAATAACATTATTATTGACAAAGGGTTGGTCGAAAGGAGATGAGTCAATTTTTATAAATTGAATTTTAATTTTTAATTGCTTGATTAAAAATTTAATTTATTAACCCAGAAATCACCAGAAAGAGAATAAAATTTATCGTCTAATTAAGTGATCCATACCATTAAAATGCATTTTCTCTTTGACGGGACAAGTATCACAAACGATGTTGCTTCGCACAATTGCCACATAGATCAACTGGAGAAGCCACTGGGTCTTACGTGCGTCGTGACTTTATTGCTTATAAATTAAAAATAAATCAAATGTCATGACATAAGAATAAATATATACTTTTACTATAATAAAAAAATAATCAATCCGGAGGAGTTTTCCGCGAATGGTACTTTCTTCAAGTTCTAGCATGCGAAGGGCGGTGTGAAAGACCGGGATCACCTGATTTTTTCATTCTCGCAGTGACGGTGTTTTCTGGTTCAGTTGGTCGAATTATTGATTTCGTTCTTCAATTCCATGATCTGACCTCCTTGTTTAATGATCATATAAGTTTGACTTTTTGAGACTTTCTCGGGTGGTATTTTTTTAATTTTCCATAATAAGCACATAAGTTATCAATAATGAGGTCTTTTGAGGATGAGGTCGGATTGAGTCGATTTCGTTGATGGCCGAAGTAAAGTCCACAAAGGACAGTGACTGCATGATCCCGTCTAAAATTCAGCCCTTGTGTCACCAAACAGGCGTAGCTTTCTTAAAAGTGAAGGATAAGTAGTAAAAACTGTGAAACTTTTCCTGAGAAATCAAAATGGGTAGAAAACTGAAAGCTATTTACTTGGGTGGGGAACAACAATAGAGAACTCATTTATGGCTAATATTATTTTATTTATGTTATTCTCTGTCGTTAAAATTAAAATTTTAAAAATTAAATTTATTTTTATTAAATTTTCTTGTAAATATTTAAATTATTAAATCTTTTTGTGAAGTGGCGACGTGTCGATCTTTGGGAGCGAAAGCTACGCGCCCGCTCAATAGCCGCCATCATCTAGTCCGACTTACCAGAGGTCGTTGAAAAAATTAACAGGGGAATAATTGTGGTTCTTTTAGTTGCCAGATTGATGCTGCTATCCAATTTTTTCCACGTGAAGGTGAACCACATTGAAAATCTGGGGTTACTTAAGTAACTAACTAGCTAACGTGGTGTCGTGCCTCGCTTCTTAATTGGACAACAGTTGAGAAAAAATGTCTAAAAAACACTCATTATACAATCGAGATGTGCAACACGGTTTTCACGCATTCAGCTCGCCACAAGACGACATGGCACGGACAAAAAAAACTCTGCCGGGGAGACTGTGAATATATACAATCAAATCGACCGCATTATCTGCCGAAAGTCTGATAAACACCTGCTAAATGATGCACCAGGGGACAATAACTGACAGCGACCATAGGATCGTTATTGGAGAACTGTCTGTAAAAAAGCACTTTACTGGTGAAAATATATATTGAAAACGCGAAGAAGGCGAGACAAAGCCCCAAAATATACTTTTAGACAGAAAAATTGTGGTTAGAGCCCATCTGTAGGGCTAAATATCACGAACAAATCGAGACTCACATGGAGAAAACCGCATCGGAATCATCAGTACAAACTCTGTGGCATCAAACAAAGCAGGTAATCTCCAAGAAAAGCCGAATTGATTGCACGACACTTTGAAATATTGTTGAATGCAGAAAATGAGGACTCTCCCTTTCCAGGGAGAACCGAGGACACTAAAGAATTCAATCACAGTGGAAGAAGTGGAATCAGCTCTAATTAAATTGAAGAACAACAAGAGTGTAGGGCCAGACAACATTAGCCCTGAGCTTTTAAGGTATGGGCCAAAAAACATAGCAAAACAATTGCAAAAACCTTAAATGACATCTTTGAAACTAATACCGATCTAGAACTTGGAAATGGATTATTAATACCCATACAAAATCCTAACATAGCAAAAGGACCTGTAGAAAAACTTCTGATCTCGATGCGCAAGGTGCTGGCAAACATTGCACTGAGCCGGATAAAGGGTGTGGCGGATCTATACCTACCAGCAAGTCAAAGTGGGTTCCGAGAAGGGAGGTCTACGGCGGACATTGTATGGAGCCATAGATGGCGCTGCTCAACGCACCAAAGATTCAAGAGCGCAACCGTGTTGGGAATAGATCTCTCCAGAGCTTTTGAATAAACAGACAGAAACTGATGAATGTGCTTGAGCAAATATTGGATGAATCGTCGGTTAGGAAAATCAGACTACTACTTGCGAACACAAGACTATTTGTGAGGACTGAAGGAGCAACTTCCCGCAGTTTCAAAACAACGATTGGGACACCCCAGGGTGATTCCCTCTCCCCTTTACTATTCACCATATTCCTTGAATCTGCACTCTCCGATTTTCGTAAATGCTATATAGGAGACATAGAAGAGACATCTTATGCGGATGATGTGGATTTTGTATCACGGGACGTGACATCACTCCAACACCTACTAGAAAATGCACCTGCGGAGCTTGAGAAATAGTTTCTCAGCGTAAATGTAACCAAAACTGAAATTACGGAAATCAAAAGAGAAGACGATATTACTCATGAAAGATGGAGATGTACTAATAAGCTCGGCTCTCTACTAGGAGACGCTGAAGATGTACTAAGGAGGAAAACACTGGCAAATGCGGTAATGGCTAAACTGAAGAAAGGATGGTTAAGAGACAAAGGTCTTAAAATTGACATCAGATGCAGGCTCTACAATGGCCTTGTGAAACCAATCCTACTGTATAACGCTAGGACCTGGTGGAGTTCCTTCAACGAACTATCGAAACTGGATTATTTCCACAGAAGGCAACTAAGAAGCTTACTCGGAATAGAGTGGCCACGTAGAATATCAACCACTGGTATCTACAACAAGTGTATGTGTTCTTACATCAGCAAGGATGTGATAGATGCCCGATGGAGGCTATTTTGGCATTTACTATGAATGAACCCGGACGCACTTGCTAACAAAGCGATGGAAGATTACTTTGACAGTTGCGACAAACCCTTCCGCGGACGACCTAGATCGACACTTCCGACTGCCTAAACGAAAATCTAAATCGTGTGAGAAAAAATCTAAAGACGGGACGACCTGCACGAATTGAGATCACTAGCATTCGACAGAGGAAGATGGAAGAGATTAACTATAAATATTGTTTCTTTGAGTGTTGCACATGCAGGGCTATAAACATTATGCTTTCGTGAAAGTGCCTTAATAATAATAAATCAAAAAAAATTGACGTTGACTCAAGTACAACGAAATTATTCGAACAATTTTAGAATTGATGTTAGCCTTCGATTGGTAATTGATCTGATCAAAGTAGCATGATGTCATACCTCTCCCACATTCTTATTAGACGTTTAACATTTTCAAAGAAGCGTCTTAATTGACAGTATTTTGTACACTTTAGTCCTAACAGAATTGAAGTTGTTTTCTGCATAATGAATCGAGCCCATTCTACAATTAAGATTTCTCTGTATCCGAGTTATAGTTGAGGATCACTTCACAAAAACTTCATACAGTGTGACAGAAGGGAAAAGCAAACATAATGTCTTCACAACGCTAATCTCTATGTGGTAGAAGCATACTCAACAAATAATGCCATGGTGTTTCGGTAATGTCAGATTGAAATAAGTTATTGACGAGTTCCTATGAAACGTTTAGTTTGTGTAATCAATAGGACGTAAGGACTCACTTGTCATCAATATGACGTAAGTGTGGTGTATGTGTCTTATTTGAAAAAGAAGTCATCTAATACAAAAAAATAAAAAAAAACCATTAGCTTCCATTTACTTCATTAAATAGTTGAATGAGGCAGATCCCCCTTAAAAGAAACTACATTCAATTGTTACCTCGGAATGTTAGAATACCGCAACCATAACTATTCCCCCTTTGGAGTGTTATGAAAATCAGCTCGAAAATCCGGATATAATAAATTTTCATTAAATAATAATCAAATGGTCGCCGTCGACATAATCATCGCAGTGCTAACTCTCACAGTGATAGGAAACGGACTCGATCTCCAATGGCTGTATAAGACAAAAACACTAAATTTATCAAATAGTAGTTACAGATGACACTCTAATGAACAGACTATTCTCACGCTTTCGTTTAGCCTACCAAACAATAGAGACATCAAGATCATTTAATGCAAGATGTCCAATTTAGTTTTCTTATTTGTTTGATTTTCTGACATCTCAGAATAAATTTCTAAGGTTTTTGGTTTGAAAATATATTGAGAACAATATATGAATCATCAACATCTCACGTTTGTTATGTGAGGATGAGTACCTCAAGCTCCATGTTCTCTTTAATTTAAATCTTGTGACCAATCCCACTCTAGGTTTACTTGTGTTGTGATAGTTCCTTCACGGCACATATTCTCTCTGCACAATTTAGTACCAGCGACTATTAGTAAGACGTAGCAAATTCCCGTCGCTCCCATAGATCGACTAGAATCGATAGTTTAATTGATAGTTATGGTTCGCTAAATATTTCGAGTAATTTATTGATTTAAAATTTTAGATTTTACACATTTTCAAGTTATTAATTTTTTTGAATATTTAAACAGTTGCAGATCACTGACAGTGCTATTACAAAGTCAAGATCTCAACAGTGGATATATTTATCAACCAGACAAAAATACCTTTCACGAAAAAACTGAAAATCTTGGAGATCACCTTCGACACACACATATGTTTTTTTCATCTCATATCGACGGCATCTCTGGAAGCTGCTCAAAAAAGCTAGGAATAATCAAAACTATTTTTGGCGGCATTAAGACCCCTTTTCCAGCAATGAAATTATTGTACAAACAATTCATTGAGTCATCTGTCAGCTATGTCTGTGCGTCATGGGGAATCAATCTGTCCTGGACGAACAAACAAAAAATCAGCGACATTCAGCCTTGACATCCACTACTATTAGTAATTTAGAGAAACTAGAAAAACTAATCCACTCATCACTTGAAGACCTTATCCTACAAAATGGAATGGGATTTGCAACTCTGTGTAAGCAGTGCAACTCTCAACAATACACAGCCACGACGTGTTTTGTGAGAAGGGTATACATCACCCCGCCCACAGAGAAGTTGTGTTGAATCCCAGAAGACGCACGAAAAGAAAATGAGAATTCTGATTGAGGCCTTCGAGATCACTTAATTAATTTAGTAATTAAATTAACTATGGTGTTCTTGGGTTAATGATAATAATAAAATCCCAATTAGGCATTAATAAATAAAATCGAGAGTTCTCCTTCAAGGGGCAAGTATTTGTGAACCCTATTCTTCTCAACTTGCCTGATGGGATCTTGAGAGGTTGTTCCAACTTCAATTAAAGTAATCCAATTCTTCAACCAGTTGTATACTCTAATATCTGGCTTATTGATATGACTTTGTTAAGATTCAAAGTTTTGGGTAGATATTATGAATTGCAATGAATATGATTTGCGAACTACATACTCCATACAAAGATGCAAATGGATCAACCTTACAACTTAACTATGTCCCTTTAAGTAATCGCTGTTTAACATTTTACCATAGTTTTGCTTTTCATAAAAAACTATTTTAACAACATAAACTAAGCAATAACGAAACTAACACATTGAGACGATTACCCTACATCACTTTCCAAAAGACCGCCAAATATGACAAAAATAAAATAAAAATTACTCAAAATAAAAAAATCATTTCTTAAAATACCCAAGCAAAGGGGGTACCCTTACAAAACAGTCACGGGAAACAATCCCATCCTCTCTAGGAATATACGGGGGAGTCATACTATCAACACTATCCCATTCTATTCCCTCCAAAAATGCATGTTTTCTCAGATCTATATTACACTAATTACTACTCAAACCATTTCGTTCTCTCTCCTCAACATTATAGCATAGCAGCCTGTCTATAAAGTCCCCAGCTACAACAGAAATCAGTCCTTCCTCGATCCCAATCCTTTCTGCCAAATTAGGACCTTTCACAACCGTTCTTAAGCACCTGCTGAAACACACTGGAAACAGAATTCCCACCGAAAGGAAAGTCCCGGTCAGAAACTCGAACGTACAAACACCAAGCGACCACCAATCCACTTCAGGTCCTACTATACTTCAATTTCCAGAACCATGACTTCCAATCGTCAGCAATTCTAGTGCCAAGTAGTCGGGGGTGGCGACTCAACGATAATCGAACATTTCTTGGAGAATGGGGAACTGGCAATTGCAGGATGGCGGGTTTCATTTCTCCCGATTACAGTCTTCTAGCTAGAATCAACGAATACCGGCTCTAAACTAGAAGTGAGGGAGATTATTTGACCGGGAGTGCGTTCGATGATCCCTCTGCGATCTTCACTTCCAGTAGTTGGTGTCAGAAAGAGGTCAGACTCTAAGATTTCTAATAATTAGACTAATAATCTCCCCTCTTCCAAGCTGAACTTTTGAGAGTCAAAAATCCGTAAGTTTTAGGTGACCGTTGGAAGCGATCAGAATATTGTCTGGCTTCAGATCCCTACTATTGAGACAAAGTAAGAACCTGTGGATGATTCCGTGGAGGTGGAGGTATTCTAAGCCAAGAATGATCTCTGCAATATAAATGACAGTCATTTGCTGGTCAAACACAACACACCTCTCAAGAAGTGAACGAAGGTCCCATCAAGGAGATATTCCATAATCAAAACTAAACTGAGAATTATACCAGGAAGACGTTGCTGTCATCGTGTAGGGAGTAGTAGAGAAAGACTACAGAAGTACATTTACTGATGGCAAGTGCATTCCGTTCGCATGTGATTTGGCCATACATGTTTTTGTTTCGCATAAATTGTTTGTCGATAACTTTCATTGCGAAGAGTCTGTTGGAACGGTTCTTTCGTTCGAAGAGATAGACAGAACCAAACGCCCCCTTTTTTATTAACCTTAGTTTTTCGAAGTCTTCCACTTTTGGCTAGAATATAATTAAATTTTACCTGCGACATCGAACAAAATATTTTTGGCGCTATAAAATTAATTTTATTTTTAAATTATCTAATACAATATTAACATTTTTAATAGAAAAAGATTTAACAATTAAACTTAATTTTTTAATTTTTCGGTTATCCAAAAATTTTATATAACCAGTTATACCTGAAAAATCTTTTAGGTAGGAGTTGTATTTATTATAGCGTTTACTGGTAGACACACATGACCCAGCTTTAGGGTGTCATGCATTCGTATAAGGATACGCTCACTTAGTAGGACTACTCCACACAGTCCACGGCCGAATTTCTCAAGTGGTAAATGAGGCGAATTTCTCGCCTTCTTCACATCCACCCACATAGACAAAAGTGAGTTTCCTTGAGACACAGAGAGGCACTTGTTGGACAACCGAAAAATAAAAATATCAAAAAATTGCAATTTATTTTTAGAAAAATACAAAAATTAATTATTAAATGTAATTTTTTTAACAAATAAAAGAAGTTTTTATTTGTTTTGTCTGTTCCTTCTCTTTCCGATTTTAATAGAATGGCGCCCAGTACCAGACTGACACTAAAAAATTCATTTGCTCTCCCCCACTCCATGGGAAAGTTTTCCACAACTGCAACTAATGGAGGTCTTTTATCTTTTATACTGGTACCGAATGGACTCTGTTTCCGTAGCATTGGAAGCTGGATACACTTAACTAGTTTTTCACTTTTAACTTCCTTCTTAGTGTATAGGGGGATAATAAAATAAATTAAGATTTAATAACATTTGGTTGACCTCGTGATCAGTAAAATATATGTAAGTTAAATTAATAAGATTAAATTAATATCAATTGATTGAGAATGCGGTCAAAAAAAATTATGAAAATTATTTCTGACCAAAACGGATGACTAACGACGAGCTCTACTTAATTACTCAAACAACATAGATTGGGAATAAAGTTACTTCGGCAAAATGGCAGCTCTTTGATATATCACAAGAGCTTTGGAAATGGCACCGGCCAATCAGCCGTGGAATCATTATTATTATTAGCACTTTTACGAGAGCCATAATATTTATAGCCCCGCATGTGCAGCAAAAAATATAAGAGAATTAGTTAGCTTGCTCCAAGCACTTCTGTTTTTAGCTAGACCCCTCAGTGAGTCCAGATCGTCACCAGATACCAATGTTTTCTTCACGGCTTTCAAATCGTTTTGTAAAACGACCGGTAGGGTTGTTCTCGGTCTTCCACTATATCGCTTTACATTGGAGGAAGAGTAATAATCTTCCATTGCGATATTCGGGGAGGGGTGGATATCGGGTCAAATTTCAGGACTCGTCCAAAAAGTCTCCAACAAGAGCTAATGATCTCGTGACTTAATGGTGTACAGTCACACTTATTGTACAGTCCTTTCCGCGAAATTTTGGATGGCCAGGACATTCCAGTAATGTTTTTTAGATGATTCCTGTGAAACAAGTCTAGCCTCTTTAAATCTTCTTTTGAGGTGGCCCAGGTCCCAGAGTTGTATAGGAGGATTGGATTGATAAAAGTGTTGTATAACATTATCTTTTGTTTTATGTTGTTCCCTCTCCGTTTAACCATAGGTTTTCAGCATGTGTAATGCCGCGTTTGCCATGGTTTTTCTCCGTATGATATCTTCACTATCTCCTAATAGGAAGCCAAGTTTCTTTGTGTGACTCCATTTCTCTTTGAGTGAGTTATTCATTCGTCCATTGAATCATAATTTCCTTTATTAGACAAAACAACGTATCGAGGTCGACAAAGAACAACGTTGTCGTCGACGCTTGAAAAAGATATCACTTGCATAGGAAGAAAACTGAAAACAGGAGAGAATCTGGATGATCTGAAAGCGGTTGCGAGAAAAAGGGGAGGATGGAAACTACTTACAACGCAAATCCAGAGATGCATGGCAAAAGTGGAAACTCAAATTAGCTAACTTTTCTGGTTCGCGGTCATTGCAATTAATAATAATTAATTATTTGTTAATGAGAAATTGAAATAACTAAAGAATTCGCACTTCTAAGTTGACTTCTAATGAATTCCTAAAATTATAAAAATAGCAACAAAGTAATTTCTTCTAAAAGTAGTGATGGATCTCTTCCATTTTAGATTTTATGCATACATTGCTAATTTTCGGAAGAATATAAAGTCCATTATTTTGAACATAAGTACATTTGCTATTATAAAAATAAATATTAACAGATGTAATTGATATATTTGCACATTCCCACACAGCCCAAAGCCAAATTCGCTCATCTGTGTTTACGCATAGTAGATTTACTGTTGACATAAACGACCTTACATATAAATTGGAATAACCATTCTATCACGACCTTCTATCAGCATCACATTCAATAATATCACGACATCCTGCAAAGTATATTTATTTACAAATTGAAAAATTTTATCTAGAATCATTTCTCGGGGGCTCATATCACCTATATCCAAATTTATAAATGTAGGGGAAATATGAGAATCACTCAATAAAATACACATGCACCGCCTGATTCTATAGGGCAGATAGAATTCCCAATTGTCGTAAGTTGGATCCTTTTAATAAGTTAACAAGTTTACAATAAAAATTCTACTAGTCTACAAGCCCCCAGTAAACGTCTAGATTTCTGGAATTTAGCAAGATTTTTCGCAATTTCAACGAGTGGAAGCATAATCTTTAAGTTGGAATTTTTGAACCGGGATCTATCATCAATATGACAAATAATTTCAATTCCCCCAAAATCAATAAACAAATTCATTTATTTCATTTTCGTCTAACTAAACGTATTTCAAATACCTAATAGCCAGCCCAATATAAATAGAAACCCACCAACTCCGACAGATATTCCAAATTGTGTCCAGACGTATCGGCCCTCCATTGATTTTATATACAGACAACGGGAAGGAAATCTGTAACGGATATATGGAGGGGTTATGCCAAAAATTCAAGGCACACCATATTCGTGGAAGACCAAGAGCTCCGTGGATACAAGGCCAGGTTGAACGGTTTGCTAAAACTTGTTATTACTAATGAGATTAAATATAGCATCAAAAGATGGATATCATCAAAAAGCTATACAGATAATTGATTTGGAAGATATTGCGATACCTTCAGGACATCATTTACGACTATAATAACACGATAATACGATTTTCTACAAAGAAAATACCATTTTACATTTTTATGGGAATTGAATATCCTATCAAAGTTAAAGACAATGAATTAGAACAATTAAAGGCGGTAGACACTGAATTACTGCAATTGGAGGATTCGAGAAAAGATGCATATATAAATATTGTGCTGGCAGCAGACCGGATAGAAGAAAAGCGTAAATGGAAAAGCGATGAAGATGCGTTTAAAATTAGCAGCATGGTTATATTAAGGTATAATATTATATAGTTATTAAAAATTATTTAGACAGGATTATGATGCCAATACGAGACAATTTTAAATTTAAAAATACGACATGTTGGATTTTACGAGAGAAGAAATTTTTCTAGATGTGATTATTTTTGAAAAAAAAACTATTTTTAAAGTATTTGGGCATTAACTTAACTACTAGAATTTAAATATTAATAAATTTGGTAAAAATAAAAAGGTACTCTGGCTACCTATGCCAAGGAGTTATCAAACGCGGAAAATCCTACTTGTTGTTGGGATTAAGGAATGACGACGACGCTTCAGCTTTCGAAACTGAGGTCAGTACTAAGGTACTTTTTGGGCCCGGGGCACATAACATGTCACGGGTCATTCCTATGGCTTCGAATTCAATAGTACTAGTTTTCGGAGTCACTCTGGAATTCGTGGATGATGTACTGGAACACATCAAGAAGGTCTCCACAAGCGGGGGAGGAGACTCCGGACCATGAAGGTCTGACTTCGCTCTGGAGCAGAGACAGAGAGGATCTGCCTCGAGAAAGTACGCATTGATTACTTTAGGTTCGGTGTGGCCCTAGAGAGACCAACAGCAATCCAGTGCTATTGCTGACAAGTATTCGGCAGCTACCGATGCACTCATAAAGAGAAGTGCTTGAATTGCGAGGGTTCAAATTCGCCAAAGGCCTTTCAAATCAAAAGTCAGTCTCTCAAGTGCGTGAACTGTGGCGAGGAGGAACACAGGGCGAACTATTTTAGATGCCCCCAGTATCAAAAGGTTACGGAGAAGGTACTACAGGGGAGAAGGCAGGTGCCCTCATGAATGGCTAGTGATGTAAGCACTATCTATTGTATGGTATAAGGATATTGCAACACTTCCGGCTATACTATCCCTCACGCGCTTAGGGATATTCGGTTGTGCTACAGAAAGGAAAATTCGCCGAAGGTATTTTTCAAATTTATGTATAGGTTGAATTTTCTGATGGAAGAAGTAGGTCTGTCTTAATGTCAAGACTAAAAAAATAATTGTTCTTTTTATTTTAAATAAATTCTTTGTTAAATTTAGCAATTGATATCTGGTTATCATGGAAACACGTAAAAAAACAAGTTGCCCATAGGCATCTAGCCATCCATGTGACATAGAATCATTATTTGCAGTAGGGGTTAGGTTTCTGTAAAATGATCTTCGATTTAATTCAAAGTTTAGATCAGAGGTTTTTAACCTGGGTTCCACGAAATTTTTGAAATTTAATTAATAAATTTAAACAATAGAAGTCAGGTAGTTGCCGCCCTCACCGCGTGGCTGTTCCCTCTCAAAATTGCGAGCGAAATTCGCTCAAATAGCCAGCGGCGTTCACGGAGATCTCCAGTGCGTCCGAAAAACTCGAGTGTAGAGGGGGAGTAGGATCCGGAAGTCTCCATAGCAAGGGGAACAAATTTAACATCATCGGGAAGGTCGACGAATTTTTTTTTCAAAATAATAATTTTTCAAAACAATTAATTTAATTTGCACGTGTCTAAATGGAATCTTGTGAAGTGCATATCTTAAAGTTTAATCGCATCGAACTGGTTTCACATAGACTGGGGACACGGATTTCACTTTACCACTTTGTGTTGTTTGCGGTGAAAAACATGCGAAAAGTGGTATGGCTCCAACGAAACTTAGACGTTATTTCTCAATCAAGCACCCGGACTTTCAAAGAAAAAAAATATTTTATGCGGAAATTGTACCAGAATAAATTTCAAGCATCCAGTTTTACGAAAAATATTCAAAATAAACAAAAAAGCACTGCATGCTAGTTATGCTGTTACTGAGATTGCAGCTAAAAATTTGAAATCGCATATTCACGCCAAAACTGTTTTGCCTAAATGCAAAGATGTAGTCAAGATAATGTTCGGAGAAATTGCTGCCGCTGAGCTCAACTTAATTCCTATTTCTAATAATTCTGTAAGCAGACGCATCAAGGATTTGTCTGATGATATTGCGAATAAAAAAATCTGTGTTTTTTCCGCTTCAAGTGGATAAAAGTTCAGATATTACAGGAAGAATGCAATTCCTTGTTTTCGTTCGATACATGAACGATGTATCCATTGTTGAAGATTTTATTTGTTGCAAAGAGTTGCTCAGAACAACAAAGGGATATGACATTTTCAATCTTACAAATTCATATTTTGAGGATATAACGTTGGATTGGAATGCGTGTGTGGGTATCTGAGCTGGTGGTGTTCTAACAATGACTAGGCAATTTAAATGCTTTGTATCTATTGCGAAAAATAAGAATCTGAACATTATTCACACACATTGTTTTCTTCATCTGCGAATAATTTTTTTTCTACCCATATCAGTTGAATTCTATGCTTGTGTGAAAAATCCTATGCTGAGTGCGAAATAACTGGAAACAAGCTATCATTAAAAGAGGAAGAAGAACTTGCGTTCGCTTCAAGTGACAGAACGTTAAAAATGGAATAATTACAGCTTGATGTTGATTCTTTTTGGTTGATTGTAAAAAAAGACATCAACCATCTCACTAACTAGCATTTTATTTTTTTATATTAGTAAAATACTGATAATTGTCAAAAACTAAGGGTTCCGTATAAAATGAAAAATGTCGATAGGGTTCTGTACTCTCAAAAAGGTTGGGAACCACTGGTTTAGGCGAAATTTCTCGCGGAACTCAGATACCAACAATTTCTTTTCGAGAATTTTAATTTTATCTTCAATGTAAGAAGTAATCCTCGCTCTTTAACCATATTTTTTATCCCACTAACGATAATGCGTGACAAGCCATAGGTTTTTCCTCGGTCGACAAAGTCTTCATAAAAAACTTTTCAGTTAGCAAAAAAAATGATTTCCACTTTTCATTCTTTCTATTTATATTTTTTTCCATTTTTGATGGCTCATTTTTTCACTGAAATAATTTGATATGTAACTTGTCCAGCATAAATAAGAGTAGAAATTTGATCCACAGAAGTATAGAGTTTTTTTTAACCCACTTGCTAATGACACAGTTCAAACACTCCAGTAAGTAATTGCCAATCTTGACAGAATCTTTTTAATTCGAGGTTTCGAGCTTTGTTCAATGTGCTCGACAATTATCAATTGCTCCTTAAATGTGTGTCGGCAGTGATCGTATAATTTAGAGTCCAGGACTGTGAATTAAATTTAGAAACCGATACACCATCTTCAACAGGGTCCTGAGACAATTGCTCACTGGGTACTTACGCAGTCTTTGAATGTATAAGAGCTTTCTAAACTCAACTCTGTTATATCTTCATCAAATTTAGACTTGAAGGTCTCCAGATAAATTTCCATCTTCCCCGGAAAATACGGCCATGTCTATCTCGGATAGAGTCTTGGACTGATTTAGCCCATTTCTTTTGTTGTAGAAAGTAGTATTGCTCGTAGAACACACAATTTTCAGCAATCGCCATGTGGGCGAGTTACAGAAGTATCAATTCCAAAAAAAGGCTGGACCAACTCGATGGCCGGTGAATCTGCATATTCAATATTTTTTTCGGCTCTGAAGTCATAGCATTCTGGTTTGTTTTTCGATGTTTCGTAACAACAACAACCATATGACACGTTTCCAATTTTGTTAGTATCTTTAAATAAAATTTTTATTAAAAAATAAAGTAACGGTTATTTAAAAGATGCCCTAACAGCGTGGGTATTACCTCTCAGGATAGCGAGCGAGATTCGCTCAAATAACCAGCAGCACTCATGAGGATTTCCTTTTCGTATAGCGATCCGATTCCCTAGACCAGTGGTTCTCAACGAGGGGCGAATCGCCCTTTATGGGCTATTTTTCTGATCAGGGAGCGATGCTTCTCAAAAAGCTCATTGTCAAAAAAAATTAAAGACGGATAAATAATCGAGTCTTATATTATTTATATTATATTATAACTACAATATTTATATTATACTTCATTTAAAATTATTAGCTTGATTTCTAATATTCATTTAAAATTATTAGCTTGATTTCAAATTAACGACATGATTTGTGTCGTACTACTCAAAGTGAATAACTATTGTCCCCATGCACCCAACAGTGGTGGATTGAATTCAAAAAATTGACGATTTCTACACTCCACTCAGCGGTATATTGTGAACATAACATTCTTCGTTGATTTTCTGTTGGTGATCTGAATGCCAGTGTACATTCGCATCTGTGTAGAGGAAACGTTTATGTGAAGACATGGCAGGGAAAAAGAAACTTTCCAGGAACTTTACTCCATCTTTTACGAGAGAACAAATTATAAATTAGATCACAGGTTTCATGCTATCAGCCAGGCATGGAACTACGTGGTAAGGCCACGGGACCAGTCCTAACAGTCAAGTTACTAAAATATAAAACCAAATAGACTTCATAATAAATACTGCACTTTAGCAGATCCATATTAGCTATTGCTCCTCCCAGGCTCACATTAAGTAAAAAACAAGTATCATAAGTTATGTTATGATTCATAACTAATCGTACATGGAAAACCAAGGTCGTTAACGGGAGTCTAAGAGGAGGGCAATAGATCAGATCAAACACATAAAGAGCGTGAAAGACAACAGAAAGTTTCACGAAGTTGTACGTTTACTTTAAGGTCGTTTGTAAAAAGTTCCAATAACTCTAGATGATAAAAATGGGGGACGCATTGTTAGCAGAAAGCAAACCATTTTAAGATGCTATTTACATTGGATGGCTCTCTGATTATCCCATTTATTTCTGAAAGGCAATATTAGAGAACGCTTCCGTTGGGACAAGGAATTTTGATTCTATTAAGAATCCCCACAATAAAATCTGGATCGAAAAACTTAGATCAGTTATGAATACAATAGGAAGCTGCTGACAAACATAGGATCGAGTAGAAAACTTAAGGATATCTATCAACATACAATAGTGGCTCGCGAAAGGGAAGATCTATGTCATGTGCTGTATAGAGTCATAATGAAAATGCCACTGTGCCTTTGCAAAAAGGTGGAGCAGCATAGAAAAAGAACAGGAAATGCTGATCAAGTCAATAAGTAGCTTAGTAGTGAAACGGATCAATAGTTTTCGTCTGAAGACCCGGGAAGGGGAAGGTAGGAGATCATTTTCAATAACTGTGTCGTGCCAAAAGGACTCATCGTCCCCGAAATGCAATTTCTGAATGTGAAGAGCTTCTTCACAATCTATCGCAAAATCCCTTAGAAAATCGTCAATTATCTGAACGATAACCGAAAAGTTATCCGAAGAAGACAATGACGACAAGATATTAAAAATATTTTCCTGAGATCAGAAATTCTTCCAATAAGTGTATTGACATATTTCTGTCCCCGGAAATCTGTTTCGTAAATCAAAACAAATTTTTTTTCAGATTTATAATAAATAAAAATAAAACTTCAAAAATAGCTCAATTCTGTCAAG
Organism: Dicyema japonicum; assembly: GCA_011109175.1. Taxonomy (NCBI): domain Eukaryota; kingdom Metazoa; phylum Dicyemida; class Rhombozoa; family Dicyemidae; genus Dicyema; species Dicyema japonicum. The sequence continues at coordinate 977,961 of RDEW01000010.1, read as the reverse complement.
CTGCTTGTGGCATAAATGTTCTACATTTTTTCAACAAGCGTAAGTAAAAGGAAGATTATGTCCAATACTCTCAAACAAATCTCGTAAGTTTTTACTGTTAACTTATGCAAGGGAAAATCGGATTTAACAAAAGTCTTAGTGAATTATCGACCAATGTTTCGGCAGATGGGACTAGGAAATCAATGGGTCTTATAATATTGACATTTATAAAATAGTAATAAAAATAATAAAAATGCTAATTTGATATGCTTCTTAGAAGATCTATATAAATCTATAAAAATTGTTTTTTGCAGTTACAAATGTCCCAAATTTAATCCAAAAAAGATTTCCATCAGGATGTTTTTTAACAACAGACGAATCTTTTCAATGTCATTCTTGATTGAACGCTGCAACAAGGTAAATGATGATAATTGATCCCACGCTAGTATTTTATTTAAAAACTCTAAAAATGAAACAATTAAAAAATCAATAAAAACTTTGACTTTATTGATCTTAAAAATTAAATTTTGACCTTTTTTGACATTACCCAAAGTTTTGACTTTTTTGACTTCATAACTTTTGATTAATGTAATATTTTTGACTAAAAACTACATTTTTATAAGTTTTAATCAATTACAAAGAACATATGAATTTTTGACTTTATTGACAAAAATCGTCCTAGTTCATGAGTTAAGAAGAGACATACGGTGATTCATGATTCTTTAGCCGTGATTCAAACCCAAAACTGGTTTATTGTCGATTTGTATTCTCCTTATCTTTGATTAGTTTTTTGAGTTTGATGGGTAATAAAAATTCTCTATACAATTTATTTTTCAACATGCAGTAAGTACATCAGTTGGAGCTACCATATTGACAGTGCTAGTTAACTGCAAAAACTCAGGTCACCAAAATTCGGTATGGAAAGATTTAAAGTTCAATAAAGACAGACGCAAGAGTATAACAAACAGGCTTATTAGTAGTGGTCAAATCTTAATAGGCTTTATAAAAAATGTCACGATTAATTTAAGTACAATTGAATTTATTAACTATATTTGCCTTATTCGGACCCACAATCAACTGGATAGAAGCCAGGCGCCTTATCTTCTATTTACTCATTTACTTAATATTTTCTTATATTAAACCTATATGTGTAAAACTTATTCTAAGCCAATGATATTCATTCAGATTAATGACATTCTTTTCGCTAATATAAAAATTGCCTCCAAGGTGTCGACACATTCGAAATGACAAAAAGAATCATTAATGATGGACCAACGAGTTGACTTGGCCGTTCTCTACTTAATGACCAGAAAATTCTATAGACTTTCTCAAAAAAAGCGTGGTCATTTCTAAGAAGCAGTGGAGTTACTCGAAAAACACACGGAAAAGTTATATGGCTTATTAATTCCAGGATCATCTAATTGGTACTTTCTTTCCTGTTTGTCTTCGTATAGTGAATTAACAAAATTGATCACGTAATCTCTGAAACGATGTTCAATGTTAACGAAGTTACTGTAATATTTTTGGTCTTCGTGTATCTTGGTCACTGTCAGCTTTTTACAGCAATTTTAGTTTCTTTAGGGATTACTGTCTTGTGGTTTGTAAGTCCTTGTAGATAATCCGATTCTGCATTAAGGCATCACTAATGGAGACGTAACTCGTCAAACCAAGAATTTCAACTGTGAGGAGCCGGAATGGGCATCGTTCAGTTATAAGAGAACCAAATTTGATTTTTTATATTAAAATTCGAGGTTAAGTGACAAGAGAGCAGATCCACTTTAGGAAGAATCAACGATCACCAGATCTTGGAATACTAGTAGAGTGTATTAATATTTGGATCAAAATTACGTCAGAGTTAATCAAACAACGTCAGGTGACATCAGTTTCTTAAAGTCATCTACTGATTTCGGAGTTATCGACTTTGCAAGTTATTGGCAGTAATGCATTCACGCGATTCTCTAAGTTGCAAGTTTGTTAATTACCCTCAACCTCACTAATAAGTAAAAGCTCGCGTCTTCAAGCGCTCAGATGATGGCGGAGAGTGGACGTTTTTTCTTACATAACGGAACAAGGACCCAATATTCCCCCACTGAGCTCCCATTCACCGGATGATCCTCAGGTTGACTTCGCGCTGGTGTTAAGCCACTCTCTCCAATGGACAATCCAATATGTAAGACCTGCAATGATTCTCTAGAAATCACTCTTACGAAAAAACGTCTCAAAGCCAATTGAAAAATAAAGACAAAGTAAATATACAAGTGAAACAGGTTTGATCATCAGAAGTCGAGATCAATATTATTGTTCGTGCAACATCAAGTCTCTGAGGTTAGACTGACAGCTATTCGCCCGGAATCAACCTCACGTTTGATCATGTCGGTGAGGGTGGTGTGAAAATTCTTCATCTTTCCTTCTGTAAAAAGAGGATGATCTCTTTTAGTGAACTATGACCCCACAACGAGACAAGTAAAGTTCGCAAGCGTCGAGCCAGAGACTTAAGGCAATACCGATACGGAGATTCACGTTGTCCAGTAAAGTTCCAACCTCGAGAATAGATAATTGTTGTACCAACATCCACTGCCTTCAATACCGAGGACAAGCAAGGCGCTGTTAATTGAGTCAATTCCAAGCTTCGGATATAGCATCATTGAACATACATCAGGAACAACCCGAGCAATCCAAACCGACGTTTATAAACTTTTATAGAAGAATCGTATGATCCAAGGATGTCAGAATGCCTGAAAGAAAGAGAACATCAGAGGCTATATATGAGCTTCAGCATATGGATGTAGTTCTCTAGAAGAAAAAGCGCAACTTGACCGTCAAGCAGCTTTAGTTTTTGTCACATGGAATAAAGATCTTTTTATTTTAACAGAAGATCACTGAAGGAAACACCAGAATAGTCAGATCCTACATGGGTCAATCAATTCACCAAATTCTTCAGCAATGGTGATTGACCATCCAGACAGTGATAACAATGTGAGAATCACAGCAGAACTAATTACTATGCTATGTGGGCACACCTAGTGAAGACACCCCTGTGATATGTTAGTAATTGAGATCAAATATGAACATGGTTGTTAGATTTAAATCATTTGATTTTAATCAACAAAAAAATCAATGATTTAAATCATTAAAAAATCAAAAAAATTTAAATGATTTTTTTAATGTCTGGAAGAAAGCGTGATGCCTTGTGGGTTCACATCGATAAACGTATTATTCTTGGAAAAACCGGGAGTCTAGCCAGATGCCGTAATTGCGGGAAGGAGGTACAAGGTCTCGTACCTCTGATGAGGCAGCATAATTTGTTATGTCGAACTAATATTGATATGTATGAAAATCCGTCGAAACCTGAAAGTGATTTGATCAGCGAATTCCTTCCAAGGATGAAGGATTAGTCTTTAATTAATTTCGTTACTACGACAACGTCATAAAAAAAAATATTGATTGATATTCAACTCGCTAGATACAAATATTCGAGTAACACTTTTTTGCTGCTGTAGAACATTCTGAATTTGTCAAATTCGTCCAAATGCTTCTTCCTGGGTATCGTTTACCTTCTCGTCATCAAATTGGTGGTCCATTGCTCAATCGTGTGTACGACCAAATAAAGGAAGACTGTCGGCAAAGACTCCAGGACAAGACAGTGTCTATGATGTTGAACGGGTGGAGTAACATTCAAACTATACACGTTTGCTCTGATTTTATTGAGCAAAGTATCATCTATAGCTTGGTGGGAGTCGAACTCTTAATTTCACTCTGCAAAAAATTCTTGGAGCACCTTTGATATGTTTGAAATTGAGATCAAACATGAATATCCTAAATTTAAATTTCCATCCATATATTGGTTATTAAGGGGACTTTGAGTTCAATGAGTGCTGACCGTCACAGGAATGCTCGATTATCCATATATAACCAGCTCCTTAAGCCGACGGTAGAGTACTCATATGTGTCCTGGACTTTCAGCTTTTCATTTTTGATATAAAGAAGCTCAACTAACTCAGATCGGGAATGACCTGTACAATTGGTCACCTTGGAAACCTCTTCCATTCTTTACTGAGTTTATCAGTAATTAAAAAATAGAGCATATTTTCTCAAACTCTGCATCGAACAGTGCTATTGGTTGGCAGTGAGTGATGCAAAATCCACCACCTTCTCAGGAGGTACGCACCTCTGCAAATTAAAAAAACCTTAACAGTGAGCCTACTGACATTAGTGAAAAGATTTCAGAACTAATAAAAAAATTACACGGAACATTGCAATACATAGCAAAGAACGCTGAGAAGCCGTTCTGAGAAAAAGCCACGCAAAACTCGCCTTCTATTATATGAAAAACAAGAAAGAGCCTAAAGAAGTTTCCCCCATACTCAAACGCGCAACATACCCCAGGCCCAAATGCCAACAATCTTATGAAATTTTATGTTAATATCAGACATAAAACCCACCTCAAAGCCCAATACTATCGCACGTTTGAACTCTCCCGCAAGATTATAGATAAAAAAATCTTCAGGACGTCTATTCACAATAACCTCATCTCACAAACACTAACAACAACCCATTATCTCCAACACTGTTCAACCTTTTCCTTAATGACCTTCATACTTTAGATGCTCCAAATGGTACTTTTTATATTAAGATATCGATCGTCCCTTAATTAAAATTAAATCTCCGATACATGTAGCTTTTGATTGATTATACTTTAAGTTATTTCAATTTTTTGGCCACACTAGGTTTGAAGCATCCCATAATCCAACTAACTAACAACTTGAAGAACATCAATCATAGATTTAACAAGAATTCTAAAATTTTTTTGGTTGAGTAACGTGGCTCTTGAACTCAATGTCTGGAAAACACAGTATCAAGCCATTGGACATTCCCTTCTCACATTTAACGTCAGGGGACTCTCTAGCGTTTGGAAACAGAAGGAACTGGCTGAGGATCTTTCAAAATACAAGATTTCATCGCCTGCCTTTAGGAGACTAAACTAATCAACGGGATCGAAGAACAACATAGGAACTTTCAACTAATCTTCCTTCCATGTGGGAACAAGCACTACGGGATAAGATTTGTCGTTAGGAATGATCTATCCAAGAGAGTCGGACGCTATTACAGCGTGAATAATAGAATCAGGGTGTTGAATAAAATCTTTGACGTCCATGAACAAATACTGAATGCGTTTTGCTATGAAATTGCCACGAAAGTTTAGACTTTTCAAACTTGTGATCACATCAAACGTAGGAGAGTACGCCTTTACATTTAAGTAGAACCTGTGAAAAAATTATCATAAAGTCAATACCTTTGTCATTAAAAAAGTCTTATGGACAATAATTTGCATATTATCCACTGTAGGTTCAAACTTGAATATAGTACCTCAAATACACCAATATCCTTTCCACCAACGTTCTCATCTATTCTCGAATAAAGATCTTGTAGAATAGGAGTTTCTCTACAATTAACAAAGCACTCTGACCTCTCGAATATTAGCATAGAGGAAAAACCAATCTCAGATCCAGGACCCTTTAATACACTTTATTTGAAAAATGAAGCATAAAGGGACCTAATGCAATAATTCCATAGAGGCTCGCAGGCAACGAATAATTTGGTGAATTCATTGAACATGATCTGGACGACTTATATATCTCAAATCACCCAAAAAGTCACACTAGAAGCCCGAACAGGAAATGAGGCACTTCTACCTCTGGAGACATCATTCTGCTAATATAACCTTTTCAAAGATGCAACACGGAAGGTCACATATGACTTTCACTATATCACGATCCGATTCTGATCCACAGACCTCTTCGACTACCTCGATTATTGACCCTAAAAATTAAATGAGATAAATTCGAAGATTACACAAAAAATCAACTAAAAAAAGAAATAGAAGAAATATGTATATCAAATAAATCTCTAACTATAGATCCACGTCTGTACTAGTAGGAAGAACTTACATAAGGAAGAAAATCTCCCGTATCATGGATCAGTCAAATTTCCTCATTATGCAAAAATCACAAAACTCATTTGGATATTGAAAAAAAGAACAGAGCAAAATAAAATCTCTAAGAAAATCAAAATCCAAGTATGTTACTTCTGAAATGACAAAAAACGTCATTTTGTCAACTAAAAATAATTCTACTACTGGGGCCGACAACAGATTTATCAACCTAAAAAAATCTTGGAAATATTTATACTTTGACTAATGTCTTCCATTGCTAACTAAAAAACATCAAATCCCAAATATATAGAAGAAAGGTGAAATTATTCCCGCATTAAAATCAAACAAATCCAGAAACACCCCAACCTCTTGAGACCAACATCTTTCCTTTCTGCTAATTCTAAAATTCTCGAAAAAGTCATCCACGGCTTCGATGCTCTTTCGTTTCCACTTTCTCGTTCACAGCACAGTTTCGGAAACACCATTTCACCACGACCCATCTTCAACGTCGACTAATTCATCACAGATATTTTTAATCTGAAAAAGGCTCATGAAAGAACGATTCTTGTCTCCATTGATATTGAGGAATTGATATCCGCGGCGAATTATGCAGATTATCAATCTGCTGTAAATTCAATATGAAAATTACCATCCATCCGTAACAAAATATCTGCTCGACTGACAGATATCTAGCTGCCTTCGAAAAGAATTTCGCAGTCCAAGTAAATGTCCTGTAATAAACAAATGATAGATCTGATCCACAAGAGAATTGCGATCAACGTACTCATCGTGAACAATCCACTTAACAAGGTACCGTATGAAATAAGTGACTCCGAATCAAAATAACTGCGAGGTCAAGAGTTCATCTTGCAAGATTAGGATGCGGCCATCACCTGAATTGTGTAGTAAAATGAGTTCTGTTAGCAATTCCATGTACGTGGGAAATAAAAATCAGAGCTTTTTCAGACTTAATGTCATGGAACCTGCATAATCAAAATCATTTTTTGGAGATGAATTGGTTTTATTTAATATATAATCAGAAAACTACTATGTATAAAGAAAGACAAAAATACACGTTTAAAAAATCAAAAGTAAATAGTAAGTTATTTTGCACAATAATTACGGAAATCAAAATAAAAAAGATGCAAAATAAGAAAAAGAAACAACGTCTTTAAAGTTATTCGAAGTATGGTGAGAAGAGTTCATAATTCCGACAATAAAAGATCTCCCAGTGTTGCTATAAATGAGTATATCAGTATGACGGGTTATAAGCTCAACCGTTAATATTCTGTATACGGGTTTAACAATTCATCCATCTCGTTCACATCCTATAATGATAACTAAAGAGATTTTCGGAATTAAAATATAATAAAGATGATAAAAAATCTATAATATCCAGAATGGGAATGTATAAAATCCAGAGGTGAATCAGTACAATCTGAAATAATAGAGAAGCGACTATACTCATTATAGAGACCAAAAATACACGTTTTAGAAAATCTTCTGAAGCAAGCACGAAAATTGAAAAAAAGATGCAAATTGAATGAAATTAAGAAAATGACGGAATTAAAGTATAATAAAGATGATACTTATTCCCCGTCTAATTTGGTTGCTTCTGCTTCAGACCCAGGACATGCTTCAAAGCAGGCCGAGAACGAAAGAGGAGGAAGTACCAGAGAATTTCGGAGGAGTATTTTTTGTTCCATTCGCAGTGGAAACGTCAGGAATCTTTGGCCCCCAAGCAGATGAGTTGGTTCGTAAGATCGGCTCCATGATTCAAGCTGTGACCAAGGATCCGCGGAAGACTGGTTGGTTCCGAGAACGTATCTTGTTGGCTATTGTTAGGGGAAATAGCATGGCCATTCAGATGCCTTAATTTAATTTTTATTCATTTATAATAAATTTTCTCTCTAAAAAAATAAAGATGATAAAAAATCTATACGTATTCTAAATCTTGTAAGGATAATTCAATTACTGTCACCAATTCATAGAGGAATGACTGGTTAACCTTTTCGAGTATGCCTGCGGCTCATGGAATTAAGGTCTATTTCATTCCAACTGTGGGAAACCCCATTCATTTTTAACCGGACAACCTATAAACAATTTCCCTCCAATAATCAACGATTCTGCAATCAAAAAAAATGTAAGTAGTTTCCTCAGACTTCACAGAGACCAGATTCCATTAGTCAGCCGTTGAAAAGGTAGAATCCTTTCGACGGAAAGGGTGGTTAGAACGATATCGAACACTATTATCCCAGTTCAATGTATTCACAGCCTTTTAGCTAATGCTATTTCTCAACTTCTGAGATCCTATTTCTATTTTTCCAACTGGCCTATTCAAAGATGTCATGTTAAAAATAAATAACTGTAGAAAATTTTCACTTCAAAGAAAAATTATCAAATTTATGCAAAATAGCCAAATTTAAAAGAGTCATTAAACTTAACAAGTTCCAATCTCACCTAGTCCCTAAGCATGCTACTAACTCAGAAGACATCCTACGCGCTATATTTCAGAACTAAAAAATAGTTTATTAGAACGTTCAGAATTCCAATCTTATATAACCCAATACTTGGAGATACCTGCAAAATAAGAAATTAGCTGGTTACTCAGACTTTACTAACAAGTAGGAGACCATTCCATAAACCCCTAAGCAAAAGTAGGCGTCCAAACAAAAGACAATCCTTTCTAGAAGACTATGTACTTTAAAAAGCCCTGTGGGAATACTGGAGGTAAAACAGCCCAGTTCCCTTTTTTGGGTAACTCCGAGTAGCAAAATTTTAATTACTTAACACAAAAATATAAAAGTTAATCCTTAAAGCAGTAAGCCAGACTTTGATCTTCCTTCATTTTAAAGATGTAGCAGTCATTCCCAGAAAAATCAACCTTGTTAAGGCATACGGAGTGCTTTTAGAGTTATCTTTGGTAAATTCATCCATAAGGACAACCGACACAGTCCCTGAATCGCAGTAAACACGGAGTTGACCTCCCTTCAGTCCCTAAAGAGTAAAATAACAGGCAAACAAATGTTCTAGTAAAAGATAACCGGGCTTCCTGCGGAGCATGAACTGCAAAAACCGTCTGATTTTCAAAAATTGGCGAGATATCAGAACTTTGGACAAAATTTAGGGAATGTCAACAGTCGGTGTCATTCCACATTTTGTGGTACATTGCATCGCATCAGTGACCTCCTTTTCTAGATCCTTCTCGTAGTTTCTAAGAAATTTGATCTCTTCTCGAAGCCGACGAGCCTCTTTAGAAGGATCACTTTTATTAGAACTAAAATTTAAATTTGTCTTACATCATCTAATGTAGTTCATAGATATCTTTTCTAGAAGACCGATTCCTTCGAGTACGTTTATTATTTCGTATATTCTACGATTATTATGTATTGGTAGTTTAGAGACTGCCTGCAATATTTTATAAAATTTCAACTTCTCGTAAGTCAAGTAGACCATCTTTTGAAGAATTCAACAGTTCAACAAACTTACGAGTTAATTAAGCGAGACTCTGATCTTGCCTTTTATGTGAATTCATAACTATCACATAAGCCATATTTTAGCAGCACTTAATATTCACTACAAAATGAAGATCAAAAACGAATAATATTTAAATTATTATAATAAATAATATTTAAAAATTTACTACTTGAAAATTAATTAATTAATGACATGGTTCTTTTAAAATGTCTGAATTTGAATCGTCTCTCCATATCCATGGATAAATCAACGTATACCATCTTCATTACAGACAGAAAAGAAAAATATACACTGGATTTTAACATATATGGAGACTCTTTACTTTTACAGATTCATCCAACTATTCTGGGATTGACTTTTGACCCTTTGATGACATTTTCTCATTATGTGAAGAACGTTATGACAAAGGGTCTCAGGAAACTGAATATAATGAAACCGCTCTTAAAGTCCGACCGTCACGGGAATGCGCTGTCTTCATGTACAATCAACTACTAAAACCGACGGTAGAGTATGCTTGTGCCTCATGGGCCTATGGAGCTTCAATATTTAATTCATACAAGATCAACTCCTAACAGTCAAACTTGCACGTCTAACAAATCTACCCCAATCTTTTCCCCCAATGCTTGACCATGCCGCAATCAAAAATAACGACTCTGGCTTCATCGGTCTGTGCGGTCAAGAAACAAATTGTTTCTTCCACTCTAGGCTAAAAGCCTCAAATACACGTAATTTGGGGAAAAAACCCACCCCTCTTTAAACTCTAGTGAAAGATGATCGTCGTCTATTCAGGAAAGCAGTGGGTACTCTGGATGAACATAGGAAAAACCTCTCGATCCTGTTGAGGTGTACCGGGATCACTTAATTAGTTGTTCTACTCCTTCTTTCTTGATGTTTTTTTTGGGTTATTAAATATATTTCACCTCAGTCTCGTCTATCGTTTGTGGAGCACATGAAAACAATAAAGCATCAGATATGCAAAAATCTGAATAAATAAAATACAGCAAAAGTTACAATAGCGTTTAAGAACATTGATCTCGAGATATTGATGGAGAAATTCTCATTTGTCGTTTTGAGATTTCTATCATTCGCCCTTGAAACCCCAGGAGCGGCTGGGAGAATGGGTAAAAGAGTCGTCAACAAAACTTAGAGACCTCGTGACCAGAGATTGTGTTGCAGGGTATGGCCATTGTCTTTGCCTGTTGAAGTATGAGTTTTTATTGTCCTTGGTTCTGTTTTTAAATAAAATACATTCTCATTCTATTCAGGTAATTTTTTAGTGTGACAATTTATTACACAACAAAATAATCAAAATAAAATAATTTGCTGACAACTGCCAGAGAAATCCTCTGGTACAGCTAATCGGTTCCCCGACGCTCGTCACTCACTTTCGATTTCAGACCCAAGCGATCTTATAAAAGAGACCGTCTTGGGCCAGAAGACTCCGCTCGTTTCGACGGCAATGGGATGTACAAAAAATCTGGTGAAAAGGCTGTCGTATTTTCTTATTTTGGAATTCTCGAATGTTCAAGCAGGCCTCCCAAGCTTTCAACGTGGAGTCTGAAAGTCTCGACTGGGAAAAGGTGTCTATGAAAGCCACATCCCAAATCAAGCATTTCACCTGAGAGAAATGGAACACAGTTATACCTTCTAGGCACTTTCCATCCCCACGATTTAGGCCCACCGGTTCCAGAGTTTCCGGAATCCAGTCCCCTAAGAGAGCGCCTAACGACACCGTTAATAGCGGCATACATCGGGAACAGACCACTGCTGCGTCGACAAGAAAACGGGTGAAACCCTTTGCAGTTCACAACGGCACGGATGAGGCTGGCACAGGTCGACCCCGAGACGAAGGAAACGCCAATTCGAAGGGCATCCTGATCCAGAAGGGAACCAATTGAAGATGATAAAAACGCGTTCAGCAAAGCCCTGCTGAAGGTAGAAGAGGCTGACAGAATACAAGCCCGACGGCGCAAGTTATTCGTTTCTAAAAAAGACGATTGAGTAGTCTTGTGTGTAATGTTTGTCCAGTTCTTCAATTTGTGTGGATCAAAGGGGGTTTCTTCAAAATCCGCCGACTAACTTTTCAAACCTGCGCAATTTTATTACCAATTTTGTCCAATAATTGTGATTTTTGATTAAAAACTAAAGGAATTCGGCCTTCACTCATGCAGTTGATACTCGTTCGGTTGGTACTCAATTGGAGTTGTTCTTTGGCTAGGCCTTGCTTGGTGTCTGCTTGGAACACCGATGGAAATTCGATGGAACGCTTGACATGAAAAGTCTACATCCGCTGTAATACATGCGAAGTGTCGGGAGATATCCTCCAGGTAAAACTTGACTGTCATGAGAGTAATATAAGACACGGGGTTTGCATGCTTTCTGGAACTTTTTAAACTTTGTCGAAGTGATGGAAAGAAGTCACGTGGCATATATACCAAGCCATGAAGTCAAGGGAGTGTCTTGCATAAAGACGAATCTGCTCAGGTTTTACAGCAAGTACTACTAAAGATTTCAAAACTAGGAAATTTGGGATCGGTTCGCCTTTCAGTGATCTCTTTCGAGACGTCTGGTATGTTTTACCCCAGCACGTCAAAGTTTATCATGTTAATGAGCGGAATTGCAGAAGTGCAGAAGAGAGAGTCTAATGACATGATGGCTCTTCTTGAATATTGGACTCGCGATCATTAGGCAGTATCTCCCATTACGTCCTCAATGCCATAATGGAATTTTTCTTTAAAAATTGACTTTTATAGTCTTGACTGGGGAAAGGTGTCCATGACTTTTATAGTCTATAGCCGCTTAACTTATTACGGGTTGTCTTGAATTACGGCTCAAGGTTATTGATTTAACTTATTTTATCAACGAGAAGGGTTATGGCTAAGACAAAAGATCGGAATAGCCATACTCCGAGGGAACTCGTTCGCAATCCACGCAGCAGGCTTCCTCAACTGACATTTGTTTAATTGTTAAAAAAAATTTTGTTAATAAAAAAAAAAAAAATTTAAAGTCTCTTGTAGACAATTTGCTCCATTATTTTTAGTAGCTAACATTTGGGCTTATCCGTCGATAATCAAAACGTTCTTCCTAATTTCCCTGTGTAAATACCATTCTGATGGTTAATAGCTTCCTGTGGAATATAGGAATAATGTCTCAATCCAGTCTTCGGCTAGTGTCGACTCACAGTATGTATACTCTACTCAGTTTTCTATTGCTCTATTATTAAACACTTTCTGAGAGCCACAATACTAATAGCTACTCATGCAGCAAAAGATAACATTCTGAATGTCGACCTCTTCCACTCACTTCTATTGTTAGGAATCCTAATGAGTATAGGTATGGTAACCTTCTCGAATCCGCCATTGAATCCATCATAGTACTAGTTTTTAGTGTTCTTAAATCCCTCATTTAAGATTCACAGAAATTGAAAGCGATCTTTTATTATGGACTAACATGGAATCCAAAGGTTTTATGTTGTGTAGCATTATAGAAGTTATGCTAAATGACAAAATAGGAGAAAAACCTATGGTGTGTTTAAAATAATTAGTAAAGGAGTCGTCAATGAATCGGAAATAGTTTTCACAAGATATTTGATATTTTGGATCTATTAAACGCTGGCTACTTGTTCAAAGGTCTCTTTTTTTTCTTTGTTCCTTTTCTTCCATTGCTCTACTTGATGACATCATGTGATCAATTACACAGTGCCGGAGTGACGCTAAAAAGATCATTTACTTTCCCCCACTCCAGTGGAAAGGTTCCATAAGTGAAAGGATTGGACATTTATTTCATTCCGCTGATGTTGGATTCCCTCTGTTATGATGAATAATATTTTCTATCTTCTCTTGTCTGTGAAATTAGGTAAGTCATTTTAAATATACATTTAGATGATTATGGATGACTTCAAAGAATTCCTCCCATTGTTTCAGTAGGATGGACCGTACTATGCCTTCAGTCATTTCATTGGCTGCACATTTGTTCTCATTCAGTTCATCAAAAAATTTGTGGATACATTTCTTAACTCTTATCCGGGTCTGAATGTATCTATGTCACTATCAGAGGCTATGGGAGTATGGAAGGACTTATCCCTCAATGATCCGGATGACCGCACTAATCAGATATCATATTTAAGGTGTGGTTATGATATGAGATGCAAGAAGACTTGTCTTCCACGAAAAGACTGACTGTCATTCAACGGATTCTTGGTTGAATGCTGAAATTGGAAATCCACTGAATGATAATAGCCGCCTCACTCCATCTGTGCCTTTAAGTTTGTACTGAATAAAAAGGTCGCTGTATACGTTGGATCGAACCAGTCTTACTTCGGGTGGCACAGTGGTTAGGTGTCGGGCTAAGTGGCTTAGGTCACGGGTTCGATTCTCGCTGCTGTTCACCTGGTGGAAGGTTCCACGCATCTGCGGTGCTAAAAAGGCTTGACGAGTTTCGCCGTCATCATGGAGATTCACTGCGGAACTGGATAGTCTAAAAGGACATACACTCAAGAAAGATAAAAAAAGTGAAGAGCATTCTTTGATTCTCCCTCTACGATTAGTTATAATAACTGTTTTTTAATTAAATAAAGTGTGTGTTCTGCATGAGCGAAACCCTAAGCATCTTACGTGCTTACGGCAACGCAAAAGTGCTTAATTTTTTAGACGTCAGGAATTCGTAAGAGAATTCAGTCTGTCTGATCGGCTCAATGTCCAAAGAGTCTAAATGAGACTCGATGCTTCGAGAGCGGCAAAAGAAATGTCGGGTGAAGTAGGGGAGTCGCCTCGACAGGAAGGGGTCCTTGTGTGTTTGCTGAGAATGATCAGTTCGTCAAAACTGTCGGATATGAGGGCTTTCCGTTGATACAGTTGTTGGTTAGCATACCATTGAGATCTCTTTGCATTTAGGAATCGCTGGAGTTCGGGGCAGAAGTCGCTGCGATATATACATATTAACAACTGTCAATCGGAGAGAAAGTAGACGGATTCTTAGAGTTAGTTGTTCCAGTGTGTCGTTCTGAGGAAGGGTCCGAGATGTTATCCAAAATATTGCTGGCCAGTATATGGTTCCTGATTAGTGTAATAACGCCTTTACCTCTTCTATGACTTCTCCCATGTCCGAAGACTAAGTATCCTGGAATGTTGGGGGTGGCCCGCTGTGGGTTTAGTTTCGTTTCTTAGAAAATAACTATGAGAAACAACATCGGACTACCCAAGCTTTTATATCTACTCCGATGTTCACCCTGCTACGAACAATATGACATTCTACTTTCAATGGACAAGTCTCTCAAGCAAACAGTCGAGTCAATAATTAACGTCCGCTTCGACGAACTTGGTTGGAAACAATGCAAGCTTCCCTCTGGATTTGGGGGTGTCGGAATGAGATCGGCGCTGGAGGTTGCGTACCCAGCATACCTATCATCTCTCTCAAGCTGCAGCCATTTGACACGGCAAGTCCTTCATAACAAAATTGGACTTGCTGGAATGAGTCATTTGACGAAGCTTGTAGGAAATGGAACGGGTCCGGACTCAAAATCCCAGAAGACACAACGAAGCAAAGAAATTGGGATGACATTGTCTGCTCCAAAATTTTGGAAGACCTTAAAAAGAAGCAAATCAACATCGTCTGGCTTGTTTGGTGTCAGCTTCAAGTAGAGGGAGTGGAGCATGGCTTGGTGCAATACCTTGCCCAAACCTCGGGACCTTTTTGGACGACGATTCTTTGAGGATTGGAATCGGACAAAGGCTGGGACTAGACGTTTGCCAGGAGCACCGATGCCGATGCGGGAAAACAGTCGATGCGAAAGGATTGCACCCGCTGTCCTGCAGAAGAAGCGCCGGAAGGGGACCACGTCATGCTGCTCTGAATGATGTGATCGTCAGAGCTCTGAAGGCTTCAGGCTTCCCAGCACAGCTTGAACCAGTGGGTCTTGATCGAGGAGATGGGAAGAGACCTGACGGGATGACCCTTTTCCCCTTCACGTCTGGAAGATCTTTGGTCTGGGACGCAACTTGCATAGACACGTTCTCAAGCACGAACATTTTTAAATCGGTTCAGACACCTGGAGCAGCTGCTTCGACGCGGAAAACCTAAAAATCAAGAAATATTCTTGCCTCGGGGATCGCTACCGATTTACTCCTGTTGCGACCGAATCATCGGGAGCCGTTGGTCCAATGACGGCTGAATTCTTGCAAGAACTCGGAGGATTGCTTGCCAGAAAGGAAAGGGATCAACGAGAAGGGTTATGGCTAAGACAAAAGATCGGAATAGCCATACTCCGAGGGAACTCGTTCGCAATTTACGCAGCAGGCTTCCTCAACTGACATTTGTTTAATTGTTAAAAAAAATTTTTGTTAATAAAAAAAATAAATAACTATATCCTTCGTTTTAAGAGAAAGTGTTTTAGTTCGGTAATTTTCATCCGGATACCTTGAATGTTAACTTGTGAATATAGTCAGCAAGGGTCCATCACGGAGCCATTGTATTAAGTACTACTATTAATCAGCATTAAGTCAAACGTTGGTGTAAGTACCGAAATTGCACTTAAAGATCGATATTATTGCCGGGACTAAGGATGTCGTAATGGACTCATCTATGGGCAACAAAATCTACAAAAGGGTATATTAGTGACAAGTCCTGTTTGAAGCAAGCATTCTTTGAATTCAGGACATGTGAACAATTCATATGTGTTGTTACTCTAATATATAGAGAAAACCAAATTTAGTGCTGCAATCCATGAGTGATCAAAATTTTTATAAAATGCTACTTGGGAATTTGAGAAAGAGCATAAATATTATTATTTAACGCCGAAAAGGGGAACACAAGAAAGAACGAGTTAGACCATTAAATAAGTGATCCAGGTAGACCTCAACATGATCGAAGGGTTTCTGCTGTCCTTTACAATACCAAAGCAAAATAATTAAATTATTTAAAAAATTAACAGTAATTATATTATTATTAACCCCAAACATACCATTGTAACCCCACCACAATCAGTCATAACTAATTAATCCAAGGAAAGAACCAAAGGGAGAACATCTGCTTATGCCGACCAAATACATCTTCCAATACTTCATTACAGGCTTCCGCTTCTGAAGAGAGGTGGAGAAGTAGGTCCGCCCTTTTCTATTTTTGTCCCACGTCCTACCGTCGCGAACATCACTTCATTCTTTAGCGGAATAGTTTTCATAATGCAATCTTCATCAGAGGGTTTGGACAGGGAAAAAAGAGGAACAACTTAGCTGGAATAACTAAAATAAAACTAAGTAAATAAAAACCAACAGTAAAATAAAACTAAATAAATTAACTAAATACATATTGTCATTTGCGAGGAACAACTTAGCTGGAATAACTCCCAAAGAAATCTTTACCACTCTTTTGATGAGTCATCCAACAGTTTACAAGATTGTTGTCACATTAAAAAAACGGGGATAATTATACCGTATCCAAGAGAGAGACCGAAGGTCAAAACTTATGCTCTATCCAAATATTTTGTTTGGCAAACATCCATCTTCCCCTCACAATCTGCGAAACGTCCTATCACCTTCCAGAGTGGGCTCTTCATTGCCTTGAGCGATCAAGTACTTTTGGCAATTCGGAATTTGCCATAGGCAAGATGCGGACTGGATGAAACAAAACCCGGCCATTTAAAAAGCTGGCGATCTATTCGCTTGAGATCTGATGTCTGTCTTATATTCTCTATAAAATTCTTATATGAATCAAATTCTACTGGGAGTTCAGACTGAGACAATTTTTCACGCTCTGATTGCCTTTGATAAAAAACGAATGGTGTCGACTTTTTCTTCAGATGGATAACAGCCAAGATTGCCTGCAAGACGGCAGCTCTTAGTGAAGGATGTCACGTGTAGGGTACGCTTACAGATACAGACATGCGTTTGCTAAGCATGCATTACGGGATGGCCATCCATCTCCTGGATAAATAATATAAAGATCGAAGATACAAGAAAAGTACTTTAGAGAATCAAGTGACTGACTCCTAGAGAGAAATGCTCCCCAACAACTTCTCTGGATAACCTAATTCGTTAGAACCGAGGATTCCAGTTCGGGCTCAAGGGAAGAACATGAAGTCACTGCTGCGTGTTTGTGGTGGCAGAGGTTAAGTCCGCCATCTCTACTCTCACAGGACTTGGACCTCACATGGGACACTATTGGATGACGACTTGAGGTTTGCGTCCGCATCTAAGCACATTGATGTAGATGTGAAATAATGGTCGACGTTAAAGACCTTCACGCTTTCTCATACGGGAGGAATGCTAGAAGGAGCCCAAGACAAGTGATCCTAATCTAATCATAGTGATCCAAAGTGGAAGCGGCCGGATTCACTGTACAGTTGGGGCCTCTTGGGCTGCAAATAAAAGACCTGGCAACTCTCTTTTAACAGGAAAGTGGTAAATACCTCGCATGGAACGTCCGTCACCTGTCGGATATCCTCTCTCCCTCTAACATTGCTATGACAGGAACTCACCCAGGATCAGCCTTGGAAAAGGCTGAGACCCAAAGATGAAGAAATACGTATGTCTCGCTAAACAGTTCATTTTTGAACCAATCGCCATGAAAACATCAGGACTCATAGGTAGCATATCACTGACCCTGAAGAATCTGATCGCTTATAGCGAGGAGGAAAATGATAAATGAACAGGAACTGGCTCATTGAGCGAATTTCCTTCCAGATCGTCAATGGAAATCCGTTCTCAATTCTGAAAGCAGTCAGTAGTTTCAGGGGCGTGACAAAGGTTTCTGCTATTCTTTATGGATAAATTTCATTTCCATTGACAAATTCGATATCACGTGTTTATTAAATCAACATAATATTCGATAATTAATCGTTGAAAAGAGCTAAACATCTAACTTCTTTTATTGCCTTTGAGTCTATATAGGTATCACTGATGATGGTGATTGTTAAGCCATCGTAGACGCATGGAACCTTGGCCAGAATTGAAGCTACGAAATTCTGTTCTGAAAGCATGAGATTCGACCTGTATATGAAAATAACTTTATTTAATTTTTAATATGAATAATTTGGATTATTTATCCCCAAGGACATCCAGAGATGAGATAACCTTGACTAAGAGAAAGGAATCACTAATTAGTTGATTACTAAGGTGGTCAAAATACGACGGCACTGTCAGATATGACTGATCATTTGTGGAGGGTTACCTACAAATATTGTTCTTGATGGACTTGTCTCTTGAATATATGGCTATGAGAACTTGATTGTTAATTTTCGAATATGTGAAGAATCAAGATTATCGCGCCAAATGATTTATTTGGAAATCTACCACATTGCATCGATTCCCGGTGATTGAGTTCTAGTAAAGACATCTTAAACTTCACTTCCGTCAAAAGATGGATGCCATATCTCAAGTCTTGATTTGTTCCAGACTTGGTTTCTGCAGGAATTAAGAGGAAATGTTCTTGCAAACAGGATTCACGGCTCACTTTGTTAAAGTTAATTTTCGACTTCTTTTAGTCGAGACCAGTTAACCCTTAATTGGAAAAAAATATTATTGTAGCATTTTGGATTTTTTCAATAATTTTTGATTACCCTCGCTAATGGCCTCTAACAACCTTGTCAAAAAATTCTACTTCCTTCCCAGAATTCTCTGTTGGCCAGGACTCCGACCATACTCGTGATGCTTAGAGCCGTACTTATCAGCTTTTTCTACCTTCACTTTCTCTCAGCGGGGTATGGACGATGCTGTATGCCGGAATTCTTTTGAATATCTGTTAGTGTCATCTAGCCAACATCGCCGTGTCTGCTGTCGGGGACGTC